>CM060705.1:132411540-133011540 GCA_030686995.1 Artemisia argyi
TCATACCTCTTATTTTATTTTATTTTTCTTTCTAATTTGATCTTAATATGCAACGATAACTCACGTCAGTGACTGAGCCACATTAGTGGTTGGGTTGGCCAAGGCCCACCCTAACATTTTAATGTATTACTTGTGCTAGTATTCTGTTTCAAAATAGTAAATTTGATGATATTTACATGGCCTTGGCCCACCTCATTGTTTCTCTTAAATTTATTAAGGCCTGAAATGTTTCTTATACATGGTTTAATAGAATTTCTTTACTAATATTTCAAATATATGATCAAAAATTATGTGTTGAGCTCTCTTTCGCACACAATGACATACTTTTTTTTTTATATATGGTTTATCGGATGGGTTAAAAATTATTCATGAACAAAATCTAACATAAATTTTACGGATTTCAATTTTATTTTAGCCTTTCGTACTTACACTTATTAATGTGTATCTTTTTTCGGTCAACCCGAAAATAATATCCTAGCTCTGTCACTGACTCACGTATCTTTGATGGTAATATTCAAATTTCTCATTTTTTTTATGATTAATATGTATGAAAGTAAATATAACTATGAAATAAATGGCTGTAAGGTTTTTCTTATGATAAAGTTCAAGCATATTTGACAAATTAATTTTCAATACCATCAAAATACAATATATGAAATATTTTGGGCTCAATCACATGCTAGACGCAATAATAGCATCCAATGGATTACGGCACGCTAATGACCATAGATTAAAAACGTTAGTCTATTTTCATAGGTTTTCAAATGAACCTCAATACTATTACAGTATAATACTCCCTCCGTCCCATAATTATTGTCTACATTTGACTTTTTTAGTCTTTAGTTTTCAACTTTGACCGTAAATTTTTTTTTGTGTGATATATATTACTTGATGCAAAATATCTAAATGGATTGAGTTTTAAACGTATTTTCATTGGTATAATTTTCATCAAGTATGATATAAAAAAAATAAAAATATTTAAGGTCAAAGTTGTAAAATAAAGACTTCAAAAGTCAACCGTGGACAATAATTATGGGACGGAGGTAGTATTGAATATCAAAATGGAAGCAAGAACAAATATTAATAAACATTAGAATAACCCTGTTTATTAAGTAAATATTGGTGATGTACTCTTTGAGCATTTTGGACAACCTTCCTTGGCATTCCGGTTGTTTTAGCATGTGCAAACTTGTTTGTTACCGTAAAAACCTGGTCGTATACACAAACAATTCGTGCAACATTTTTAGCAGAAGAACATGCATGGCTTGTGGTATTGTGTTATGCTACATCTCCTAGTGCATTCTCCACCGCACTCTGTTCATTTGGGCACAAACCATTAGTCATTTGTAGCCAACAATTTAAATTTATCAAAATCATGACTAAATTAATTAGTCAATTGCGATGCATATATTGGATCTAAGATAAGACATAGGAACTTACGAGAGCATTTTAAACTTCCAGGTCCAAATCGACCGCTATGTCCTCCATTAGCAGAGACCATGAAGTATAGCAATAAAAGAACAAATTTATGAAGAGAAATAAGAGATTACAATGTACTAACCTTATGATCATCATCAATATTTTGTTTGATTTTTCATTTCCATTTCCATCTACTTCTATGAATTAGCACAAATTTGAAAATGAAAATTAGGATTATGGTGTTTATATAAGATATGTTTTGGAAAGTATTAAATTTATAAAGCATTATTTTTTCTACACGACTGGCAAACAATGGACATTGGCATTGGTAGTTTCAAATTTTAAATCATTCCTATATTTACTACATATAAGTTTCAAGACTTTACTATGTTACTACATATAAGTTTCAAGTCAACTTTACTACATTACATATTCAATATTCAATCGTGTATTAGGAATCCATTTAATTTATAAGTCAGTCTCTTTTTGAGTTTGACTTACCGAATATAAGTTACAACCCATATCGTAATTTTCTTTTTCCACATTTCACTTGAGTTTGACTTACCTGATATAAGTAAGTTCCGATTTTCATTAATTACTTTCCATCAATACTTCCCATTAATTGGCTCATATCATAAGTTTCGATTTGCCATTCATTGATTTGACAAGGGTAAAAACGATTTACATTTATTGGTTGATGGTTGACAAGGGTAAAATTAGGATTGACTGAAAATTCAGTTTTTCACAATTTCACATTTTCACTTAACCAAAAATACATTATAAGTAGTTAAGATATATATATATATATATATATATATATATATATATATATATATATATATATATATATATATATATATATATATATATATATATATATATATAACTTTATGTTATGGATAAATACATGTGGATATTCATATAAAGTTTAATCAAATTGGAAGGTGTACGTCATTTAGCTTAACTTTTATCTGATTGTATATCCAATATATATAGTATATCCAATATATATAAAACAAAAGTTTCCTAATGATGACGTAGGCAGCTCTAAAATCTATCATTGGTCCACGATGATTGGGAATTTGGGATGCCACGTGGAACCCTAAAACGTCCGCTTAGTTGGCAGAATTGTCCCTATAGAAACTAGAAGGGGGGTTGAATAGTTTCACCGTTTTTTTTACTTGCTAAAACGTTTCGCCGTTTTTAGGTCTGGTTAATATTCTTTTGCAAACATGTTGAATTCTACTAGTTATATGATATCAATTTAGCTAATAACAAATATAAACCAACAATTAATGTAAAGAGTAAGGAAAGAACACAACCAAAGAGACGTGGCGATTTATAGTGGTTCGGCACGAAGCTCACTCCTCCGTCGTACTCCACTCCCCGAGTACCACATTCGAGAGTTATCAATCACTGTATCAACACACTCCTTCAGGCGGAGCAATCTGTACACAAGCTTACACAAGGTTTAACGACACTAAGCGGAATGTCGAGTTCTAATCGTAGCTAGAACCAATCTACACCAAGGCCCATGTGGCCACACAAACAAGCACTCTTGTCCCATTTAGATCGACACACGATCTAAGCCTTCACATGAACGAGCACTCCCGTTCACTTGAACCTTCACCCGATTCAAGTCTTCACACTAAGATACACTTGGATCATCACCCAATCCAAGCCTTCACACAAGACACACTTAGATCCTTTCCCGATCCAAGCCTTCACACAAGACACACTAAGTCCTATCTTACACGCTAGGACAACACTCTCCTCACAACAAATACATCAACTAATCTAGTTACAAGACTTCTTGGATCTTCATTTTCTTTCAAGTTCACACACATAACTCCATCCTCGACTCACACACAAGTCGGAAGTATTTACAATATTTACAAGACCTATAACCGTAACACTTGTTACGTTTTTGTGTGGACACCTATAACATCTCGAATCTTCATCTACGTCGAGAGTTCTTCTCTTACACTTTGTGGAAGGGGAACACACTTCAACATCTCGAATCTTCATCTACGTCAAGAGTTCTTCTCTTGCATATTGCGAAAGAGGAAATCACTTATAAATATATACCGACATGTTATAGTGATCAAAGAACAAAGGAAAATAAAACAGAAAGTTTTTGTGTGTGTAAGACTCTTGTTTTCTGAAGAGGAACAGTTCACTATTTATACACGACAGGAGGTAGTGGCGGTCCCTTAAATAGGCGACGGTCCTTTATCACTAAGGGGTCGCCAGCCACTTTAAGGGACCATCCCGACAGACGCTCCCATTTTTGTCCTGACGTGGTGAAAACTTATCTAGTGAAAACTCAACTGTTTGGGGGGAAATATAGCTGTTACAAGTTTGAATTTTGAATATATTTTCTTAATAAAACATTTCTTTAAAAAAACACAAAAATACTTTTGTGAAAATGTTTTGTTAAACTTAAAAATGTAAGTTTAGAAGAAATTAAAATTCTTTAATCACTTTACTAATGACGGTATAGAGTTTGTTCATACCTGAAGTGACGTTGTTGTAGTTACGTGGAAGAAACGAGTTTCCTCGATTAAAAACTTATTAACTGTAACTTTACGTAACATGTCTTTATATTTTGTGATTACCAAAACACGAGAAGACCGAATAATGCGAATAACGTTTTTGACATTCTTTGTATTAACAATCTCCCCCTTTTTGATGATTACAAAATATAAACTCATTTCAAGTAAAATTATGCATTGATAAATTTTTAATGAGTTTTCCCGTTACTTCTCCCCCTTTTGTAGAATCAAAAAGGTGTCGTTGTCGTTGAGGAGAGGAGACACAGGCATCAATGAAAGGGCATCGTCGTTGTTGACGGAATACTATCATCCTGAATAGGGCATTGTCGAAGAAATCAACGGTATACAAGCTCCCCCTAGCTAAGTGCTCCCCCTAAATGAGGGCACCGGGGAATCGAGCTATGGTGATGTGCTACAAAAACAAGTTAGAAGCAAAGCACATACATATATATAGAAGAGTATGGAGAAATAAGATGAATGTAAATGTGAAATCAAGTAGGTAGAGCATGAATCAGATAGACAATCAGAGGGAAAAGTCTGAATTTTGACTCCTACCGGGGACGGTCCCTTAATGATTATGGGACCGCTGGTCCATTAAAGGACCGCCACCAGAAGGTGACTAGGTTGGCAGATATGTTGTGATTTTAGTAATTCCCTATTTTTAAGGTTAGATAATTTTAGTCCATTTTCAAGTCAACCATGGCAAACATCACAACATAGTTTAAAAACATAATCATTCATTTATTCCATACATATAAAGCAAACAAAAGCAACCATAATCCTCACATCACCAAGACATCATTAAACTACAACAATGGTTATCAACTAATATAACAAGCTATCTCCCAAAGCATGCTTGGCCCAAAATATAGCTTCCACTTTATTATTCTTAACTAGAAATTTTGAAGATATCTAGTTAGAGGGTGGAGAGGATGATGGTGAGGATGAAGGTGGAGTAGAAGGTGGCATGATGGAAATGGGAGTTGGTTACACATTTTGTTGAGCAAGAAGAAACTCAATGTGTCCAAACATGGTGTGGACTTCATCTCTTAGAGTAGAGATGACATGAAAGTTGTGATAAAAACATGCACATCCTAGGTGTGGTCGTTAACAAAGTAGTAAGGAACGGGATTACCAAGGTTTGGAGATGATGGCAGAGTGTGAGGAGTGTTTTCCAAAGGCCCGTTTGGTGATGTGGTGGTATGATTTGGTGAGTTTGTTGGAAGGTGATGTGAGTTTCTTGGTGGGGAACTAGATAGGGTAGGAGATGATGGTTGATTACTCACAAATGGAGTGTAAGCATCCGAGCTAGATTGGGTGAGCAAAGGTGACAAGTTTTTGATGAATGATGAGAAATGTGATGTGGTTGGATTTGACCTAGATGATGGCTTTGATGAAGAGTAGGATGTTCCATTTGTGGATGGTGTTTTAAGTGGTGCACTTGGTGCTTGAGGTGAGGATGGTGGTGACTTTGGAGAGGGAGTTATGTCACAAAGAGTGAGATCAATAAAGTTGGTTTGTGGTGGAATGATTTTGATCTTAGGCCTTTTATTTGGTGGTTGTGAATTGAGTGAGGTTATGAGTCCTTTGTTTGAGTTTGGAGAGGAGGTGGAAGATGATGCCATTGTAGGTGATGAAGAAGAAATGAGAAGTGATTGTAATGAGGTTGGAGAAGAGGAGAGGTGGTTAAATAATCAAGCATGGTCATGATTTTGGCAAAGCATGCATTAGGAAATATTAAGCACTTCAAGTTGTTTATCCAAACATGGTAAGGTGGTGATAATCATGCAATAGGTTTAGGATTGCAGGAAAGAAGAAAACAGTGCAAAAATCTGTGATCCCAGAGGGATGGTCTGTTAAATGCTGGACGGTCCTTTATCACTGGAGGACCGCCAGAACATTAAAGGACCGCCGGCAGTAGGTTCCCAGATTTTTACCCACTTTCTCATTTCTGCAATCTGCAGGGATCTAAACATTTTCTGAATTATAACAAGGCTAAAACACAAGAGGATAGTGCTTTAAAAATCATACGAGTTAGAAACAAGTTCAAGGAAGCATTCGCAGATAACAACATTCAAGAGTTAACAAATCCAAATAGTACAAATACATAAGAAACATAATAATATAATACTGTAAAATAATCCTTCATGGTGTTGCCTTGTCAATGGTGTTTATGACTTGTTCTTGTTGCATGACATTCTTGACTCTAGCCTGTTCCTCATTCTCAAGTGTGGGATCATCATAGATGTCATAGTCGACAGATGATGAGGAGATAAAAATGGAGGACATATGGAGCTCATTAATGGGTTCCATGACAGGATTAAAGAGAGAGTATTGAGGACCACGAAGATAAGCATGAAAGTTCATATAGTGATAGAGACAAGTTAGGAACATCCCGTAGGGTATCTGTAACACCCCCGAAATCGGGTCCAGCGGAAGCTTACATGTAGCTGGGGTGTAACTCAATTGGTATTACAACACAAGTATAAAAATGGTTTTCACTTCAATCACTTTGAATAAAATCGTTTAACCAAAAGTATTGAATTTACATCATTAAAAGCAGTGCGGAATTTGGCCCTTAAAAATATAGTTTAAAACGGTCCCCATATGAATATCAGAGTCTTCTATGACCATGCCATGCCCTGCCAAAACCTCCAGTAGCGTGCCGTTGCTTAATACCTGAAAATACATGCTAAAGTGTCAACACGAGGTTGGTGAGTTCATAGAGTTTAGTGAAAAAGAATGTAATGTAAAACATTAGAATAAAGCTTTCCCAGCAAAGGCATCGTAAATCCACTCAGTTCCAAGTCCCGCCCATACAAGACTTGTAACCTGTGTGTTTAAAACCCACTGCCAAACATGATCTGGTTTACGTGAACACATATAATACTTGGCGAAATGGTTAATACTTGGAAATATTTTCTAAGTGTTGTGCTGAAGGAAAAAAAAATAGTAAAATCGTCTAAGTTCAAAAGCTTGTATCTTTTTCGTTATAAGCTCGTTTTAAACGTTCTTTATATCCACGGTTTCGTATTAATATATACTAATATATTTTCAGCAGGTCGGCTCTTATAGATTACGTCTAACGCCTCATTTTGCCCGTTGAAATTCGTGCATCAGCACGTATTATTTTCAGAAAATAGTTTTCGTCGTTAATCTTGGAAAAATCATAACTCTTTCGTTATAGACTCGTTTTAATCCGTTCTTTCGCCCATAGCTTCGTTTTTGAAAGTATTTTCTGATTCTTTGCCCAATGTTACTCGGAAACCCCTGAGTTTTCTATATTTTGCAAAAATGGACAGCAACTTTCTAATAGTGTCAAAAATAGATTTTTCTAGTTTATAACTTGTTCAAAACTTAACCAAACTACTTCAAATCAACTCTACAAATACCCAATCCTACCATACACCTTCTTAGGGTGTCATGGGATCCTAAACATCACCAATCTTCCTGGATCTCTTGAAGTTACTAATAAAAATTATAGATCTAAGATTAAAGAGTATTATTGTATAAAGTGGTATATATAACATATATATTTGCATGATCTACTACTATGACTTGAAAATACAACAAATGGAAGTATGAAAAGATTAAAAAGTTTACTTGAAGCTTACTTGAAGACTTGAAGAGTTTTGGAGATGATTATGTAAGAAACCTTGGGATTTTTATTTCAAAATCCTAACTAGGAGTACAAAAGGATCTTGTTTAATACTTGAACTTGAAAAATCAATGGTTTCTTCTTGGTGTTCTTGTCTTGGCCGATTCATATGAAGAAGAAAGGATGAGAGAAAAGGCTTTGCTAGTTGATTTGTTAGTAAGATAAAAATGTGTAAAATGAATGTGTAGATATTTTATGAGATGAAAGCATGTGCAAGAAAGTCAGGGGGGGCTAGGGGGCATGATTTAGGTGATTGGAAATGAGAGGAAAAGTTTTGCAAGACTTTTGTAAGATTTAGGTTAGATATTTTGAGTTTTAGGAGATACCGGGTACTGAGTTTGCTAGAAACAAAGTTTAACGGTACCAAATAAGATGTGACAACGTTGTAAAAATTATAAATTTACATTCTTGATGAGAATTGGGTGTTTAAATATTTGTCGTGTTGAAATATCGTGATCCGACGAAATTATTAACGTATATCGTAAAATATAGCAAATTGTTTCAAAACACCGGGTAAATTAATAATATAAATTTTATATTATTATAATGAGTATGAAAATATATTAGGATCGTAGACGGAAGTATCGGGTATATGTTAGTAGCAAAAACTGAGTGGTAACGTTAATTACAAATTAAGCATACGTAAATTAAAATATTGCATATCCGTGCATGATATAAAGTGCTGATGACGTTACTGATGATATGTAGACTACTCTAGTCTATATGACGTGTCCCTACTGATGATGCATGAATTCGCAGCTAAACCTAACTGGTTATGTGAATTTGAATACCCGTAAACTAGGTTTACGAGAAGATGCATGATGGTCATGAATAGTGATTTCCCTCCAGGAATGAATAGTGTTTTGTGAATAGTGAAAATTTGAAACACTTCTCAGAATCTCAAACTGACTCCGAAAATGATGAATAGTAAAATGATTAATAGTGATCGATGAATAGTAACTGATGAATAGTAACTTTTCGAGATGAATAATGAAATTTCGACGTTTGAAAAAGGACCTGAAATTACGAGTTGTGACAGTCTTCCCCTCTAACAAGAACTTCGTCCCGAAGTTCAATTTGTGTTGGTCTCTAGAGTGGTATCAGTGAAAAGATGATGATATTTATCGTGTAAGCTACTGAGCTCTAATGGGAGCTCAAGTCTGTAGGCCACTAGGCTCATTCTGTCTGAAATATTGAATAGCCCAATGTATCTCGGGTTTATCTCTCCATGTTTGTGTATTGTGTCTCAATGGTGTTGTCCTTAGGATCGTGTGATATCTATTGTTGTAAATGAATCCCATTTATAGCAAATGGTCAGGTCAACTACCTCCAGAATCCATCACACCCGATTTGGGCATATCTCCCTATGTTTGAATCATTCTCTAATTCTGACCATTGGTCTGAAGATGATAGGTGATGTGGTTCCAAATGAATCTTAATGAAATCTGCCAGAAGTTTGAGGTGAATAGAATTCCTCTATTAGGAATAATTGGAATGGGTATCATAAATCTTGTGGGAAAATCTTACAAGGTTAAGTCCGTTAAAGGGTGTTATTAGAAAGATTAGGTTAGGATAAGGTTGTGATCCTCCGCAGGAATGTCATGAATTGGGTCTCTCTCCACCTACGATGCTTAGTCTCCATTACTAAGATTTACCCCAAGCCCTATGTCGTCAAATCACAAAATTCTAAATGTATGAGTGATGTAATATAGTGATTGATTTTTCAAAGTTTGTTTTGAGATTGTGTGTTTTGTTCATAAACCTTCCTTGAATAAATGAATTTACAACCTTAAGCAAACGGCTTTCTAAGTAACATTTTTCTTGATGTTTCAAAATTTTAGTAGTTATGCACGATAGGACTATTTTCAACATGAGGTGGATAATATGGTTTACCAAAGATCGATGTTTAAAATTTCTTAACATCCAATAGTTTTGTCAAGATTAACCAAAAGGAATTTGCTTGCCAAAATAAGTGCCTCGGAAAAGTATTTCTTACAAGATATATGTTTTGTATAACTGTTGTTTGGAGAAAAATCCATTTAAAAGTGAAAGTATTAAGAGGATAAAATAGTCGGGCAGGTATGTCTGCACAAATGCAAGGGTGCCTAACATGTTTGAATAGTGTCTATTGGTGAGGTCACGTTCGATTGAATGTTCTATAGTCTTGGTTAGAAGGTTGGATTTATCTCTATGGTGTTGATAGTGAGCACTCGTATCTAAACAAATCTTGTAATTCAGTCAAGCCAATACTTTCTAGATGGTAGAATTTTTTTTTGGCGATCAGGCAAGTGATTGTGGTTCGAATGGTTTTGTGATATCCTGAGGTTTCTGTTGAGTTTTGAATGATCTTAATGTGCCGAGGGATCCTCCTTATAGATGGTATGGAAAGTCTTTTCTAGGGAGGTCATTGATAATATCCACTTATCAATATTGGGAGTAGTGAGTGATGAGTGACATAGGAATCTATAGAGTGTTAGCTAATTCCTTATATATATTTCATGGGGAAGAGAAATGATAATGGTGGTGAGAAGGGAAATGACTGTGACAGCTGCGACATAATGAGATTGTGAAGAAAGAGAATATTGTGATGTAAAATGAAACATTTGGAAAATTGGGTAGAGAATTCAATCCAGACAAAATTTTATTATAACCATTCTTAGTGTTGCAAAATTCATCTCTGAGTCAGACATAGGTGGTCAGCCTATATCCCACTATCCCAGGTCGAATGTAGATGACCAATCTATATTCCACCGAGGTTCCATGAATTTTGAAACACTCAGTTCAGTTATACTAATACCATGTCCTTCACAAATACAAAGATGTTCTGAAAGACTAAGGCAAGTGACCAAAGTCGAGGTCGAATGATGAAACTATGCAAGGAGAAGGCGTAACATGAGACGCATAAGTTATGTAAGCATACTAATAGGGAAGACAATTATGGTAATCAACTAGAATAAGTGAATATAATATATCAGATAATGAGATACAAATCTCATTACATATGTCAGCAACAAACCACAAATGAGGCTTCAACTTGGCAGGCAGGCACGTGGCGGTCATAGGTTTAAGTTTTCGTGAAAGTAGCTATAGTCTAGGTTTTAAAAACACTCAGTTCTCTATAGCCAAAGCTCTGATACCAATCTGTCACACCCCCAAAATCGGGTCCAGCGGAAGCTTACATGTAGCTGGGGTGTAACTCAATTGGTATTACAACACAAGTATAAAAATGGTTTTCACTTCAATCACTTTGAATAAAATCGTTTAACCAAAAGTATTGAATTTACATCGTTAAAAGTAGTGCGGAATTTGGCCCTTAAAAATATAGTTTAAAACGGTCCCCATATGAATATCAGAGTCTTCTATGACCATGCCATGCCCTACCAAAAGCTCCAGTAGCGTGCCGTTACTTAATACCTGAAAATACATGCTAAAGTGTCAACACGAGGTTGGTGAGTTCATAGAGTTTAGTAAAAAAGAATGTAATGTAAAACATTTGAATGAAGCTTTCCCAGCAAAGGCATCGTAAATCCACTCAGTTCCAAGTCCCGCCTATACAAGACTTGTAACTTGTTGATGAGGCGAAAAATGAACCACTTTTAGGGGGTCATTTAAGCCCGGAATTGAATTTATTTGATCAAATTATGCCCTAAATCGTTCCTTTTGTGATTTTAGGTACTTTGGGAGAGAAATCTGGAAAAGGAAGCAATTCGGACGTTTTTGGAGCATAAAAGTGAAGAAAACGCCAAAGTCTTAATTTTCCTTGCTGGGAACAGTAGGTGACGGCGTCAAGAGCAACACCCTGACGGCGTCAAGAGGAAATTACATGATGGCCCAGTACAAACATGAAGGCGTCACAAGTAGAGCGTCAAGAGTAAAATGTGTGACGGCCTGGAAGACCCTAACACATGACGACGTCAGATGCAGATCAAGGCAGTCCGAGAAGTATTTTGGCGGCGAGATGACGGCGTCACCTATTTGGTCTTAACGCCGTCAGCCTCAGTTTTCTATATATAGTTTTCTAATTTTCATTCATTAAAAAAGGAGAAGTTTTGGAGAAACCCTAAGGTCGAACCTATTACGAATTTTACAGGTTTTTCAAGGGTTTTCAGCCCTTGAACCCTTTCATGTGTAATTGAGATAAGTGTTCTTCTAATTCAATCAATATGTCTATGTGTTGGTTGTCTATATCTTGTTCTTGTCTTAATTCCATCATGCAAGGCTAGATCTATCTTGTGTTTGCTTAGATCTAATGAAACCTAGATGTTAATTATGTGTTGATTACTTGTTTATGGTTGTATTGGATGAATGATTTCGATGTTAGGCTTAAGAAAACTGGAAGATCTCCAAATGGTAACATGCTTGAACGTCTTAGGAAACATGAACTGATGTGCACTAGGTTTTATTAGTTGTATTTAATGCATGAGTAAATTCTAATGATCCCATGTTAGGAGCTTCTTAGCCGGCTCGACATAGGAGTGAAGTAGGCACTCATAGGATTGGGGAATTAAGTTCGCCACCCCATGAATGGTATTAAGGAATACAATCCGTCATCCACGCAACTATAACAAGTAATTAACGTGTAAAAGATATCTAGGGAGTAGTGAAATCTAAGTAAACACATTTCTCCACTTATTGCTCACAACCTTAGTTAATTTAGTTTTATTTTCATTTCTAGTATTTTATTTTGATTGCATCTTAGTATTGGGTTAGTTGACTAGCAACTAATTCCGCCCAAATCCTTTAAAACCCGAGATTTTTACTTGCTTTCTAAAAAATATAAAAATATAAAAATAAAAAAATAATCATCCCTCATCTCTAGAACTAGTATTTAGGTTTTCTAATCCTAGCGACACTATTCCTAGCTAAACGATCAATCCCCCGGTACTTGTCACTATACTATACTACAACGATCAGGTACACTGCCTGGTGGGGGTTGTAAGCTTCTCAAGATCCCTTGAGAGGTAAAGCCTGGTGCAATCCCTACGCATCAAGTTTTTGGCGCCGTTGCCGGGGAATAGTTATTGTGTAGGTTAGAATCTCTTTTTATTAGGTCTACTTGCTAGATTTCTTTCTAGTAAGATTTTATTTTTATTTTTAGGTTTTCTTTAGTCTATCTTATTTCTTTGTGTTTTTGTTCGTAACTTTTCACCACCTGACATCATGGACGATGAGAACATCTTTGAACCCGTCATCCCACCACAACAAAACCCACCACTAGAACCTCTTAGGCCCCAAACCTTAGGAGAGTATTCCCGACCTAGCCACCAAGGCTACCGAAACACCATTGAGCTCACCGGAGCCAATGTGACCCCTTTGCGATCCGACATCATCCGGTTGGTGCAAAGCGGATGTGCATTCCATGGACTTCGTTCCAAAGATCCAAACCAACATCTTAAGGACTTCCTTAAAATCGTAGACTCCATAGACCTAGATGTTGAAACTAGAGAGACAACCCGATTACGCCTATTCCAATTCTCTCTACGGGATCAAGCTAGTCAATGGCTTGAGCGTTTACCCGCGGGATCCATCACCACATGGGATAATCTCACCAATCGCTTCCTTACTCAATTCTTCCCACCGGGGAAGACTGCAATGCTGAGAAATGACATTTTGATGTTTGAACAACATCAGGGTGAAACTTTCTACGAAGCATGGGCCCGTTTTAAGGATCTCCTCCATAAGGTCCCTCATCATGGTATAAACCTTTGGTTATTAGTTTAGATTTTCTACGACCATGTTGACTATCACACTAAACGTACAATCGATAGGGCCGCGGGAGGTAAACTGCGTGATAAGAACGCCGAGGAGTCCTGGGCAATTATTGAGGAGCTCGCCGCCGATAATCAAGAGATGTGGGAGTTTAATCATACAATAAAAGCGGCCATCAATGTAGTCTCAACATATGGAGGAACCACCGAAATCCCCGATGAACTCCTATGCAAACTCGAGGCAAAAGTTGACTGTTTTGAGGAAAGGCAAAGGAGACCTTTAAGTCCTAGGCGGGCTACTGTCAATTCTGTCTCGAAACCGACTTCAACACCATTATCAAAGTCACCCTCTAGAGAAAATGTCGAGACTTTTCAAAACTATGCCCCACCTTATTCCCCTCCCGAGGAGCTTAGCTCAGAGTTTGAAGCTAGGATGAGAGAATATATGGCAACTCATTCAGATCGGCTTGCTAGATTCGAGGAAGCAGTTTATAAGCAAAAAGAGGAGATGCAAGAGAAAATGAACGGGATGATGAGTCTATTAGAGGAGTATGCCAACCAGAGAACCCCCGAAAGAATGCTACTAAGGAAAGAAAGCGCCACTCCCACTACCCAATTTGTTAATTCCATCACAATTGTCCACAAGGATAACAAGAAGGTAGAAGCCCCTACTAAACAGACCTTAGAAAAGCCACCAAAATCCCAACCCTTGAGTCACTACCTGAAACATGATATAAACGAAAACACCATAACAATTTGGATTAAGGGTGACGGGCGTAACCAACCTTCCAAACAGGGTACTGAGAAAGAGGAAAAGGGAAGAGATGAGTATGATACGTTACCTGGGGGGTCAATATTCGAGAGGCTATTGGTACAAAAAGTGGCTACTAAGCAGATAGCGTGTGGGAACTTTGAGATACCAACTAGCATCGGGGATTTGAAATATCTTAATGCTTTCGCCGACCAAGGATCGGAAGTAAATCTTATGCCCCTAACTATTTACATCCAACTAACGTCAAAAATGCCAGCCCCTACTCGTGTTAGGTTGTCCCTAGCTGGACACTCATACGTATACCCCATAGGGATCGCAGAAGATGTATTAGTTAATGTCGTTGTACCCCGTTGATTTTATGATCATCGATGATAAAGGAGATGGATGCATGCCAATAATCCTTGGGGCACCATTCCTCGCCACTGCTAGAGCTGTCATTAAGTATGAAGGCAGGAAAATTGAGCTTAAATCTGGAAAAAGAAAGATTAGCTTCCCCATGACTCCGCGAAGTGGGCATGAGAATTCGAGTTGGAGAAAGCTCAAAAACAACATTGACACGACACCTATTCGTGTTCAGAATAAAATTCTTGCATGAGAGGCAAGAATCAAAAGCTACAAGGAGGCTAAATATAAAAGAAGCAAAAGCAATAAGGTTCAGGTCGAATTCGAACAAACTCAACCCGCAGAAAATCATGTACCATTTGAGGAAGGGAACTTGGTACTCTTGAGACACTTGGAAACAACAATACCACCCGATAAACCAAGTCCTTGGTGGTATGGGTCTTTCAGAATTGAAGGCGTGAGCCAAGATGGGATGGCTAACCTGAGAAGTGAAGTAGGTGGAGAGGTGATTGCAAGTATCGATAGGTTGAGGCCCTACCACCACAATAGTAATGATCACAACTACATGGGGTACATCATCTCAAGGGATGAGGTCACGTAGTAACCCATGACCTTGAGTCTAGCTACAAGACTCGTAAATAAAGAAAAGCGCTTCTTGGGAGGCAACCCATGCTTTGTGTGATTTTTATTTTGTTTGTTTGTTATTTGCTTCCGTATGCATGCTTTATTTTTATTGTTGGTAGATCATGTTTCTAAACTAAAAAGTGGAAATACTTTACTTTGTTGTTTTGGCCTAGTCTTAACTCCACCTAAAATTATTTTTGCAAAAGATAAGTGTAAGGGGAAACCCCAAATATGTTTTTCAGAAACAAACCGATCATGATTCTCCACAATATTAAATGGAAATGTGTATTCGTATTTGTTAGAGTCAAATGCTTGTATTGAGTCATAATGAAGTTTTGCAGGATTTTCCAGGAAGTAGGACCAAGTTTTTCCAAAAATTTTCCGGAAACTTAACACAAGAATTTCTGCAGGTCACTTCTGATGGCGTCACGAGATTACTCTTGACGGCGTCACGTGTAAAAATCTGGAAATTTTACCAGTTTTGTTTTTCTAACGGATTCTTAAAGTTTTTGTTGAATTATTAAGTTTTATAATCTCCAGGAAATCTGCAAACTTCATTCAACAAGCATTATATCTTATCTTGTTTTCTAGGATTTAGTAACTTATATAGATTGCTGCCGATTTTATGTGAGGTTGCTTTGTTTATTTTTCTCAGGATTTACAGGTTATGTATGACAAGAAGATGATTTATATTCTGGAAGGGAAGCTTTGATTGTTTATTTTCTTGGAGGAAGATTTAACCTGGCCACCTTATTATCCATACCGAGCGAATCAGGGGAGTATTTGATTTCATTCTTTTTTACTTTTTCACTTTTACATTCTTTACTTGAACATTGGGGACAATGTTCACCTTAAGTGTGAGGGGAGGGTAAAACGATGATACCTTACATATACACTTTCGCTTGAGTTTGTTTGTTTAATAGTAGATGTGTAATAAAACTATGAGAAATACTTGTTAGTGCAATTTTAGCGCCAAATTTAAAATTTTTTACAACATTTAGGAGTGAAACTTTAGCCATAGCAAGCGTCTCATGGATAGGAGATTGTATGACTAGCACATAACCGTATCATTCAGAAAAATTTTCCACCCAAATATGTGAGGTTCGCCTTTAGATTTGATAGAAAAAGCATTGATGAGGCGAAAAATGATCCGTTTTTAGGGGGTCATTTAAGCCCGAATCCGAATTTATTTGATCAAATATTGCCCTAAATCGTTCCTTTTGTGATTTTAGGTGTTTGGAGAGTGAATTCTGGAAAAGAAGCCATTTTGGACGTTTTTGGAGCATAAAAGTGAAGAAAACGGCAAAGTACCAAATTTTCATGCTGAAGATACAAGGTGACGGCATCAAGAGTAATATCTTGACGGCGTCAGACATGAAGATTAAAATACCGAAGGTGGTGACGGCGTCAAACGTCATCATGACGGCGTCAAAGTGGCAAGAATAAAATACCGTGGTTGATGACGGCGTCACATAGGCCGTCATAAGTAGATCAAGGCCGTCCGAGGAAGTATTTGGCGGCGAGGTGACGGCGTCACATGGTGCTCTTGACGCCGTCAGCCTACTTTTCCTATATATAGTTTTCTAGTTTTTTCATTAAAACGAGAGAAGTTTTGGTGAAACCCTAAAGACGATTTTGGTGTATCTTTTACAGGTTTTTCAAGGGTTCCAAACCCTTGAGACCTTGCATTGTAATTGAGATAAGTGTTCTTCCAATTCAATCAATATGTCTATGTGTTGGTCGTTTATATCTTGTTCTTGTCTCAATTCTACTATGCTAGGCTAGATCTCTTTTGTGTTTGCTTAGATCTAATGAAACCTAGATGTTGGTTATGTGTTGATTACTTGTCTATTCTTGTTTTGGATGAATGATATTATATGTTAGGCTTAAGAAAACTGGCAGATCTCCAAATGGTAACATGCTTGAACATCTTAAGAAACATGAACCGAGGCGTACTAGGTCTTTATTGGTTGTATTTAATGCATGAGCCACTGTTTACAATCCCTATAGTTGTGTTGGGTCATGGTGTAGGAGGAGATAAGAGCTCATAGAGTTGGGGAGTTATGTATGCCACCCGACGAATGGTATTAAGGAATACAATCCGTCATCCATACAAGTGTAACAAGTAATTAACGTGTAAAAGATATCTAGGGAGTAGTGAAGTCTAAGTAAACACAATTTCTCCAACCACTGCTCACAACCTTAGTATAATTTAGTTTAATTTCATTTTTTAGTATTTTATTTTAATTATATAAAAGATTTGGGTTAGTTGAATAGCAACTAATTCCGCCCACTCTTCCAAAACCCGAGATTTTACTTGCTTTCATAAAAATATAAAAATACAAAAATAATCATCTCTCACCTTTAGAACTATTAATTAGGTTTTCTAATCCTAGCGACACTATTCCTAAGCTGAACGATCAATCCCCCGGTACTTGTCACTATACTATACTACAACGATCAGGTACACTGCCTGGTGGGGGTTGTAAGCTTCTCGAGATCCCTCGAGAGGTAAAGCAAGGTGCGATTCCCACGCATCAAGTTTTTGGCGCCGCTGCCGGGGAATAGTTATTGTCTAGGTTAGGATTTCTTTTTATTAGGTCTACTTGCTAGATTCCTTTCTAGTAAGATTTTTATTTTTATTTTTAGGTCTTCTTTAGTCTATCTTATTTCTTCGTGCCTTTGTTCGTAACTCATTACCATCCGACATCATGGAAGGTGGTAACATCTTTGAACCCATCATCCCACCACAACAAAACCCACCATTAGAACCCCTTAGGCCCCGAACCTTAGGAGAGTATTCCCGACCTAGCCACCAAGGCTACCGAAACACCATTGAGCTCACCGAAGACAATGTGACCCCCTTGCGATCCGACACCATCCGGTTGGTGCAAAGCGGATGTGCATTCCATGGACTTCGTTCCGAAGATCCAAACCAACACCTTAAGGACTTCCTCAAAATCGTAGATTCCATAGACCTAGGTGTTGAAACTAGAGAGACTACCCGTTTACGCCTATTCCAATTCTCTCTACGGGATCAAGCTAGTCAATGGCTTGAGCGTTTACCCGCGGGATCCATCACCACATGGGATGATCTCACCACTCGTTTCCTTGCTCAATTTTTCCCACCGGGGAGAACTACTAAGCTTAGGAATGACATCTTGATGTTCCAACAACGTCAAAATGAATCTCTTTATGAAGCATGGACTCGTTTCAAGGACTTACTCCAAAAAGTCCCTCATCATGGCATAGATCTTTGGCTCCAAGTCCAAATCTTCTATGACCATATCGACATCTCCACGAGGCGAACCATTGACCAATCGGCCGGTGGTAAGCTACGTGATCTTAGTGCGGAACAATCATGGGAACTCATAGAAGATCTTGCTCTCTATGACAATGAAAGTTGGAATGATCCCCGTGATTTGAACAAAACGGTCAAGGCAATATCTTTGCCTTCGAACAATTCAAGCACTCCCGACCGTAGGATCATGGAACTTGAGGACCAAGTCAAGTTTCTCATGAAATCTTACGAAGCTCCGAAATATTCAAGCCAAGTGAACAAAATCACTTCTTCATGCGAATTATGTAGTGGTCCCCATGACACTCGTGATTGTGTGGAACTCCCCGGAACAGCTTTTGCGGACTACGCATCCACGCGTACCGACGAAGCGGGAGATAAGTGGTACACTTTCAAGCCCGAGCCAAACACATACGGTGATTCATACAACCCCTCATGGAAAAATCACCCAAACCTTAGGTGGAAACAAAATCAACCCAATTCTTCCAATCCGCCTAATCGTTACCAATCAAACGGTCCACCATCCAACCGTACCTTCAACAACAATCCTTCTAACAACTATGGTAGTACCAACAATCTTGAAGGATTGATGTCAAAGTTCATGGCATCTCAAGAAGCTCGCATATCCAAGTTTGAAGCCGATTTCAAACAAAAGTAAAGCGAGATGACCACTAGAATTGACACATTGTTGAAAGTTCTCAATGACCGAGAAATGGGAGCACTCCCAAGTGACACGATCAAGAATCCGAAACTAACCGTTAATTCCATATCATCCGTTTCGTCACCCGCTTCGTGTCCACAATATTATTTTGTCAAATCAACGAGCACGTGTTTCAAACAAAACCAAGTTCCCCAAAAGGACCAATCAAATAAAACACCCACTATAGAACCGGTCAAAAGCATTGTTGAAACACCTCTTACGCAAGACCTTGACGATGAATTCAAAGAACTTCACCTAGAACGCCCCGTCATTGATGTCTTAGCGCGTGCTCCCTACTATAGTGCCCTCCTAGAAAAATATGAGAAGTGTAAGCTAGGCAAAAATGGAACCGCCTTCATTCAAAATAAGTTACCTAAAAAGCTTGATGACCCGGGTATATTTGTTTTGCCTTGTAAGATAGGAAGATCCGAAGCTTTCGACACATTAGCCGATTTAGGATCAAGCCTCAACTTGATTCCCTTATCCTTATTCACCACTCTTAAGCTAGGAAAGTTAGAGGAAACGGAGGTATTGATAGGTCTAGCGGATGGAAGTATTGCACACCCGGTTAGAATGATTAAGGATGTAGTTGTTCACGTAGGGAAGTTAACTATTTTAGCGGATTTTCACGTCCTAGACATGGTTAGTGACACTACATGCCCATTATTGGTAGGAAGAGGATTTTTAGCAACCGCTAGTGCCATGATAGATTGCAAGGAATCAAAGATAACGGTAGGTGAAGGCGATACTTGGTCGGTGTATGATGTTAAGAAGCATAGTTATGATTGTGATGAGGAACCAACACCGTATTGGGTAGAGATGAATAGGAGACCATCTAGATATGGGCCTTGGATAGAAAGGAACTTTATAGGACCTCAATGCCCATTCTATCTAGAGAAGGACTTTGTTGAAAAGACACATTCGGTAGAACAACTCATAGCTAGAGATGAGGAGCTAGACCCCTTTGAGGACCCCTTAGTCTTTAGGAAGATGATTGAGTTATTAAGCGTAATGCCCATCAACATAGAAAGGAATAAATGGAAAAGAGAGGGAGATAAGTGTAAATGGAGGTGGGACAAGCCACCTAAAGAAGGTGACGGGTCATGGAATATTAGAATGACCTTGTATGATCCGGATGGAGAAAAGTTTGAAAGGTCATACCATACTAAGGAAACCGATAGAAAGTTGAAACCTAAGTTTGATCCCAAAGATGTCCTCAACGAGGAACTCACCCGAGTCACGTAGTAACCCATGACTTTGAGTCTAGCTACAAGACTCGTATATAAAGAAAAGTGCTTCTTGGGAGGCAACCCATGTTTCGTGTGATTTGTTTGATTGTTATTTGCTTCCGTATGCATGTTTTATTTTTATTGTTGGTTAATCATGTTTCTCAACTAAAATGTGGAAATACTTTATTATGTTGTTTGGCCTAGTCTTAACTTCAACCTAAAGGTATTTTTGCAAAAGATAAGTGTAAGGGGAAACCCCAAATATGTTTTTAAGAAACAAACCGATCATGATTCTCCACAATATTTAATGAACATGTATATTCGTATTTGTTAGAGTCAAATGCTTGTATTGAGTCATAATGAAGTTTTGCAAGGATTTTCCAGGAAGTAGGACAAAGTTTTTCCAGAAATTTTCCGGAAACTTAACATAAGAATTTCTGCAGGTCCATTCTGACGGCGTCAGAGTATTGCTCTTGACGGCGTCAGTAGTTAAAATCTGGAAATTTTACCGGTTTTGTTTTTCTAACGGAGTCTTATGGTTTTTGTGAATCATTAAGTTTTATAATCTCCAGGAAATCTGCAAACTTCATTCCACAAGCATTATATCTTACTTTGCTTTCTAGGATTTAGTAACTTATATAGGATGCCGCCGATTTTACGCGAGGTTGCCTTGTCTATTGTTGTCAGGATTTACAGGTTATTTATGACAAGAAGATGATTTATATTCTGGAAGGGAAGCTTTGATTGTTCGTTTTCTTGGAGGAAGATTTAACCTGGCCAACCTATAATCCATACTGAGCGAATCAGGGGAGTATTTGATTTCATTCTGTTTACTTTTTCACTTTTACATTCTTTACTTGAACATTGGGGACAATGTTCATCCTAAGTGTAAGGGGAGGGTAAAAAGATGATACCTTACATATGCACTTTCGCTTGAGTTTGTTTTGTTTGATAGTAGATGTGTAATAAAACTATGAGAAATACTTGTTAGTGTAATTTTAGCGCCAAATTTAAATTTTTTTACAACATTTAGGAGTGAAACTTTAGCCATAGCAAGCGTCTCATGGATAGGAGATTGTATGACTAGCACATAACCGTATATTCAGAAAAATTTTCCACCAAAAAATGTGAGGTTCGCCTTTAGATTTGATAGGAAAAGCATTTACTATTAGTGCTTATGAGTGTACCGGTAGCATTTAGATTCTAGAACTTGCGTTAGTGATGCATCCCGAGACCGCGAGTGAGACTACATTCGTGTGGTAGGATTTACTACATGATAAGAGGCATTAGGATCACCCTTGTGTTAAACCCGTATTATAATTACTTGACCATTTAAGTCATATTACTTGGCCAGTTAAGTCAACTAATTTTTCCCACACCCTTTGCGTTGTACTCATTTTTAGTACACGAAACCCCTAATACACCCCTCCGAGCCTATCTTTTCATTTCTAACTTTAAGCATCTTACTTAAAGGAAGAATTTGTTACACCTCACTTAAATGTACACCCAAATCGCCTTAGCCTTCCGTGTATGCGCTCATTTTTAGTGCATTATTGTTATTTGTTAAACCCTAAGTTAACTTTCTAATTGATTACATGGTTGCTAAGTCGAGTCATATCATTGTACATATTGTTTTGGGACTATTGGGACTCATGGGTAAGTACTTATTTTATGGAGTAATGGGGAAGAACATAATATATTACCCCCATATGTACGTTAATCTTAAAAGTGCTCCAAGTGTTTTGATTTTCTTAATTCGAGTCATTAGATTAGTTAATTGTAAAGTATGTAAAGATTCAAGTGTAAGGGGAACGTTTATACCCCTATGATGTATTATTTTGGATGGTAGGGTAAGAGTGTATGAAAAAAAATAATAATAAAAAAATAAATAAATAGAAAAAAAAAAGAGAAAAGAAAAAAAAAACATACGGACTACCATCCCGTGTTTATTCTATGTTTATTTTATGTTTTTGTTATTTTTCATTTATTAGCTTAAGTCGAGTCTAGTCTTGGCTTAGCAACGCCATCTTGTACATGTAATTAACCAAGTTTGTTAACTCGCCACCAGTAAAATTTCCTTCATCCAACAAAACCGTGTAATTCATATCCCTATACCTAACGTTACAACCCTTTAAAAGACCTCTCTGATAGTTTATCCTAGGTGCTTATGCCATGTGGTGGAGGTTTGATCCTTTCCCAAGCCTATGGTAATCTATTTTGCTATGACAGGTAGTGAGAGATATCTTCCATTTCCATAATGTTATATTACTTTATTACACCCGAGAGATGTGAGTATCTAAACACTATTTGTGAGGTGCTTGTGTATGACCTCCGTGCTTGTCTATTGGTCTTTAGTGGAACGATTATTTGTTGTAATTACTTTTATATTAGTGTTAAATGACCCCTAACTTGTCTTTCGAGTAGAATAAAAGCGCATTTGCTTGAGGACAAGCAAATCTCAAGTGTAAGGGTATATGATGAGGCGAAAAATGATCCGTTTTTAGGGGGTCATTTAAGCCCGAATCCGAATTTATTTGATCAAATATTGCCCTAAATCGTTCCTTTTGTGATTTTAGGTGTTTGGAGAGTGAATTCTGGAAAAGAATCCATTTTGGACGTTTTTGGAGCATAAAAGTGAAGAAAACGGCAAAGTACCAAATTTCCATGCTAAAGATACAAGGTGACGGCGTCAAGAGTAATATCTTGACGGCGTCAGACATGAAGATTAAAATACCGAAGGTGGTGACGGCGTCAAACGTCATCATGACGGCGTCAAAGTGGCAAGAATAAAATACCGTGGTTGATGACGGCGTCACATAGGCCGTCATAAGTAGATCAAGGCCGTCCGAGGAAGTATTTGGCGGCGAGGTGACGGCGTCACATGGTGCTCTTGACGCCGTCAGCCTACATTTCCTGTATATAGTTTTCTAGTTTTTTCATTAAAAGGAGAGAAGTTTTGGTGAAACCCTAAAGATGATTTTGGTGTATCTTTTACAGGTTTTTCAAGGGTTCCAAACCCTTGAGACCTTGCATTGTAATTGAGATAAGTGTTCTTCCAATTCAATCAATATGTCTATGTATTGGTTGTTTATATCTTGTTCTTGTCTCAATTCTACTATGCTAGGCTAGATCTCTTTTGTGTTTGCTTAGATCTAATGAAACCTAGATGTTGGTTATGTGTTGATTACTTGTCTATTCTTGTTTTGGATGAATGATATTATATGTTAGGCTTAAGAAAACTGGCAGATCTCCAAATGGTAACATGCTTGAACGTCTTAAGAAACATGAACCGAGGCGTACTAGGTCTTTATTGGTTGTATTTAATGCATGAGCCACTGTTTACAATCCCTATAGTTGTGCTGGGTCATGGTGTAGGAGGAGATAAGAGCTCATAGAGTTGAGGAGTTATGTATGCCACCCCACGAATGGTATTAAGGAATACAATCCGTCATCCATACAAGTGTAACAAGTAATTAACGTGTAAAAGATATCTAGGGAGTAGTGAAGTCTAAGTAAACACAATTTCTCCAACCACTGCTCACAACCTTAGTATAATTTAGTTTAATTTCATTTTTTAGTATTTTATTTTAATTATATAATAGATTTGGGTTAGTTGAATAGCAACTAATTCCGCCCACTCTTCCAAAACCCAAGATTTTACTTGCTTTCATAAAAATATAAAAATACAAAAATAATCATCTCTCACCATTAGAACTATTAATTAGGTTTTCTAATCCTAGCGACACTATTCCTAAGCTGAACGATCAATCCCCCGGTACTTGTCACTATACTATACTACAACGATCAGGTACACTGCCTGGTGGGGGTTGTAAGCTTCTCGAGATCCCTCGAGAGGTAAAGCAAGGTGCGATTCCCACGCATCAAGCATTTACTATTAGTGCTTATGAGTGTACCGCTAGCATTTAGATTCTAGAACTTGCGTTAGTGATGCATCTCGAGACCGCAAGCGAGACTACATTCGTGTGGTAGGATTTACTACATGATAAGAGACATTAGGATCACCCTTGTGTTAAACCTGTATCATAATTACTTGACCATTTATGTCATACTACTTGACTAGTTAAGTCAACTAATTTTTCCCACACCCATAGCGTTGCACTCATTTTTAGTACACGAAACCCCTAGTACACCCCTCCGAGCCTATCCTTTTGTTTCTAACTTTAAGCATTTTACTTAAAGGAAGAATTTGTTACACCCCACTTAAATGTACACCCAAATCGCCTTAGCCTTCCGTGTATGCGCTCATTTTTAGTGCATTATTGTTATTTGTTAAACCCTAAGTTAACTATCTAATTGATTACATGGTTGCTAAGTCGAGTCGTATCCTTGTACATATTGTTTTGGGACGATTGGGACTCATGGGTAAAGTACTTATTTCATGGAGTAATGGGGAAGAACATCATTTATTACCCCCATATGTGCGTTAATCTTAAAAGTGCTCCAAGTGTTTTGATTTTCTTGATTCGAGTCATTAGATTAGTTTATTGTAAAGTATGTAAAAATTCAAGTGTAAGGGAAATGTTCATTCCCTATGATGTATTATTTTGGATGGTAGGGTAAGAGTGTATGCACAAAAAAAAAAAAAAAAAAAAAAAAAAAAAAAAAAAATCAAAAAAATCAAGAAAAAAAAATAGAAAAAGAAAAAGAGAAAAACATACGGACTACCATACCTTTTCATTCTGTGTTCATTTTATGTTTTTGTTCTTTTTGATTTATTAGCTTAAGTCGAGTCTAGTCTTGGATTAGCGACGCCATATTGTACATGTAATTAACCAAGATTGTTAACTCGCCACCAGTAAAGACTGCCTATATCCAACAAAACCGTGTATTCCATATCCCTACACCTAACGTTACAACCCTTTAAAAGACCTCTTTGATAGTTTATCCTAGGTGTTTACGCCATGTAGTGGAGTTTGATCCTTTCCCAAGCCTATGGTAATCTATTTTGCTATGACAGGTAGTGAGAGATATCTTCCGTTTCCATATTGTAATTTATACTTTATTACACCCGAGAGATGTGAGTATCTAAACACTATTTGTGAGGTGCTAGTATATGACCTCCGTGCTTGTCTATTGGTCTTTAGTGGAACGATTATTTGTTGTAATTACTTTTATATTAGTGTTAAATGACCCCTAACTTGTATTTTGACTAGAATAAAAGCGCATTTGCTTGAGGACAAGCAAATCTCAAGTGTAAGGGTATATGATGAGGCGAAAAATGAACCACTTTTAGGGGGTCATTTAAGCCCGGAATTGAATTTATTTGATCAAATATTGCCCTAAATCGTTCCTTTTGCGATTTTAGGTACTTTGGGAGAGAAATCTGGAAAAGGAAGCAATTCAGACGTTTTTGGAGCATAAAAGTGAAGAAAACGCCAAAGTCTTAATTTTCCTTGCTGGGAACAGTAGGTGATGGCGTCAAGAGCAACACCCTGACGGCGTCAATAGGAAATTGCATGACTGCCCAGTACAAACATGAAGGCGTCACAAGTAGAGCGTCAAGAGTAAAATGCGTGACGGCCTGGAAGACCCTAACACATGACGGCGTCAGATGCAGATCAAGACAGTCCGAGAAGTATTTTGGCGGCGAGATGACGGCGTCACCTATTTGGTCTTGACGCCGTCAGCCTCAGTTTTCTATATATAGTTTTCTAATTTTCATTCATTAAAAAAGGAGAAGTTTTGGAGAAACCCTAAGGCCAAACCTATTACGAATTTTACAGGTTTTTCATGGGTTTTCAGCCTTGAACCCTTTCATGTGTAATTGAGATAAGTGTTCTTCTAATTCAATCAATATGTCTATGTGTTGGTTGTCTATATCTTGTTCTTGTCTTAATTCCATCATGCTAGGCTAGATCTATCTTGTGTTTGCTTAGATCTAACGAAACCTAGATGTTAATTATGTGTTGATTACTTGTTTATGGTTGTATTGGATGAATGATTTCGATGTTAGGCTTAAGAAAACTGGCAGATCTCCAAATGGTAACATGCTTGAACGTCTTAGGAAACATGAACTGACGTGCACTAGGTTTTATTGGATGTATTTAATGCATGAGTAAATTCTAATGATCCCATGTTAGGAGCTTCTTAGCCGGCTCGACATAGGAGTGAAGTAGGCACTCATAGGATTGGGGAATTAAGTTCGCCACCCCATGAATGGTATTAAGGAATACAATCCGTCATCCACGCAACTATAACAAGTAATTAACGTGTAAAAGATATCTAGGGAGTAGTGAAATCTAAGTAAACACATTTCTCCACTTATTGCTCACAACCTTAGTTAATTTAGTTTTATTTTCATTTCTAGTATTTTATTTTGATTGCATCTTAGTATTGGGTTAGTTGACTAGCAACTAATTCCGCCCAAATCCTTTAAAACCCGAGATTTTTACTTGCTTTTTAAAAAATATAAAAATATAAAAATAAAACAATAACCACCCCTCATCTCTAGAACTAGTATTTAGGTTTTCTAATCCTAGCGACACTATTCCTAGCTGAACGATCAATCCCCCGGTACTTGTCACTATACTATACTACAACGATCAGGTACACTACCTGGTGGGGTTGTAAGCTTCTCAAGATCCCTTGAGAGGTAAAGCCTGGTGCAATCCCTACGCATCACCTGTGTGTTTACAACCCACTGCCAAATATGATCTGGTTTACGTGAAGACAAATAATACTTGTATCTAAATTCAAAGATAAGTGTAGCTATACCGCTATATAAACAATTTTAACAATGAGGCCTATAATAAATCAGTCAAGTGGGGAAACCGCAATATTACGTTTGACATCACAGCCAAGTGGGGAAAACCACAATATTACGTTTGACATCACAGCCAAGTGGGGAGACCACAATACGTTTGACATCACAGCCAAGTGGGGAGACCACAATATTACGTTTGACATCACAGCCAAGTGGGGAAGACCACAATATTACATTTAACATATATGAACAATTTTCAATAATGAGGTTATATAAACGACGATGACGATGAGGTCATATAAACGATGATGACAATGAGGTCATATAAATAAATGATAATGTTTAAGAGACAAGTCACTTTACAAGTAAAACAAGCATGGTGTTTGATTGTAAAACAAACATTGAGTTTAAATGTAAAACGAGCATAAAGTTGAAAACATGCAATTGAGCATGTATCTCCCCCAAAGAGTTTACAAAATAATTAAAAGAGTATGGGCTATGACTCACCTGGTGCGATAGCTACGATGACAAAAGTGGATACACTGAAATGAGGCACGATCTCTAACCGCAACCTAATATGAATGATATGATCTAATGTAAGAAATGAAATGATGCTACACATGCAAATACGTATGTTATCGATACCACTCGTGAAATTTGAAAATAACGTTTATAGTCGAAAAATATATTTTTGACGTCTCGGTAAGTTAATAAACACTTTTTATGTAAATATGTTGAAACGGTACTCCACGATCCTCGTTTGGTGTTTTATCGGTAAATATAATGTTTTCGTCGTAAAATGACACTTTTCATACCTTGAAAATATGACCAAAATGGCCTCGAGAAAATTGGTCGCGAAATATTGAATATTAAGAGTTAGGAAAGAAACTCAGTAGTTTTAGGAAGCTTTTCACATTATCTAAAAGTTGTAACACTGAAATTTTGTCCATACGGGTCTCGATCATAAAGAGAAATAGCCGTGAAGTGGGGTGTTTGGGCTATTTTGGCAGATTCTTGGCAGTTTTCGGGAAAGTTTGGAAGGCCATATGTTATTCGTTATTAATCCTTTTGACAAACAGTTGGATGTTTTGAAAACTTGGCTGAGTGACATAACTTCTTGTCAAAGATATAAATTTTCCAGAAATGGGTTTATCAATGAGAAAAGTGGGGTTGAACATGGTCACTTGACGAAATGGTTAATACTTGGAAATATTTTCTAAGTGTTGTGTTGGGGGAAAAAAATAGTAAAATCGTCTAAGTTCAAAAGCTTGTATCTTTTTCGTTATAAGCTCGTTTTCTACGTTCTTTATATCCACGGTTTCGTATTAATATATACTAATATATTTTCAGTAGGTCGGCTCCTATAGATTACGTCTAACGCCTCATTTTGCCCGTTGAAATTCGTGCATCAGCACGTATTATTTTCAGAAAATAGTTTTCGTCGTTAATCTTGGAAAAATCATAACTCCTTCGTTATAGAATCGTTTTAATCCGTTCTTTCGCCCATAGCTTTGTTTTTGAAAGTATTTTCTGATTCTTTGCCCAATGTTACCTGGAAACCCCTGAGTTTTCTATATGTTGCAAAAATAGACAGCAACTTTCTAATAGTGTCAAAAATAGATTTTTCTAGTTTATAACTTGTTCAAAACTTAACCAAACTACTTCAAATCAACTCTACAAGTACCCAATCCGACCATACACCTTCTTAGGGTGTCATGGGGTCCTAAACATCACCAATCTTGGTGGATCTCTTGAAGTTACTAATAAAAATTATAGATCTAATATTAAAGAGTATTATTGTATAAAGTGGTATATATAACATATATATTTACATGATCTACTACTAGGACTTGAAAATACAACAAATGGAAGTATGAAAAGATTAAAAAGTTTACTTGAAGCTTACTTGAAGACTTGAAGAGTTTTGGAGATGATTATGTAAGAAACCTTGGGATTTTTATTTCAAAATCCTAACTAGGAGTACAAAAGGATCTTGTTTAATACTTGAACTTGAAAAATCAATGGTTTCTTCTTGGTGTTCTTGTCTTGGCCGATTCATATGAAGAAGAAAGGATGAGAGAAAAGGCTTTTCTAGTTGATTTGTTAGTAAGATAAAAATGTGTAAAATGAATGTGTAGATATTTTATGAGATGAAAGCATGTGCAAGAAAGTCAGGGGGGCTAGGGGGCATGATTTAGGGGATTGGAAATGGGAGGAAAAGTTTTTCAAGACTTTTGTAAGATTTAGGTTAGATATTTTGAGTTTTAGGGGATACCGGGTACCGAGTTTGCTAGAAATAAAGTTTAAAGGTACCAAATAAAATGTGACAACGTTGTAAAAATTATAAATTTACATTCCTGGTGAGAATTGGGTGTTTAAATATTTGTCGTGTTGAAATATCGTGATCCGACGAATTATTAACGTATATCATAAAATATAGCAAATTGTTTCAAAACACCAGGTAAATTAATAATATAAATTTTATATTATTATAATGAGTATGAAAATATATTAGGATCGTAGACGGAAGTATCGGGTATATGTTAGTAGCAAAAACTGAGTGGTAACGTTAATTACAAATTAAGCATACGTAAATTGAAATAATGCATAGCCGTGCATGATCTAAAGTGCTGATGACGTTACTGATGATATGTAGACTACTCTAGTCTATATGACATGTCCCTACTGATGATGCATGAATTCGCAGCTAAACCTAACTGGTTACGCGAATTTGAATACCCGTAAACTAGGTTTACGAGAAGATGCATGATGATCATGAATAGTGATTTTCCTCCGGGAATGAACAGTGTTTTGTGAATAGTGAAATTTTGAAACACTTCTCGGAATCTCAAACTGACTCCGAAAATGATGAATAGTGAAATGATGAGTAGTAACTGATGAATAGTAACTTTTTGAGATGAATAATGAAATTTCGCCGTTTGAAAAAGGACCTGAAATTACGAGTTGTAACAGTACCAATTTGGTTTGGTTACCCTTGAGATGTACAATTCGCTTAGCAAAGTGATAGGCAAGATTGTATGGTTGTTGAGGGTGTAGACAATACATCATGTGAGCACAACACGCCAGGAGTTGCTCACGAATCTCTTTGAGACCAAGAATGTTCTCTTTCAGGATGACAGCCCAAGGAATTAGTTCATCACGAACCTCTATCATACGAATTTTTGTTTGATCAAGGTATGGAAAGTTACTATGAGTACGAAGAAGTTTGGTAATTTCACAAGGACGAGTTATGTAGGAGGAGTAGGGACTGTTTTCTTCTCTATAGTTGAAGAGTGACTCGAGACACCAATCTTCAGTATATGCACATTGCCCATGATTGGGAATACGAAGGATTTGAGCAAATTGATCAAGAGTAAGGATAAATTTGAAGTTCCTAATCCAATACCAAAGTGACAAAGATTGATCCTCGTTATGTACGAGTTCAACTTGTCGAAAGAATTCTAACACAAAGCGAAGATAAATTTTCTTATTGATATGAAGCAAGCGATTGAATCTTATGGCACGAAAGGTGGTATTAATGTCTCCATGATAGGCTAAGGAGGGATCAACAATTCGTCCCTCATGAAAGCGACGAGTCTCAACATTCACATAGGGACGGATGTGACTTCCCGAAGTGGTTGGTTCAAGAGAAATTCTAGGAGTATAAGAGTCGGTGTTGATATAATCAAAATCATATATGTGTGACATTTTGTTTCCTATAAGAGAAAGAATCACAAGGTTATTATTAGAGTTTTACCTTTCTTAAAAATTTGTTTTGATTATCAATTAAAGTGAATATTTTTTACATGTATTTAACAATGTGGAGTTTAAGGTTATGTTTTAGAATTATGGTAATGATGTCTTCCTACTTTGAAGATTATCATGTTTATGATTACCTACATGAGAGCATTTCTTTTAACTAATGAATGTATTTAATAAGAATCTTACTATTAATCCATTATTGAGCTTAGATATCAATTTTACCTAATTTCATAAAAGATTTAAGATCCCCAAATCTAATTTTACAATAAACCCTAATTGTGTAATTCAAAGAAAGAATTGGATGAGTTTGACTTATAATTGATGATTAGTATGTAGAAGTGTTTTGTAATTTGAAGCTTGAGACCTTAGATTTTATACTTAATGTAGTAGGTGATGATTTAACCTTGTTTTTTAGCAACTCAGTTGTCACACCAAGTGTTTGATTTGTTTTACTGATAAATGTAGAGTGAAAGCGTGTTTTTATCTAAAAAATCACGGACGGTCCCTTATCAATAAGGGTCCGCCAATCGTTTGGGGACCGTTGGCAGTAAAGTAGTGGTTTTTGGTGTTTTTAGTCTTTATGAAAAATCTTTGGTTTTAGATGGTTTTAAAACATAACTCTTTGTATTTTAAGACACGGAAAGACTCAATGCACGAGTAGACTAAGGAATGGGTATGGAAGGATTCGAGACAGAATAGACAGAGGAGACTCAAAACGCTTGAATAAAAAAGTGGAATGGGAGTAGAAACGGAAGAAGTGGAAGAGTTGTGCGTGGGATGAGGTTCAAGGATGAGACTTGAGTCGAGGAAGCTAGAAGTCAATCATGTAGATTCTAAGAAAAGTCATAAACGAGAACTAGAGAATGGATAAAGAGTGAAACGAGTGTGCATCGTCTATAGTGATTGATTGACGCAAGATTTTGATATTAATAATGGTTGTGGTAAGACAATCCTTTTTCCAAATAGTTTGCTTGAATCCAAAGGGAGATAAGCAATTAGACATAACGTCTAAATAACACAAAGCATCTAGCACATATTAGTACACAAATATTATCTAGCATGCAAGCAAGTAATAACTAATCAGATAGTCACATAATCATATAGCAAACACTCAAATAAAAAACATAATAGTCAATGCTGAGGCAACATGATCAAGATCTCCTAATGTTTTAATGATGACAAATAATCCTTCAAAACACATAAAATAACAAATGGTAGCCAAAATTCCCCGAATCCATATCTGGTGTTGGCGCGTTGCCCGCGCGTTGACGCTTGGGTGACACGCCAGGCTTCTGTATGGTTCGGGATGAATTTTGAAAGTCGGCTTTCCCCTTACCCGACAAATGTAGATCTTTCAATTCAGGTATGAATATGTTATGTGCTTAATTGAGAACACTCGAAACGAGTTTTGAGATTAAAGAGATCCCATTTTTAAAACACCCGATTATGAGAAAATGCCAACTCAAGTTTTTCTAATACTTGCCTCTAGACAAGGCTTTTCTAAACTTAGGGAGCTTATATACTTCACGTAACATCGCTTGAAAGCATCCATATGCTCATATCCCGTGTTTACGTCTTCTCTAATCACGTAACGGGTTTACTCCCTTATTGGTCAAACTAAGTCCAAGGTCTCTTTGCGTAAACGCATCCCTACCCGCATGGGTTATGCTTTACACCAAGGCAAAGCACTTGACTTGTTTGCACCAAGGTGTTAGTTGAGTACGTCGAGTCGTGGAAACTCACGAGATATGAAACTATGGATTCTCGACGTTATGTTACTTGAACTTATAAGTAACTTATGATTTTCTCAACTTATAATCTTAATTGTCTAAACCTTTTTCTTCTTAATGACAATAAGATTTCTTCTTAATCTTTTCCTAATCACTTCTTAACATTCTTAATCACAAAAGACAAAGCCACCAAAATCTCCCACAATCTCTCCCAAAAATACTTTTCTAACATCTTCTTACATATTCCCTTACACCTCTTACACACCCTTACACCCTTTTGACTCACACACTCTCCCACACAAGATTCCCCACTTTATACAATACCAATACACCTTTCTCATACACCAATACATACTCTTCCCAATACACACATACACATCCTTTCACATACACTCTTTTCTACACATACACACTTTCTCATACATACACTCTTTTCTACACACATCTTTATTTCCAAAATACACACACTTCACTCACATACTCTTCTTCACACACACAAGGCTCCCCATCCAATCACTCTTACACATAGTTACACATACACCTCACTCTCTAGACACATCACATCTATACAACCCATATCTCACACTCTCCAATACTCCCTCTTTCAAAATACATACACTACTCACAACCATTTCACCTTCTACACATACTAGGCTCCCCATCACATCCAACTCATACATATTCACTTACATATTCTTACACTATCCAACCTTTATTCCCTTACACACTTACACAATCCAACTCATACCTTATATTCCTTACACCCTTTCACATCCCAAACCTTCCTCCCCAAGAAACGGAATATTTCTTGGGATATACCTCTCTTAACCAAACCATGGTTCACATCTAACCCAACTATGGTTACTTCTCAACATACACCCTTCTTAACCCAACCATGGTTATTCTAACCCAACTATGGTTAGTTCTCTACACTTAACCATGTTTAACTCTTAACCACACCAAGGATGGAATATTCCCTTTGATATGCTTCTCTTAACCCAACCATGATTCACATCTAACCAAACTATGGTTACTTTTTAACTTACCTCATTCTCACCCAACCATGGTTAACTTTTAACCACACCAAGGATGGAACATTCCCTTGGATACACTCTTTAACCTAACCATGGTGTATTCTCTATACTTTGAACCTAACCATGGTTACTTCTTAACCTAACCCTCCTCACTCTTCCCTTTAAAGGAATATCCCATGGCATATTCTTTCTCTCTTTTCTATGCCATATAAGGAATACTCATTCTACCCCTACCCAATTATCTCTTCTTTCTTTCTATCTTTGATAAATGGTTTTCTAATAAACACTTCACAAAATATTTTCCAAATTGGATATTTGAGTTGGTAAACCTTAGATTGATTAATGTTAAGGTTTAATGTGAAGTACAATTAGGGGTTTAGCAAGGATAGGTATTTATAAGATCCAACACCCAACACTTGGGTAAAAGTTTATAGACGCCTGGCGCGCTGCCCACGCGTTGACGCGTGGGTGACGCTCCGGCCTCGGTAAAATTTTCCCAAGTTTGTGTCTTGGCCTATAAATACCCCCTTGCCTCTTGTATTCCTCGCCCCTTGCCATTATTCTTTCTCTCTAGATTATTTCTCTCTAATCTCTCTATCTCTCTTGTGTTCTTAGTTAAACACGCTAACATCTTTTGAAAGAATATATCTTCTTGCATGGGAAGAATCACAAGAACCTAATCCACTCTTGTGATTGTGTCGAGGGTCTTCTTCTTATACCCTTTCTATTACAATCAAGTCTCTAGGTTAGGTTAGGGCTTGGTTGATAAAACAAACATTCATTCTTTCTATTTGTTTGTAAGGGAAGTCTTGTGTCTTGGTGACCAAGCCTAGATCATTAGGGATCTAGTTAGGGTTTGATACTTTCGGTGGGAAGTTTTGGTTGTGGTCTTTGTGACCTTGTATTAGTCGAATCACGAGATTCCTTAGGGTGGTTTCTGAGGGCAGAATACCGTGGGAGTAACTCCTTCTTTGTGAGCATCGATATTAGGGAATATCAGTGGAGTGAATTGTAATGGTTTGTAGTCCACCGAAAGGATTATACTAGTGGAATAGTATAGTGTCATGGATTCGCAAGCGGACGTACGGATGGTATAAACCCCCCATCCCGAACCAGTATATATCGTGGTGTCTCTCTTTACTTGCTTTACATACTTTGGATTGTATTAGTGGTTGTTGTATTGATTGTACAACTACTTGGCTCATCTTCTTGGCTTAAAGTTTTTAAACGTTTTAAAAGCCAAAGAAACCGTATTCACCCCCCCCCCCCCTCTACGATTCTACAATTGGTATCAGAGCGGAATAGTCAAGTTTTTGAGTGTTAAAAACTTCCCGAGAAGTCGTTTTAAGTCAAAAACTTCTTTACCAAAAATCTAAAATCCTAACAAATATTTTTGGTAAATTTGAGTATAGAACCATGGCTCAAGAGAACCTTTTGTCCTATGGAGTGAATACACTTGTCTATGAAGATCTACATATGACAAACCCGAAGATTCGATTTGATGATACTTGGAGTTGTAGCAATGACGACGACAATGAAGAAATGAATCAATCATGTCTCATGGCGTTGGAATCTCCTAAGGTACATCTAGATCCATCTAGTTCAAATAAAACACTCGATGCTATTGAGTTGAACAAAGACAACCTTGAATTAATAAAAATAAATAATGATTGGATTAAAGAAATAAAAGCTTTACTTTGAGAAAAACGTATTTTACAATAAGAAACAAACAAACTTTCTAGTAAAGCAAAAGAGCTTGAACTTGAAGTTAAGAAACTCAAGGTTAAAAAGATTGTTGAACCATGCTTGAGTTGTGAAAACCTTACACATGCGGTTGACTCTTTGAACAATGATGTCTCTGAACTTCAAGATGAAGCATTGAGTTTTTCAAAGTCTAAAACGAACACAAATCTAGAAAAGGAAACTATATACCAAGATAAGGAAGATCTTGAAAACTTTAACTCTACAAAGATCACTTCCAAATGGATAGAGAAACCTAAAGTCGTAACTAAAGAAAAGAAAGATTCACCTTGTCTTTACTCAAAACCAATAATTTCTCAAACACATATTCCAAACTTTTATGGTATACAAGTGCCAACATTGAATAATGAGGAGACAAACAATTTTACAAACCAATCATCTATGATACATTTAAACCACATAAGGCTCATTTTAAAAATAAGTATCATAGCCAAACTCCACCTAAAAGGAAGAACGGTTTTCAAAGAAGAGACAACTCTTACCCAAACAAAAGATTTCAAAGACCAAATAATTCAAAGATCTTTGTCAAGACACCCCTTAGAGAATATTCTTGGAATTCGGGCTTAAGATACTTTGTAACTTGTTCCAAGATCCAAGAATGTACAACATGGGAGTAGTCTATGCTAACCTCAATGGACCCAAAAGAAAATGGGGACCGAGAGCTTGAGTTTCATGTTTGTTTTATAGGTATGTCAAGAGGTTAGAGCTACGATGAGCGATACTAGTAGGACGCACCTTGACATGGCATTTATATCTCCCACTTGCATTATTGGAGATTCTTCCAAACTTTGGCATAAAAGGTTAGGTCATGCTAACATGAAGGTAATTCTAAAGTTAATATCTATGTCATTAGTTAGAGATTTACCTAAGCTAGATGTTATTAATCATTCTTGCAACACATGCAAAATAGGAAATCAAGTTCATGCAAGTCTAAAAACTAATTTTAATAAGACAACGAGTCAAAGAATCTTTGAACTACTTCACATAGGTTTATTTGGTCCATCAACCGCTTAAAGCCTTGAAGGGAACTTCTACACTTTGGTCGTTGTTGATGACTTTTCAAGATATACATGGTTACAATTTTTGAAATCTAAAAATGAAGTTTTTGAAAAATTCAAGGTCTTAAGAAAAATTCTACAAAACTTACACGAGTGTCACATTGCATCTATTTAAACGAGTCTTGGTAGTAACTTTCACAAAAATGTGCAATTTGGAGAACTTTGTGATAAAAATGGAATTTTACATAACTTTCAATCTACTAGCTCTTCTCAATTTGGGGTAGTTGAAAGAAAAATTCAACGTTTACAAGAAATGAGTTGCATAATGCTTAACGAACAATCTATCTCTCCAAAGTTATGGTGTCACGCTATAGAAACGGCATCTTTCATTCTAAATAGATCATCAATCACTAAAATGGTTAATAAGACACCTTATGAAATCCTTAGAGGCAAAAAGCCATCCTTAGGGTATTTCAAAATCTTTGGTTGTAGATGCATCATATCTAATACTTTTAAGGGCATATTTCTAGGCTATTCACATACATCAAAGGCTTACAACGTTTTTAACAAAGAGAGTTTTAACCTTATTGAAACAATTGATGTAAACTTTAACGAAGAGACACGCTTGCCATTAGATGTTAAACTAGGAAGAACTAATAATGAAAATCATGATCTTAATCAAATAGACCTAGTTGAAACAAAGGACCATAATATTGAAAATAAGTTGGATAATGATTTTATTGCTGATAATGCTCATTTTGTACATATTTTAGTAGCGTTATTCGTATGTTTGTGCATGTTATTTGGTTGTATTTGTGAACATTTTACGCTTAAAAGGTACAAAAGATGTGCTTAGGTTCAGGTACAACTATGTCGAAGGAAATAATGAAAATACAAAGAAAAGTCGACAAATAAAGAGTATGTGCACGAAGAGAAGCTTTCCGTCCAAGATAAAGATTCATGCTATAATTATTTCCAAGTTCAAGTAAAGATTATGAAGTTATATGATGAAGGAAAGAGGGAAGATTAAGTGCCAAAGATGTTTGTTAAAGATTGAGTTTATTACCAACCCATGGTTGAAACACTTATGCAAACCTAAGGTTGAAGTTGTGGTTCAAATCCAAGGCTTAAAAGTCCAAATTAAAGGTGCGCAGAAATCTGAACCACAGGTTCATGTCCAAACCACCAGGTTGAGATTGATTTTTGTGGTCAGAATGCTCCGAACCTCCTGGTTCATGTTTGAACTGGCAGGTTCACGCACCAAATATACTCCAAACCGCCAGGTTCAAGTCCCAACCGCCGTTTGCTGCACTTTAAGTCTTCCAAAGTTGCATTTAAGAGTGAAATTAAGTACCATTACTTCCAAGTCCGATTATATACTTCTCATAACTCATTTTGGCTGCACTTTTATGACACTTTGTGCCCAAGAAACATGCTTGATGACCAAGGGTGTCATCATCTACAAATAAGAGTTCTTGGTTAAGAGTTTTCATCACAAAAGAATCTTTTCATACCATAATCTACAACCAATTCTCTCTATACTTGGAGGATTCTCTCCTACCACTCCCCACCCATTTCCAAAGGTGTTGGGGAGTTGGTTTGGTCTACATTCGCAGGACATATGACTTGATCATCCTTACAACATAAGGCTTGATTATGGTGCACCACAATTAAACACCACGACTTCACCAATAATCCTTATTACCAAACACCCCTAAGTCATATACTCACAACATGAGGCCGATTTCCAGGAAGGTTTAGGAATGGAGGACTTGTATTTTGGTAGTTTCTTTTGGTTGGAATCGCATGGTTGGAATTGTAGCATTTGATGGTTTGACTCAAATGTTTGGTATTGTTTCTATTAATTTCCATCATGTTTATGTCTTTGCTTATGTTGATAATGAGAATTCTTTTGTGTGTTGTGTTACATGTTTTATGCTTGTTTGGTTATTATGAGAACTTGTGATAAGAGGATGTTTGGACATAATTAGTGTTTGTTTGAATTATAATGAAAGACATCATATTTGGTTAAATGGGAACTTGTCATTGTTTATTGTTTTGGTTGATCATTGTTGAGTCTAGAGGCCGAAAGGATTCTCAATAGTGATTAGTTTCAATTCATTAGTCAACAAATGATTTTGATCTTGTACTTTGTGACGATTGTGCAAGTGAATTAATAAACATAACAAGTGAAAGTTTAATAAAGATTAAAGGTCGAAAGGAGTCTTTTGAATATGTGCTCTCATCATCTTTTAAGTAAATGGAACTTCACAAATTAGTGACATCAAAGTTTATGGGTCGAAAGAACTCTTTGTTTGTTGTTGGTTTAGGCATAAGCCTCATGACATGACCATTCAAGTGAGACTTATGTATATATGATTTATAAAACACTAGACTATTATAATCGGTTCTATAGGTCGAAAGGATTACCAATGATAATATGTTTTCCAAACTAAACATCTTAATATCCTTGTGATCATTTTTCCATACAAGTAGGTTCTTTGTGTGCTTACATCATGTTTCTATATTGCTTTACTTGTTGGTTTGATCCGTGACAATCATAACCATCAACTTGTTACTTGCTTAAACAATCAAACAACACTTGAGTACAACCAAGTCTCTTGGGACGACCTTGACTTACCAATCCCCTACTACACACGGACGAGTATACTTGCTCGTATGTGTTCTTAGTTAATCGGTAATTCTTGTTTATAAATTTAAAACATGGTTGCTAACCGCACATCAATTGCGCAAGCTCAAAACAATTCGTTGCATTCATGTATACTATAGAACCAAAGTGTTTTGAGGAGGCAATTAGTGATGATAATTGGATTATGGCAATGCATCTTGAAATAGACCTAATCACACGTAATCATGTTTGGGAATTAGTTCCACCACCCAACGCTCATAACGCTTTAGAATTAAAATGGTCTTTTAAAAGCATATTGCATGAAATTGGAAAAATTTGTGAAAATCAAGCAAAATTAGTAGCAAATGATTTTGATAACATTGAAAAATCCATTTGTCACATCTTTGCCCTGGTTGCACAATTAGAGTCCTTACAAGTTTTACTTGCATATGCATGTAGTGGGATGTTTAAGTTAAAACAAATGGATGTCAAAAATGCTTTTAGTCAAGTCATGAAAAATGAAATCTATGTCACTCAACCACCGGGATTTATAGATACTCAAAAACCTAACCATGTTTACAAACTAAAGAAAAACTTGCGTGAACTTGAGTTAGATAATTTATCATGGCATAATACTGTAATTTCTTTTCTTATTGAGAATAACTATGCAAGAGGCATGAAGAATAAGTCATTGTTCTTCAAGATTAAAGGCAAGCATCAAATAATCATACAAATCTTTGAAGAAGATATTGTCTTTGGATCTAGATGCCAATTATTACATGATGAATTCGTTAAATGCATGCATGAGAAATTCAATAGGAGATCTTAAATCCATACTTAATTTACAAATTATACAATGTGATAATGGCATGTTCATATCATAATCAAAATATTTAAGAGAGTCTCTTAGAAAATTTGATCTTGAAAATGTTAAGTCCATCAAAACACCAATGGCAACCGACCTTAAACTCATCTTAGACAAGGAAGGAATACCGGTTGACAGCTCTAAATATTGATGTATGATAGGATGTCTACTACACCTAACTGCTAGTAGACCTGACATCATGTTTAGTGTATCTCTATGTGCACGATTTCAAGAAAATCACAAGGAATCTTACATGAATGCCGTAGTAAGGATATTTAGATACATAAAGAGCACACCTTATCTAGGTGTTTGGTACCCAAAAGCCTCTGGTATTGAAATTTGTATTTTCACCGACTCTGATCACGCCGGCGATTACGTTGATAGGAAAAGTACTAGTGGCATATGCACCTTTGTAGGAGAATGTCTAACACAATGGAGTTATCAGAAACAAACGGCCTTAGCAATATCCATAACCGAAGCCGAATATGTTGCAGCCGGAAGGGCCTGTCAACAAGCTTTATGGATGAAGCAAGTTCTTAGTGACTACAACATCCAATTACAAGATGTTTTTGTATTGTGTGACAACAAAGGAGCTATCGACCTAAGCAAAAATCCCGTTCATCACTCTCGTACCAAGCACATCGAAATCCGTCACCACATATTACGTGATAATGTTCAAAATGGGAACATTCTCCTAGAAAAGGTTGCCTCCGAAGATAACGTCGCCGACATCTTAACTAAACCCTTAAAAACATTTAATTATCTTAGATTAGGTCTCGGGATGATAGAGCATTGAGAATAAAATTGTTTATTCCATCGTGTTGGTTTCTAAATTGAGTAGTACTCAAAATTACAAATATATTTTGTAATATCCAAACCAACAAACAAAGATTAGTTCTTTGTTAACTCATGCTTGGTAATCCACGAAAATTAAAAATACATCCACCTAATCTTATCCCACTCATCTTATCCAAATCTCTATGGGTCACTCTCATTGGACCACTTTGGATTTCATGGGCTTCCACCTTATATATCTAATCTAAAGAACAAAATCTTTTTCTTCTTCTCCCTTTCTTTGGTGCCGCCCCACACACAAGCACACACTCTCATCTTCAAATCTTCATCTAATCTTCCTCCTTTCTTCTTGAATATCTTGGTATGTTTTGCTCCTCATTGTTCTATTATTATGTTATTTTGAGTGTTATATTGAATTAATTTCATATAAAACTAGTACTAGGAATTTCCCTTAAGCATTTGTAAAAAATTGATTAAATTACATATGGAAATGTCCTAATTATAAGGGAAACTATGGCAAAATATTTCAAAATATCTTGATAAAGTTGAGTTATGATTTTTGGGTGAGTTATACTAATGGGTTTTGTGATTTTCGACTTAATATAAGTCTATATGTATCTAACTCATACTATCCTTTCAAAAATTTCAAAATCTTGAATTTTCGAGGGAAATCAAAAATCTTTTACGAGGCTGGCGCGCTGCCAATGCGTCAACGCGCGGGCAACGCGCCAGGGATGTGGTCATCTTTTTCTTTGTTCTATCCTTTATATTATATACGTATAAACACATTATGTGTTATTTTTATAGGAACAATGGGTGAACGCCGTGATACCAATAAATACATGAAAAATGTCCGTTGTGCTCGTGGTATCGAGAGCTACAAACTATTCGAAAAACGTAACTATCATGAAGGACGTTATTGTAATCTTGACTTCATTCGAATGTCCGGTCTTATAGAACCCTTTACTAATGTGGGTTGCTTGTCATTTGCTCTACTACCCCCCCCCCCCCGAAATCTATCCTCGACACATTCAAGAATTCTATGCCTTTTATCATTTCGACCCTGCCAGTCTCACCCTCAACTTCCAAATGTATGGGAACAATTATACATGGACCCTGGAAAAACATGGAAATGTTCTTAGCATTAATTCCACCGGTATAAAGATCTACACCGATGCTACGGAGACAAGAGAATTCAGAAAATACCGTATCTATCACTCATCCGAAAAGAATAAAATCAATGCGGTTGAGGTACAAAATGCCATCTTCAAACCTAAATACCAATGCAATGATGAGGCCGATCTTCACTGGGAACAATCAAACCTGCGTGACACGCTTTATGCTTGGGAACATGTTTTGACATCCAATGTGTTTGTAAAGTTGGGGGCAAGAGGAAATGTCTCCATCGTAGTTGGTTACATGCTTTATTGCATTGAGACCGGAACACCATTCAACTTCGCCTATTTTATGACAAGAAGAATGGATAGGCTTTAACGCAATGCAAGAATTATCCATTATGCTCGCCTTCTCACCACATTATTTGATAACATCAAAACCGAGCACCCCGACCATGCCACGGCTTGGCCCGATTATGAAGTGGTTGGTCTAATGTTCACCAGCTTCAATGCTAGTAGTCTCGATCGTGCCGATGTCGACCTTGAGCTTCCTGAGCACGTTGCTTCCACATCTCAACAAGCTAACATGGATCTGATTGGACGGATGGAGCATATGGTCAATGAGATGTTTGATGTACAAGCTTGGAATGCTTCGGAAGATCCTATTAGTGAGGATGAGGAGATTGATGATGTGGCCGCCTTACCGACTCATGAACGTCTTGCCTACAAGACCTACCAAGCCACTAAGCGTCAACGTCGTGAAAGCCGATCGAAGTTGGGTGTTCTAAAGAACTTCATTACTCGTTGGGCTACCTACATCTCGTGCAAGGGCCGTTGATGAGTTTGTGTAACTTGTGTGATTTAGAGACTATGATCTCTTAAGACATTTTTATGTGTGCTTTTAGACTCTATGTGTGTTTAAATAATCTTCTCATGTGCATGGCATGCTATATCATGCCCAAGACTATGTTAATTCCGCTATGTATAATATATGAATGCTAGGCCTTATCTATGCTTTTGTATCTTTCTTTGAATATATATATATATATATATATATATATATATATATATATATATATATATATATGTAAGCTAACCCATGTTGTAAGTATCCAAATGGTTACCTAACCCATTTTTGAACCTTCACATGTGAGTATCTCTTGGTTGTTGCATGTTGTATTGTTTTATGTAGCTAGGCCACCACAAAGGTGAGGCTCTTAACCCATGGATCCCCGCCATGGTAAAAGGGGGAGCAACGATCTAGGGGGAGCTATGTTCAAGGGGGAGCACGTTCGGGTGCATTTACAAGCTACTTACCCATTGATGCGTGAGGATTGCACCAGGCTTTACCTCTCAAGGGATCTTGAGAAGCTTACAACCCCCACCAGGCAGTACCTGATCGTTGTAGTATAGTATAGTGACAAGTACCGGGAGATTGATCGTTCAACTCAGGAATTGTATCGTTAGGATTGAAATTGATCTAACTAGGTCTAAAGGTGAAGGATGATTCTTTTTTGTATTTTTATATTTTATGAAAAGCAAGTAAAAATCTCGGGTATTGGAAGGAGGGGCGGAATTAGTTGCTAATCAACTAACCCAAAAGCTACTAATTAAACTAATGTGCAAGAAAACTAAACTAAGGTTCTACAAGATAAGTGAAGCATGTCTACCCATGATATGTTACTCCTTGCTAGCTATCCAATTCTACCTATTGAATTGTCACACCTTGTTTTAATTGACGGGTTATATTCCTTAATACCATTCATGGGGTGGCGTACTTACTTCCCCAATTCTATAAGCTCCTACTTCACTCCTATGTCGAGCCGGCTAAGAAGCTCCTAACATGGGATCACTAGAATTCGCTCATGCATTAAATACAACCAATAAAACCTAGTACACATCGGTTCATGTTTCTTAAGATGTTCAAGCAAGTTACACAATGGAGATCTGCCAGTTTTCTTAAGCCTAACATCGAATTCATTCAATCAAAACAAGAATCAATAGGAAACAAGAATTATAAACTAAACCAACTAGATCTATTGAAGTTATCACGCCTTAATTGATGGAGATAGACACACACATCAACAAGCCCTCATTGATGGAGATAGACACAAAGATCAACAAGAAATCAATGAGATCTAATTAATTATAACTCAAGTTTCACACAATCATAAGTAGACACAAGGTGAATTAGCAAAACATCATCAAAGAAGAGCAATCAACAATGATAATGGAAAACATAATTAAGATAGAATCAACAAACCAATACATGATGTTTATGGAGTGATTGAAACCCTCTAAGTTGCTGGAAAAACACCTACCTAAACCCAGGAATCGACCTTAGGGTTTAGGGCTTACAAATAATGAAGTTATGTGGTTATATTTATAGGAAAACTTTCTGTCGGACCGATCTGACGGTGTCAGACTTAACACCTGACGCCATCAAGAAGCCTTTTTCACCAAATTGTAGATCTTTTCGTCCCGATCGTTTTCTTTTTTGAATCGCTCAAATCCGAGTTCGTATGCAAAAGTTATGGCCAAAACAGTGTCAGCTACTCCGCGCGCAAGTTTTGACAAGTTAACACGTGACGGCCTTGGGTGACGCCTTCACGTTTCTTCTGGGCCGTCACCATTTTTACTCTTGACGCCGTCAATATTTTCGTCTTGACGCCGTCATCCACTGTTCCAAGCAAGAAAAATTAAGTCTTTGCCGTTTTCTTCACTTTTATGCTCTAAAAACGTCCAAAATGCCTTCTTTTCCAGAATTCACTCCCAAAGTACATAAAATCACAAAAGGAACGATTTAGGGCAATATTTGATCAAATAAATTCAATTCCGGGCTTAAACGACCCCCTAAAAGTGGTTCATTTTTCGCCTCATCATATACCCTTACACTTGAGATTTGCTTGTCCTCAAGCAAATGCGCTTTTATTCTAGTCAAAATACAAGTTAGGCGTCATTTAACACTAATATAAAAGTAATTACAACAAATAATCGTTCCACTAAAGACCAAAGACAAGCACGGAGGTCATATACTAGCACCTCACAAATAGTGTTTAGATACTCACATCTCTCGGGTGTAATAAAGTAATATCACAATATGGAAATGAAAAACATCTCTCACTACCTGTCATAGAAAAATAGATTACCATAGGCTTGAGAAAGGATCAAACCTCCACCATATTGCGTAAGCACCTAGGATAAACTATCAAAGAGGTCTTTTAAAGGGTTGTAACGTTAGGTGTAGGGATATGGAAAACACGGTTTTGTTGGATATAGGCAGTCTTTACTGGTGGCGAGTTAACAATCTTGGTCAATTACATGTACAATATGGCGTTGCTAAGCCAAGACTAGACTCGACTTAAGCTAATAAATAACAATAACAAAAAATATAAAATGAACATAGAATGAATCGGGATGGTAGTCCGTATGTTTTTTCTCTTTTATATATATATATATATATATATATATATATATATATATATATATATATATATATATATATATATATATATATGTATATATATATATATATATATATATATATATATTTCTTTTTTTTCTTGATTTTTTCGATTTTTTTTTTCATACACTCTTACCCTACCATCCAAAATAATACATCATAGGGAATGAATATTCCCCTTACACTTGAATTTTTACATACTTTACAATAAACTAATCTAATAACTCGAATTAAGAAAATAAAAACACTTTGAGTAATTTTAAGATTAACGTACATACGAGGGTAATATATGATGTTCTTCCCCATTACTCCATAACACAAGTACTTTACCCATGAGTCTCAATCGTCCCAAAACAGTGTGTACAAGGATATGACTCGACTTAGCAACCATGCAATCAATTAGATAATTAACTTAGGGTTTAACAAATAACAATAATGCACTAAAGATGAGTGCATACACGGAAGGCTAAGGCGATTTGGGTGTACATTTAAGTGGGGTGTAACAAATTCTTCCTTTAAGTAAGATGCTTAAAGTTAGAAACGAAAAGATACCCATGAGTCCCAATCGTCCCAAAACAGTATGTACAAGGATATGACTCGACTTAGCAACCATGTAATCAATTAGATAATTAACTTAGGGTTTAACAAATAACAATAATGCACTAAATATGAGTGCATACACGGAAGGCTAAGGCGATTTGGGTGTACATTTAAGTGGGGTGTAACAAATTCTTCCTTTAAGTAAGATGCTTAAAGTTAGAAACGAAAAGATAGGCTCGGAGGGGTGTACTAGGGGTTTCGTGTACTAAAAATGAGTACAACGCTAAGGTGTGGGAAAAATTAATTAACTTAACTAGCCAAATAATATGACTTAAATGGTCAAGTAATTATGATACGGGTTTAACACAAGGGTGATCCTAATGCCTCTTATCATGTAGTAAATCCTACTACACGAATGTAGTCTCACTAGCGGTCTCGGGATGCATCACTAACGCAAGTTCTAGAATCTAAATGCTACCGGTACACTCATAAGCACTAATAATAAATGCTTTTCTTATCAAATCTAAAGGCGAACCTCACATATTTGGGTGATTTTTTTTTTTTTTTTTTGAATGATACGGTTATGTGCTAGTCATACAATCTCCTATCCATGAGACGCTTGCTATGGCTAAAGTTTCACTCCTAAATGTTGTAAAAAAATTTAAATTTGGCGCTAAAATTGCACTAACAAGTATTTCTCATAGTTTTATTACACATCTACTATCAAACAAACAAACTCAAGCGAAAGTGTATTTGTAAGGTATCATCATTTTACCCTCCCCTTACACTTAGGATGAACATTGTCCCCAATGTTCAAGTAAAGAATATAAAAGTGAAATAAGTAAAACGAATGAAATCAAATACTCCCCTGATTTGCTCGGTATGGATAATAAGGTGGTCAGGTTAGATCTTCCTCCAAGAAAATGAACAATCAAAGCTTCCCTTCCAGAATATAAATCATCTTCTTGTCAAACATAACCTGTTAAACCTGAGAAAACAAACACAAAAACCCAAAGCATCAATCCGAACAAAGAAAACTCACAACTAGATGTAATTCCAGACTTAGGAATAGAAACAAAACAATTAAAGATATAATGCTTGTGGAATGAATGTTTGCAGATTTCCTGGAGTTTATAAAACTAAAGAATTAACAAAAACTTTAAGACTCCGGTATAAATAAAAACTAGCAAACTTTCCAGAATTTTACACATGACGCCGTCAGGAGTTAACTCCTGACGCCGTCAGAAGTGACCTGCAGAAATCTTTACGTTAAGTTTCCGGAAAATTTCTGGAAAAACTTTGTCCTACTTCCTGGAAAATCCTGTAAAAGATCATTATGACTCGATACAAGCATTTGACTCAAACAATTACTAATACACATGTCCATTTAATATTATTGTGGTTCATGTTCAATTTCGTTCTTATAAACAAATTTGGATCTCCCTTACACTTATCTTTTGCAAAATACCTTTATATGCAATTAAGACGAAGTTAAAAACAAAATAAAGCATTTTCACAATTTATTTTGAAACATGAGCCACAATCAACAAAAATAAAACATGCATACGGAAACAAATAAAATCAAATAAACAAACAAACAAACAAATAAAGATTGGGTTGCCTCCCAATAAGCGCTTGTTTTTGTTCGAGTCATGAGCCTGACTCTACCCTTATTTAATGGAAATAGGGGGTTTTCCCTACACTTTGAATTAAGTGCGGGTGGAAGTAGCGATACACACCCTTAGGGTGGAAATATGCCACGTGAGGTGAAGGGGGTGAGTGAATGGCTTCCTTCATCCTAAAACTACCCGGATAATATTGGTTGATGGGTGGGTCGGTTCCTTTTTTGTCTCCTATATGTATATCTAAGGATGAAAAGTTGAGTAAAGGTTGAGGTTCCGGTTCATCAACATTAGGAAATTCCCTAGAACTAGAAATAAGGTTATCACTACAAGTATTCAAACCTATATCCTCATGTGGTGCCTGGTCCAAGGGTTATACCTCCATCGGAATTCCTAAAGTTTCATCTACTTCTTCCGGGTAAGTCACGGGCGGTGTGTGTGCCTCAAATGATGGTTGAGTATTTTGTGGGCTTATGTTATTTACCTCATCATTCCATGGGTCAAGATCACCTATATCCTCATCATGTGTTTCGGTAGGATCTATCCTAAGCATTCTCCTAAGTATCTCACGTGCTTCTCTAGGTATCTCAACTTCTATGTCCGAATCATAAGGAACATCCTCAATATTCTGACTGCTATATACAAATTGCCCAAAAGATTCATCATCCGTTTCTTGAGATTCATCATCATCGATCATAAAACCTAGGTCTTTTTTATCAATGTGGTCATGCTCGGCTAAATCTTCCTCAATTGTTTTCTTAGGTAGTGATAAAAGCAAACCTATTGCTTCATCCAACATATGGTTTATTGCTATAGCTCTATCCACAATTCCTTGGCAAACTAGGTCGCTTTTCCTATTAGCCTCACTAAAACTAGATCTTAAACATGGAGGTTGTTCATAAGAATCTATCCTAGGTGAAGGCTCATATGATTCATAGGTGTCTCTAAATGAGGTATTTTGCACTTCTTGGTGTTCTAGCCACTCAACCATATCTTGCAATCTTAGAAGTCTAAGTGAAGTGTCCATTTGAAGCAAATTACATACAAAATCACAAAGAAAAGATAGACTACGAGAAAGCTACAAAGTAAAAAGAAAAAAATCTCACTTGATATGAATCTAATGAGTAGACCTAATAAAAATCAAATTCAACCTAAACAATAACTATTCCCCGGGCTGCGGCGCCAAAAACTTGATGCGTGAGGATTGCACCAGGCTTTACCTCTCAAGGGATCTTGAGAAGCTTACAACCCCCACCAGGCAGTGTACCTGATCGTTGTAGTATAGTATAGTGACAAGTACCGGGGGATTGATCGTTCAACTCAGGAATAGTGTCGTTAGGATTGAAATTGATCTAACTAGGTCTAAAGGTGAAGGATGATTCATTTTTGTATTTTTATATTTTATGAAAAGCAAGTAAAAATCTCGGGTATTGGAAGGAGGGGCGGAATTAGTTGCTAATCAACTAACCCAAAAGCTACTAATTAAACTAACGTGCAAGAAAACTATCCTAAGGTTCTACAAGATAAGTGAAGCATGTCTACCCATGATATGTTACTCCTTGCTAGCTATCCAATTCTACCTATTGAATTGTCACACCTTTTTTTAATTGACGGGTTGTATTCCTTAATACCATTCATGGGGTGGCATACTTACTTCCCCAATTCTATAAGCTCCTACTTCACTCCTATGTCGAGCCGGCTAAGAAGCTCCTAACATGGGATCACTAGAATTCACTCATGCATTAAATATAACCAATAAAACCTAGTACACATCTGTTCATGTTTCTTAAGACGTTCAAGCAAGTTACACAATGGAGATCTGCCAGTTTTCTTAAGCCTAACATTGAATTCATTCAATCAAAACAAGAATCAATAGGAAACAAGAATTATAAACTAAACCAACTAGATCTATTGAAGTTGTCACGCCTTAATTGATGGAGATAGACACACACATCAACAAGCCCTCATTGATGGAGATAGACACAAAAATCAACAAGAAATCAATGAGATCTAATTAATTATACACAAGTTTCACACAATCATAAGTAGACACAAGGTGAATTAACAAAACGTCATCAAAGAATAGCAATCAACAATGATAATGGAAAACATAATTAAGATAGAATCAACAAACCAATACATGATGTTTATGGAGTGATTGAAACCCTCTAAGTTGCTGGAAAAACACCTACCTAAACCCAGGAATCGACCTTAGGGTTTAGGGCTTACAAATAATGAAGTTATGTGGTTATATTTATAGGAAAACTTTCTGTCGGCCCGATCTGACGGCGTCAGACTTAACACATGACGCCGTCAAGAAGCCTTTTTCACCAAATTGTAGATCTTTTCGTCCCGATCATTTTTTTTTTTTTTTTTTTTTTTTTTTTTTTTTTTTGAATCGCTCAAATCCGAGTTCGTATGCAAAAGTTATGGCCAAAACAGTGTCAACTACTCCGCGTGCAAGTTTTGACATGTTAACACGTGACGGCCTTGGGTGACGCCTTCACGTTTCTTCTGGGCCGTCACCACTTTTACTCTTGACGCCGTCAAGATTTTCTTCTTGACGTCGTCATCCACTGTTCCCAGCAAGGAAAATTAAGTCTTTGCCGTTTTCTTCACTTTTATGCTCCAAAAACGTCCAAAATGCCTTCTTTTCCAGAATTCACTCCCAAAGTACCAAAAATCACAAAAGGAACGATTTAGCGCAATATTTGATCAAATAAATTCAATTCTGGGCTTAAATGACCCCCTAAAAGTGATTCATTTTTTGCCTCATCACCCATTCAATTGGAAGTCCCGCATTTTTGATTCGACAAAAGGGGGAGTAAGAAAACAATAGCATGAAGACCAAGTTAAAGAACAAATAAATGCTTCACCAAATTACAAAGCAAGGTCAAGACGCAAGCTACACCAAAGGCGCGCTTTGTCTTCACTACGTTAATTTTATTTGCTTTTAGATTTTATTTTTCATCATCAAAAAGGGGAGATTGTTGAGGCAACATGATCAAGATCTTTCCTAATGTTTTAATGAGGACAAATAAACCTTCAAAACACATAAAATAACAAACGGTAGCCAAATCCCCGAATCCATATCTGATGCTGGCACGCTGCCCGCGCGTTGATGCGTGGGCGACGCGCCAGGCTTCTGTATGGTTCGGGACGAATTTTGAAAGTAGGCGTTCCCCTTACCAACAAATGTGGATCTTTCAATTCAGGTATGAATATGTTATGTGCTTAATTGAGAACACTCGAACAAGTTTTGTGATTAGAGAGATCCCACTTTTAAAACACCCAATTATGGGAAAATGCCAACTCAAGTTTTTCTAATACTTGCCTCTAGCCAAGGCTTTTCTAAACTTAGGGAGCTTATATACTTCACGTAACATCGCATGAAAGCATCCATATGCTCATATCCCATGCTTACGTCTTCTCTAATCACGTAATGGGTTTACTCCCTTATTGGTCAAACTAAGTCCAAGGTCTCTTTGCTTAAACGCATCCCTACTCGCATGGGTTATGCTTTACATCAAGGCAAAGCACTTGACTTATTTGCACCAAGGTGTTAGTTGAGTACTTCGAGTCGTGGAAAGTCACGAGATATGAAACTATGGATTCTCGACGAACTTATGATTTTCTCAACTTATAATCTTAATTGTCTAAACCTTTTTCTTCTTAATGACAATAAGATTTCTTCTTCTTAACCTTCTTAATCACAAAAGACAAAGCCACCAAAATCTCCCACAATCTCTCCCAAAAATCCTTTTCCAACATCTTCTTACATATTCCCTTACACCTCTTACACACCCTTACACCCTTTTGACTCACACACTCTCCCACACAAGATTCCCCACTTTATACAATACCAATACACCTTTCCATACACCAATACATACTCTTCCCTATACACACATACACATCCTTTCACATACACTCTTTTCTACACATGCACACTTTCTCATACATACACTCTTTTCTACACACACCTTTATTTTCAAAACATACACACTTCACTCACATACTCCTCTTCACACACACAACGCTCCCCATCAAATTACTCTTACACATACTTACACATATAATTCACTCTCTATACACATCACATCTATACAACCCATAACTCACACTCTCCAATACTCCCTCATTCAAAATACATACACTACTCACAACCATTTCACCTTCTACACACACTAGGCTCCCCATTACATCCAACTCTTACATATTCTCTTACACATTCTTACACTATCCAACCTTTATTCCCTTACACACTTACACAATCCAACTCATACCTTATATTCCTTACACGCTTTCACATCCCAAACCTTCCTCCCCAAGAAATGGAACATTCCTTGGGATATACCTCTCTTAACCAAACCATGGTTCACATCTAACCCAATTATGGTTACTTCTCAACACACACCCTTCTTAACCCAACCATCATTATTCTAACCCAACTATGGTTAGTTCTCTACACTTAACCTTGGTTAAATCTTAACCACACCAAGGATGGAATATTCCCTTGGATATGCTTCTCTTAACCCAACCATGATTCACATCTAACCAAACTATGGTTACCTCTTAACTTACCTCATTCTCACCCAACCATGGTTAACTCTTAACCGCACCAAGGATGGAACATTCCCTTGGATACACTCTTTAACCTAACCATGGTTTATTCTCTACACCTTGAACCTAACCATGGTTACTTCTTAACCTAACCCTCCTCACTTTTCCCTTTAGAGGGATATCCCATGGCAAATTCTTTCTCTCTTTTCTATTCCATATGAGGAATACTTATTCTACCCCTACCAAATTATCTCTTCTTTCTTTCTATCTTTGATAATTGGTTTTCAAATAAACACTTCACAAAATATTTTCTAAATTGGCTATTTGAATTGGTAAACCTTAGATTGATTAATGTTAAGGTTTAGTATGAAGTACAATTTGGGGGTTAGCAAGGATAGGTATTTATAAGATCCAACACCCAACACTTGGGAAAAAGTTTACAGACACCTGGCGCGTTGCCCACGCGTTGATGCGTGGGTGACGCGCCGGCCTCGGTAATATTTTCCCAAGTTTGGGTCTTGGCCTATAAATTCCCCCTTTTCTCTTATATTCCTCACCCATTGCCATTATTCTTTCTCTCTACATTCTTTCTCTCTAATCTCTCTATCACTCTTGTGTTCTTAGTTAAACACACTAACATCTTTTGAAAGAACACATCTTCTTGCAAGGGAAGAATCACAAGAACCTAATCCACTCTTGTGATTGTGTCGAGGGTCTTCTTCTTATACCATTTCTATTACAATCGAGTCTCTGAGTTTGGTTAGGGCTTGGTTGATAAAACAAACATTCATTCTTTCTATTTTATTGTAAGGGAAGTCTTGTGTCTTGGTGACCAAGCCTAGATCATTGGGGATCTAGTTGGGTTTTGATACTTCCGGTGGAAAGTTTTGGTTGTGGTCTTTGTGACCTTGTATAAGTTGAATCACGAGATTCCTTAGGGTGGTTTCCGAGGGCGGATTACCGTGGGAGTAACTCCTTCTTTTTGATCATCGATATTAGGGAATATCGGTGGAGTGAATTGTAACGGTTTGTAGTCCACCGAAAGGATTATGCTAGGGGAATAGTATCGTGTCGTGGATTCACAACTGGACGTACGGATGGTATAAACCCCCCATCCTGAACCAGTATATATCGTGGTGTCTCTCTTGACTTGCTTTACATACTTTGGATTGTATTAGTGGTTGTTGTATTGATTGTACAACTACTTGGCTCATCTTCTTGGCTTAAAGTTTTTAAACGTTTTAAAAACCAAAGAAACCGTATTCACCCCCCCCCCCCCCTCTACGGTTCTACAGTCAAGGTTGTAAGAAAACTTACCTTGGCCTCTAGCTATCCTTAATAACACATAACCATAGCATGTGTTGTATATAATGCAAGACTTGATGGCACTCACTTGGTGAATCAACTACTTGATTGGTTCCACATACAAGGCGCCCATTATCTTGTCCGCTAGCTATTTTCTTTACACATTAAAAACCGCATGATGTCATATTCATCGGCATCAGTTCAAGACTTGAAGACTAGTGCATCAAATAGATTGCTTGTGTGATTCTTGTCGGCGACATTTCCTACAATAAAAACATTTGAACTAGTAGTACATGAATCTACTTAAACTAAGTGTTTTTCTAATAACACATTTTCATCATCTTTGACTTGAACATTTCCTTGATGCAAGTTTAAACTATTTTACCATATTTCATTTGCCACTTGACATAAAATTGTTTCATCAAAATTAATTTTCGGCCAAGATTCATAAACCAATATTTTTACTTCAATGTTTTGCAAAAGTTTCTTATGAAATTTTGATTTTCGAAATTTTCTTTCATTAAAAAAAATCACCATTTGTAATGACATGCCAAAGATTATGATTTATTGATTTCACATAACTTTCAAATTCATTTTTCTAAATGACAAAATTTTTATTTTCGAAAAATGGTGGCTCATTTAAAGAACGCCTTTCTAGATATCTTTTTGATTCCCTAGATCGATTCAAGTTTTAAAGTAGAGTGTACTCTAAAGATCTTGATAAACGAAACTCTGATACCAATTATAGAAACTAGAAGGGTGGTTTAATAGTTTCACCATTTCTTTTTACTTGCCAAAACGTAGTTTCGCCATTTTTAGGTCTGGTTAATATTCTTGTGAAAACATGTTGAATTCTACTAGTTATGTAATATCAATTTAACTATTAACAAATATAAACCAACAAGTAATGTAAAGAGTAAGGAAAGAACACAACCAAATAGAGGCGGCGATTTATAGTGGTTTGGCACGAAGCTCACTCTTCCGTCCTACTCCACTCCTCGAGTACCACACTCTAGAGTTATCAATCACTATATCAACACACTCCTTCGGGCGGAGCAATCCGTACACAAGCTTACACAAGGTTTAACGACAGAATGTCGAGTTCTAATCGTAGCTAGAACCAATCTACACCAAGGCCCACGTGGTCACACGAACAAGCACTCTTGTCCCACTTAAATCGACACACGATATAAGCCTTCACATGAATGAGCACTCCCGTTCACTTGAAGCTTCACCCGATTCAAGTCTTCACACTAAGACACACTTGAATCTTCACCCAATCCAAGCCTTCATACAAGACACACTTGGATCCTTTCCTGATCCTAGCCTTCATACAAGACACACTAAGTCCTATCTTACACGCTAGGACAACACTCTCCTCATAACAAATACATCAACTAATCTAGTTACAAGACTTCTTGGATCTTCATCTTATTCCAAGTTCACACACATAACTACATCCTCGACTCACACACAAGTCGGAAGTATTTACAATATTTACAAGACCTATAACCATAACACTTGTTACGTTTGTGTGTGGACACCTATAACATCTCGAATCTTCATCTACGTCGAGAGTTCTTCTCTTGCACTTTGCGGAAGAGGAACACACTTCAACATCTCGAATCTTCATCTACGTCGAGAGTTCTTCTCTTGCATATTGAGGAAGAGGAAATCACTTATAAACATATACCGACATGTTATAGTGATCAAAGAACAAAGGAAAATAAAACAGAAAGTTTTTGTATGTGTAAGACTCTTGTTTTCTAAAGATGAACAGTTCACTATTTATACACGACAGGAGGGAGTGGCGGTCCCTTAAATAGGCGACGGTCCTTTATCACTAAGGGACCGCCGGCCACTTTAAGGGACCGTCCCGACAAACGCTCCCATTTTTCTCCTGACGTGGTGAAAACTTATCTGGTGAAAACTCAACTGTTTTTGGGGGAAATATAGATGTTACAAGTTTGAATTTTGAATATATTTTCTTCATAAAACATTTCTTTAAAAAACACAAAAATACTTTTGTGAAAATGTTTGTTAAACTTAAAAATGTAAGTTTAGAAGAAAATAAAATTATTTGATCACTTTACTAATGACGGTATAGAGTTTGTTCATACCTGAAGTGATGTTGTTGTAGTTACGTGGAATAAAGGAGTTTCCTCGATTAAAAACTTATTAACCGTAACTTTACGTAACATGTCTTTATATTTTGTGATTATCAAAACACGAGAAGACCGAATAATGCGAATAACGTTTTTGACATTATTTGTATTAACAGACCCCTAAGTCGATGCCTTCAAATTCGGTTTCCTAATTGGAAGAGTTGTATCGTGACACAATCTCTTCCTTATATGGTGTATATCCCACCCTTGCGTGATCCTATAAATACTCCCCAAGATCTTCACCCATCCACGTTCAAACTAGGTAAAAAAAATGGTAGCCATTCCACCATCAATGGCGTCTAAAGGTCAGACATATTCAGTATGATTTATTGTTTTCAATTGTTTCATGCAATTTGGTTTTCTGTTTTATATATGTGTTAGCAGCGAATGATTCTAAAGGTTAACGGTATTTAGATGTTTTATTTTTTGTTTAGCATGTTGTATTGTTTGCGATTTTTTCATGCATTTTGGCAATTTAGTTTTAGGTTAACATGCAAATATTTTGGTTTAGTTCATTGTGTTTTATTGTTTGCAACTGTTTATGCAATTTTGTTTAGTTATGTTTGTAATGCAACAGGTACGATCATTAATCAAGGAGAAAAAACGATGATTCAGACGGCCATGGAGTCTAAAGGTTTTACATATGCATGTGTTTTACTGTTTACAATACATCTAATCTATACATGTTTTTTATTGTTTACAGTATATCCAATCTTTATGATTTGGTTTAGTTCATTATGCATCAGAGTTTTAGTAAAGGGGCTTATGGCCATATGGTATTTCAGCATATGGCCATATGCTTCTGTTAGAGTATAAATGGAGTATTTTCTAGATTTTTGTCGATTTTAGAAAAATTATATATTTTAAACCGTAAGTCGTCACGGGTTGTGCCACCCGGTGTTTCAAAGGTATTTGAGTCTAGTTTCATTTAAAAATAGTTCCAATGTCTGAAAATTTGTAGATTTTTGTCAATGGTCAAAATAGTAACAGAACGTATGTCAAAGTCAAGTCATTTCCGCGTAAAAGTTCAAAGTTTTTGGTTAAAGCGGGCATGGGTGTAACATTTCCGAACCTAAGACATAGTACTTATCTAGGTTGCGGCTAGAGCTACCGGACCTCGATTTGCGTGCACACCATTACTACTTGTGATACTATACTTGAGGTGAGTTCTCGTAGCCCCTTTTTCATTATGTTTTCCTTACGGGAAAATGGTACTCAAATGAAATTTTGACTGTTTTTCATGATGTGATGCACTATTTTCATGTTTTTGGACAATATGTGCGTTTTGATTGCAATATGTGCCTTGTTATGTGGTTTCATCTATGTGTTCATTATGCGCAACTGTTTAACTCCATGTTGGAGCCGAAACAATTGATAGTACTATCTGGGGTAGATCCCCACTGTTAGTAACATGTGTGTAACATTTTAATAGGTTCAGTTATCGCACGCATCGTGGTTTCATTAAGTGCTTACATTTGTGAAACTTACTCACTATTGTCCTACGCTTTATTATTCACAACTCCATTGTTTTACTCTCAAACCTACGAGCTCACCAACATTATGTTGACGTTTTCTAGTACCATTTTCAGGTGGATCATTATTGAGGCATTCGAAGGCATTTTTCTTTGGACAGAACATTGTTATCATGCTACCATGTTTTCACGACTAATTGGATTCAAAGAAGGCGTATGTTATACTTTTCAAATTTTAGATCAGAAACGTTTTATAACTTGTAACTACTGTTGAAACAAATGTAAGGTATGAATCTATGATGTTATGCAATGTGCCTTCTTAGTTACATCTCGTGTTTCCGCCATGATGGGGTGTGACAGGAAGGCTCGATTACAACAGTTTTGTTGACTAATCCAACGAAAATGCTAAATCGATTTTTAGGATTTATATCAAGAAATTGGGTATTTAAGTTTTAGCGATTGTTTTTATCAATTGATTGAGGGGATTTGTTTGAAAATCAGTTACAAAACACTCTACCATGTTCAATTTCATTTAAAACGATTCCATAAATTGTTAATTGAATAAATAGGGTTTCGAATAAACATAGGATGAATTTTGAGTTTTTGTTGTTGTGTGTTAAAATTGATAGGGGGTTATGCTCGGATTTTTAGTACAAACGCTCGTTCATGTATAATTTGTGGATAACACAGTTTTCTTGGTTGAATCTTGATATGGGTGGTGATGGCTGGTGTTTAGTGGTGGTGGTGGCCGGAGGTTGGTGGTGGTCGCCGGAGAAGGTGAAGTGGTTTGGTATTTAACTGAAATGATGAAGAAGATGATATATATGTAATTTATATTTTATAGTAATACATAGTAAAGACAAAATAGTATTACATGAGACACATGTCACAAATCTAGTGGAGTCGGCTAATAGCCAAGTCGTCCTGGGCTATTTTGAGAAATTTATTATTTCTCGGCTAGAAAGGGAGCAACATTGAGTAACCGGGCTACTTTAAGAATTTTCTCATAAATAAAATATTACTAATCAGTCGGCATACCATGTAATTTATAGTATGACATAGTAAAGACAAAATAATACTACATGAGATACATGTCACAAATCTAGTGGAATCGGCTAATAGCCAAGTCGCCTTGGTTATTTTAGGAAATTTATTATTTTTCAGCAAGAAAGAAAACGACGTTGAGCAACCGAACTACTTTAATAATTTTCTCATAAATAAAATATTTACTAATCAATCCGTAACCCTGTCAACAGTAGGACTAAATCAATACTCCATAATATTTCATCTAGACTTCTTAATGTTACAGTTTTTGCAACATAGTCATTCGTTATATGTTTTGATTTGTTTTATTGCTTGATTTGTTTTCACGTAGTCTATTAGTATATCACTATGTTCAAGTAGACAAATTTCCGTAAAAAGAATAAAAAGATTTTATTTTTTTAAAGTTCTTGAAAAATTCCAAAAAATTTTCACAAGATCGGGTATGTTGGTGCATGAAAAAGTTGTGAAGGAAGTTTTTCTAAAAGTGGGTTACTTTATCCGAAAAAATTATAAAAAAATACGTTTATGCATTAAATCACTTTTTTGTGCATCAAAGATTCATTTTTGGACCCAACTTCTTTTGACTTTTTTCATTAAAATAACATTGTGCATCTAACTAAAACAAGTTGAAAATTTTGTGCATTAAAATTTTTTTTGCGCATTAAAATTCGTTTTTTGTGCATTAAAAAAACGTATAAAAACTCAAAATTAGAAAAACTTTTTTCACAAAAGTTTTTTGCACCAACATACCCGATCTTGTGGAATTTTTTTGGAATTTTTTGAGAACTTTTTAAAAAAAAAATCATTTTTATTTTTTTACGGATATTTGTCTTTTTATTCTGTTATGTGGTAGATTTTAGGAATATTTTACATGGTTTTTAACTTTCATGAGACTATATAACCACAGTTCACCTAGTACTAATAAGATAAAATTAAAAAATAATTTACAAGAAGTTGATAAGCACCAAAATTGATTTGCTTGAATTTTATGTCAGCATGTACAACAATATAAAATTTCTAAAGTAAATTAGTACGGAGTACTATTTTGCATCCATATTATTGTTAAGAAAGTTTTTCGTTTTGTAAACCTAAGGCTTAAGGCTTGTAGCAATGGGTCGGAAAATATTCGGTCGAGCATTTCTTGACCGATGTGAACATCGGTCGACTACCAATGTGGAGGAAGGTTCGAACATCGGTCGAGCAATGGAAGTAAGGTAAGTCGGTCTCAATTTCGACCGAGGTTGTATCTCCACATTTTAAAAAAATTGTACCGTTTGATGTTAAAAAGAAATAAAAATCAAAATAAAAATCAAAAAAGCTTTGCCACTTTTCATCCTATAAATACCAACCTCAAACAAACACTTTCAAACACAATTCAAACAACTTCTCATCCATAGTCACCATGTCGTCTTATGAGCTATTGTTTGGTTCTTCGTCTTCCGACGATGATGAAGTTACGAGTGACTTTACGGAGTTATGGAGTTTGCGGAAATGAGGGCCACCAACCACACGATCCCTTAAGAACGCATGAAGAATCGTTGGTAGTTACTCAGGAGATTATAGACTCATCAACTCATCTGTACTTAAAATCTGATCTGATCGAACACATTTGGAGAAATTGTAGACATCAGGCCAATCAAGCGAATGAAGACGAAGACAATAGTGACGATGAAGAATTTCTGTGATCTTTTTAATGTTATCTGAATAATTTACGTAATGTTTTTCATGTTTATTTGAATTATTATTGTAATGTTTTTATTTTTAATGAATTTTAAATTTGTTGTAAAAAAAAGAAAAAAAAAAGAAAAAAAAAGAAAAACCGTCGGTCACCACTGCGGCACTTGGGTCATGTTTGGTTACTGGAAAAAGAAAGCTGACGTGGCAGCCGAAAAACCTTGGTAACCATGTTCACCATTGTGACAAGCCTAAGAGAAACTGTGATCTAATCGCATTCTAGTTGTTTTTCATTAAAAGTTCTTGGATACTGATTTCAAATTTGATCCAAGAGGTAAAACTTAAAGCCTTGTAATACAATATTCTTGTATAGAACTATTGATGTAAGCGTAATTTATTGGCTGATAACTCCCGAGATGTTTGTTATCGAACTTGAGTTGAGATCAATATAGATCTTATATTTGCCATAAATTCAATAAATTAATCTTAGGAATCTATTTTCCACTTTTTTTTAAAATACATTATATCTTGCAAATGGTAAATCTTCAAGCTATAAAAAAATACCATCGCGACGAGAATTAAATTATCTTTCTATAGATGTGCATTTTTATATACTTTTGACAAACTTTAAAAAAAAAAAAAAAAAAAATCCGCCCAGAAAAATCATATATAATTCGTAAAAATCCCATATAATTTGATTTCTACAAATCACATATGATTCTTACGAATTATATGTGATTTGTAAAAATCATATACGATTCGTAAAAATCACATATGATTTGATTTTAACGAATCATATATGATTTTTACAAATCATATATGATTTTTCTGGGCGTAAATTAAAAAATAATAATAAATAAAATAAAATAAAATCATCGAAAAAAAATCGTCGAAAGTATATAACAATGCATGTCTATAGAAAGATAATTTAATTCTCGTCGCGATGATATTGTTTTTTCACGTAACGATGTACGGTTTGCGAGATATTTAATTTTTTTTTAAAAGGTAAAAGTTTATATTGTTCATTTTCATAAAAAAAAAAATGAGTGGCTAGAAATGATTCATTGGTTCTATGTCAAATATGAGTTCTATATTGATTTTTTGGCAAAAAATGAATGGCCAGGATTTGTTGGGTCCCTCGTAAGGGTGAGCATCGGTCCGAGACCGGACCGGACCGCCAAAAACCGAGACCGAATTAAGGTAAAAACCAGGACCGAGACCGAATATAGTCGGTCCAGTTCGGTCCGGTCCGGTCGGTCTTCGGTCGGTCTGGTCCAAAAAAGCATTATTTTGGCAAGATTTTTCGGTTTTTTGGTCAGTCCGGACCGGACCGACCGGACAGATGACCGAATTAGCCAAAAAGCCTAGACCGAGGACCGGACCGAATGTAGTCGGTCCGGTACGGTCTCGGTCGGTCCATCGGTCGGTCCGGTCCGTTCGGGTCGTTTGCTCACCCCTAGTCCCTCGACCTGCTTGTTCATGCAAACCATGAAAGATATGAACAAAAGTTTTAGCAAATGAGGAAAACTTATGAACATCAAAATCTTGGACGTAGGGTTTGCTTGAGAATGACACATACACGCTAATAACACCATTGTCATTGTCGCATATTATAAATCTTTATTAATGAATAAATTAACAATATTTAATAGCCTATGGAAAAACTATCCTGGTTTTTTGACAATTGAAACTCTCCATAATCAAACAACAAAAGACTGTTAGGTGCTTTGTTGTTCCTAAGAGAAGAAGATTATAACCATAATACTTTGTATTATTTTCTTTGTAGAAATCTCTACTTAACTTAGTTACGAATTGAGTTTATATAGGAAAAGAAACATTGTTTGCATGTGGGTTGCATCGTAAGTTGTCCAATTGTTATAGGTATGCACATGCCTAGTAAGCTAGTATGAATCTTACTTTCGGCTCTTCCGATTTGACAATTTAGAGTTCCAATGCCTGTTTCACGCGTATTGATAAATATTTGAACTTATCTTTTTGTGTGAGTTTCCCCTTTTCGTTCTAAGGTTTAGGTTGTAATCAAAGTCAAGTCTTTAGGATCACTAAGACATTTGTCAGTCTTCAATGACTCCGGTGTTACCTTTCAGCTCCTTGTAACTTCAATCCCTGACACCACATCAGTTTGTGAATTCGTTTACTTCAGTTGGTCTTCGACTTCCCTTAAGCCATTTAGGCTTTTTGGCCCTTTGGGCTTTATACAATACTCAGTAATTTCAGTGAGTCATATTCTGAAAAATAATCAGAGAGTCATGTTCTCTGATAACTCTCAGAGAGTATATCACTTCTAATAACATTTAGTAGTTATGAAGTGACACACTCTCTTATCGTTATCAGAGAGTTGATGCTCACTGACCTTCAGAAGATGAATTAGGTTATTTTATGTTTAAATACTTGTTAAAGACAGTTGAGTTGATTTATCAGACCCAATAAAATTGGTTCATTTGATATATGACAAATATTAGATTTATATTAAACTTTGCCAAACGAACTTTGTTGATATCACCCAAAACTAAAAGTTAAAATTTACCTCAATAACTAGAAAAGTCTTAACTAGAAAAGTCTTTGACGTGACTTTTGCATTCTATCAATCACATCGGTTAATGTTTAAATTAAGTACTCCGTAGTTAATTGGTAAAAAAAATATCGTCCAGTATGTAATGTCTTATGCGCTCATTTGTGTTCTTTATTGTTATTACTAGTTATAATACCCACGAACGCGCGGGTTTTTAAAAAAAAAAATTGAAATAATTATTTAAAAGTTTTAATCTTATTGTTAATTGCATCTTATCTATATTTTTTGTATTTATTTTCTACTTGTGTTGTGAATAAATATAAAATAAATAATTTTTTTTAAATATCTTATCTATATTTTTTGTATTTATCTTCTACTTGTATTATGAATAAATATAAAATATTATCTAATAAGAAAATAATATTTTTTTTTAATAAAATTATTACTAAATCAGATATGAATTGATTTTTTTAAAATACAAAATTCGAGTTTTATTTTATTATATAAAAGATTCATGATACCAAGTGGTTTATGTTTCGTGTATGTTCATATTGGAATAAATAGCCAAGGACACCCTCTTCAGTGTTAATCTAATAAACTAAATTATCAATGTCTACTTCTACCAAACAAAATTATCGAAATTGACATTATATTTTTCACTTTACGAATTTCTACATAACGAGCAAAATTGTTTGCTCGTATCTTTCTTTGCTGGCCGCTTCTGTTAACAATAAATCAAAAGCACTTGGCAAGCAAGATTGTTTGCTCGTGTATCTTTTTTGCTCGCTACTTTTAAAACAATGAAATCACATATTAGATGAACCAAATAATTTAATTAAAGAAAATGCATGGAAAACAAAATTGTTTCCTTTTTATTTTTTTTATTTTTTGATTTTGCGAAAAACAAAATATATTGATATTGACATGGATCTGAAAATTATATAGTGTGCTTGTTTCTAAATGGTTGTAAGAGGAAAACCTTGAAACTACACTGAACATTACATCCTTTGAACTATCTTGAAACTACAACAAAACCTTGCATCTGTTCTCTTTTGCTTGCTACTTTTAAAACAATGAATGCACATATTAAATTAGCCAAATAAACATGTGCTTGCTTTATTTATTTGTTTGACTTGCTTATAAATATACTCACCAATATATTAACTCAATCAATTTAATTTTTTACCTACACAGCCATTTATATCACTCTTATCCTTTCACCTCTTCAACAAACATCTTCTATCTATATATCTTTAAAACTTGAGTTTCATGAAATAAATGTTACTGTATTTATGACTATAAAATAAATGATTATAATATATATTTTATAAATACATAATAAATTAAATGTAGTGTAAGTATTAAAGATTATAAATTAATGACTATAAAACATAAGTTTGTCAATACATTTTATATAAACTTAAGTTTCATGCAATAAACTTATGTAGTAGTTAAAATAACGGTTTTAACATATATTTTACAAATATGTTTATATATGGCACAATCATAAATTTTAGAAATTGTCAGACGCACTTAGTGCTGTAACAAGGTAATACACGAGTAATGGTAAAACACCAGGTTTTCAAATACTCCTGAGTATGCTCTGATTGCCTAATTGATTTGCTTTTTTGCCTCCAGAATTCGAAGTTTCTGTATTTAGACTAGGGCAACTTGTAGTTTTTTGGCAACTGAAATCTGCAAGTGACAAGTGTCACTTTTCAGATTACATGGTAAGGCAACTTGTGTACTTTTTGGGCAACTTGTGTACTTTTGAGCAACTAGCGGCCCTCATATCGGACATTTGGTGTCATATGAGTCGAGTTGCCAAGTTGCCTGGTCTAAATACAAAAACTCCGAATTCTGAGGCAAAAAAGCAAATCAATTGGGCAATCGGGCCATATTAAGAATCATCCCTTTATATATTTAGGGGAATAGTGAGATAGGTTTGACGTGTATGACGGTTTAATCTTAACGTAGTGTTTGGTACGTCGTAGTGAGAGTATGAATGGAAAAGATCATTACGAAGGAACGAAAAATATTATGTTTGTTTCCAATTATAGAATGCAATGACTCATTACATGGAATCACTCATTACATTAAAAACCACCATTTTCATTCACTAAGGTTTTTTTTTTTTTTTTTTTTTTTTTTTTTTTTTTTTTTTTTAAACATATTGGAATGGAATCATCATTACACAAAAGCCTATTATTAACTATCCACCAAACAAAAAAATTATCATCAAAGGCTATTTTAGTCTTTTTAGTATTGATTACATTCCATTTTATCATAACAACCAAACATAATTATAATTGTAATGCGTCATTCTACTACTTTCATTTTTTCTATTACGACGTTCATTCCATTCCGCCGATACTTCATTCCATAATACCAAATAAGGTTTAGGGAAGATTACTTTTGATACTTTTGTGGTTCATTTTAAAGCAAATAAAATCTCGGGTATTAGAGGAGGTGGTTTTAACTATTAAACTAAATTACTAATTAAACTAATAACAAGAAAAAATAAATTAAGAATCTACATGGTAAGTGATGTGTATTCACCTATGATGTATTACTCCTTACTAGCTATCCAATTATACCTACTGAATTGTCACGTCCTTGCTAATGGAAAAGTAAATTAAATTAAGAATCTACAAGGTAAGTGAAGCGTATTTGATTGTACAATAAATTTTACGACCAGGCCAAGCGATGATGATCGAAGGATACGGGGGTTGTGAAGGTGTGCCAAACCTGTTGTCAACCTGAAATAAGAAATGCAAAGACATTATGTTAAGTGATTGCGCAGGGGGTTGGCCCTGGGAATCACCTCCGGCGTGCGAATGAGCATATGTAATGGTATAATATTAAGTATGAGAGGATATGTGTGTGTTTAGTGAGCGTACCATACTCAATGACTCGTCCAAGCTATTTATAGGAGAGGAAAATAGGCCTTAGAGAGTTCCATGCTCAATCTGCGGGAATCAAGGAGGCGTTCCTTGATTTAAAGTGACTGTTAGGGTTTGGGCGCGTATCAAGGGGATGATAGTTAAAGTTTAGGGCGTACATGGGGGAGTCCCATGATTTTAGCCTTTGATGTGAATCGCCTTGGCGGGGAAGCTCAAGGGAGATGTCGAAGGTCTTCTTCCTTTCGTACCATCATTGTCCTGATCCCGAAGGGCTTGTGCCTTCGGTTGGCGAGTTCCCAAATGGTAACCATGTCTCAGAGGAATGGTTTGATGTCACTGAAGGTGTTAGGAATTTGGATTGGACCTTCGAAATGTACATGACCGAAGGGGTGTCCTTTGACATGTTCGGAGGGTACATCATCAAGCCCCCTAGTCGAAATTTATAGGCATAAATAAATGTATATGGCTTTTGACTCAATTTTTATTGCATGCTATCTCTGTTTGTCCTTTGCTTGCACGGAGAAAGAAATACATGTTTATACTAAACACGCATTTAATGACCCTAATCAATGTTATGCCCACTTACTTTAGATATCCCAACGGATTAAAGCCTCGGTATTCCCCAACTTCTTTTCAAAATTTTGAAAACCTTTTGAAGTCCGGATATGTGTGGATGCTTTTGACACGTGTACGGACTAAATTAGAGTTGAGGTAGTATAAATTCTTCATCACTGGAAACCCTAATTTGCTTTCACTTTGCGCCCAAAATTTTACCACTCTCTTCTACATCCAATCATTCTTTCGATCAAAAAAGGTAACAATCTTCTTCACTAATTTCCTTTTTTTTCTCTCTCTTAAATAGTTACTATGAGGTAAGGATGCCAAACATATCATTAGAGAGCAGAAGTGCACTTTGTTTGAGGAGGCACTTCATGAGTTTTTAGGTCAATATCCCATCCCTAAGGAGTTTAAGATCATGCTACCTACTAAAAAACAAAACATCTTTGATGCATCTGAGGGATATGTTGGGATGTGTATACCCATTCATTCGAAAAGTCTAACCTTAGGATACCTCTTCATCCCCTGGTTTGTGAGCTATTGGAGTACTATAAGGTCCATATTTCGAGGTTTAATCCATTCGGTTTTGCAAAACTGACTACCTACATTGTAATGTGCAAAGCCTATGGTTACGAGCCTTCACTTTTGGTGTTAAGGGGTTTTTTGAATCTTTATCCTGGTGGGAATTGGCTTACTTTGGCAAAAAGGGCTCAGTCCGATGTACCTCATTTAATTCTTAAACCTTTTACTAACATAAGGGATTGGAAAGGTAGTTTCTTTTATACCCAAAACACAATTGTACCTGCCGATTATCCTGCTTTGCTTTATGAAAGATACGAGTTTGATGCGATGCGTTTTAATGATCATTTGCCCTATCATGTTCTAGAGGACCCTGCATACCGGCGTCTTTCTCGTCATCCTGTCGATTTTCAAACCTTTCCTGAGCCTACTCTCTTCATGGCTGGGATTGTTGATCGTTGGGAGGGGTCTTCGATGTTTCCTGAGATCACATATAATGGAGAGAGAGTATGTATATTTTTGTTCATTTATGTCTCATAACTTTTCTGCTGATATTTATCTTTTTCCTTCTATGTTTGCAGGTATGGCCTTTCGAAACTTTGTTGGTGTTGGGGTAGCTAAGGAGGCGACTTTTGTTCTTAAGGATCCGAAGGGTTTCAGCTATGGGGATAGTTCACCATCTGGTTCTATGAACAAGTATACTGAAGCTGTTCCTGTTGTGCCTATTTCTTCAGGCAGTCCCTCCAATCCATCAAAAGAAGAAGAACACTCAAAGATGGAGGATACGACTCAGTTGGTTGAAAATGTTGCAGACTCTGATGACCCTCCTTCGGTCGATGAACAGGTGACTGTGTTAGGCTCCTCTGGTATTGCTGATAGGGTTAGGAGTCAGAAGGGGACAAGTGCAAAGTCTATGAAGCCCACTCCTAAGAGGAAGCTTGCGTTACCTACCCCTCCTACTAGGGCCACAAGACAAAAGGGGCCGAAGGGTAAACTTGATGCATGTTTTGCAACCTCACAAAAGGTTTTACCTCTTAAGAGATCTTGAGAGATTTTTGCAATCCACCAGGCAGTGTACCTATCGTTGTAGTGTAGTATACGGTAAGTCAGGATGATTGGTCATTCTCTAGGGGAATAGTGTCGTTAGGATTGAGATGTAGGTTAACTAGGTCTAGAGGTCAGGTTCTTTTTATATTTTTATATTTTATGAAAAGTAGTAAAATCTCGGGTATTGGAAGAGTGGGCGGAATTAGTTGCTAGTCAACTAACCCAAAATTACTAATTAAACAAAATAAAATAAAATAAATAACAAGAAAAGTAAATGTGGTGGACTTCTTATAAGAGACAAGTGTGTTTACTTGGATTTCACTACTCCCTAGTTATCTCTTATTGATTTATTGATTTGTCACAATTGTTTGATTGAAGGATTGTATTCCTTAATACCGGTCGTGGGGGTGTGTACGTCCTTCCCCAACTCTATGAGTATCAATTTCTTCTTATGATGACACGTTTAATATCCTATCACAGAATCATCAACATCTACTCATGCATTAAATACAATCAATAAAACCGTAGTACACATCCGATTACTTTTCTTAAGACATTCAAGCTTGTTACCGTATAGGAATTTAGCCAATTTTCTTAAGCCTAACACGAGTCAATCAATCAAACAATCAATAACAAAATCAACAATCAATAATTAACAACTAGGTTTTATTAGATCTAAGCAAACACTAGGAAACCTAAGCTAACATGTTAATGAAAAAAAAAAGACAAACGATTAATCAAACAACACATAGACATATTGAATGATTAAAGGATAACTTATCTTTCAATTGAACATAGAAGAAAATAGGGTTTGAAACCCTAAAAGTGCTGTAAAATTCGGACTCACAAAGTTCCACAAGTTCCACCTCTTTTCTAATGAAAAAATCTAAAACTATATATAGAGATACATATGTTACGGCGTCAGGTTATGAGTCCTGACGTCTTCCTCTTGCCGTAATTAGCGTCTCTTAATGCCCAATTAAGTTGCTTGACTTCATCACTCTTTATCTTCACTAGGCCGTCTCTTGTTAGCATTACATGTGATAGCCTACTCCAAATAACACGTGATGCCGTCATGTGCTATCTTCCAAAAGTCTTCTGGAGCGTCATTTGTAAATAATTCCACCTCTTGAATCTTCAGGTGACGGCGTCACCTTATAAAGCGTGACGTCGTCAGGTGCAATTTCCAGCATAGTTTCTTGATTTTTTCGTTTTCTTCACTTTTAACTCCAAAAACGTCCAAAATGCTCCATTTTCCAGAATTCTCGTCCCAAGTACCTAAAATGACCAAAAAAGTGATTTAAGGTAATATTTGACCATATATTTACGATTTAGGGCTTATATGACCCCCTAAAAGCGTATCAAATAAATCCTTATCAGCCTCTCATCCACAAAAAACAAGAAGTTTCTGGCAAACGCATAATGGAGGATCATCCCTAGCAAATCTCAAGGGAGTTTTCTGTTATAATTATTTTTAATTTCCTGTTTTTAATCTCAAATATAAACAACGAGGACGTTGTTTAACTTAAGTGGGGGTGGAGAATTATAATGTTACTTGTCCTAAATTTTTCAAAAATATGCTTTAATTTATGCTTAATATGTTAAATTTAAAATTTTTCTATCATGTTTTTGTTGAATCTAAGTTGCATAGCCTCACACATAACTACTATTATATAAAATTGTGAGAATTGAGCTTATCCGTTTCCTATTATTTACCCTAAATTCCACAAATATATGAGTATGTCGGTGACTTGTAAACTTTAGAATTTGGCTTGTATACTATTCGAGACCACTATAATGAGTATTATTGATATAACTGGAGTGACTTGTCTAACTTGGTAAATTTCTTGGATTACACCCAAAAAGGTTATATATGTTATTTGTTATTAACTACTACACTGGTTAGTTAACCCCCGTATAAACCATTTTGTTACTCTCATTTTTAGAGTAAGATACCCCTAGAAAAACCCTTAGAGCCATTCGTTTCGTTTCTTACACCTATGTTAAAAATGTTTCGTTACACCTTTACACCTTAGCCTACCCTGTAGATTAAAGTCCGTGGTTAGTTGTTTTATGCAAAGTGTGTTTCCTTGTGTTACCTGTGTTCATGTGCCTAAATTCATTATCTTTGGTTAGGTCGGGAAATTGCACAATGCAATTGAAGTGAAAGTAAATATTGTATATTTTTCATTTTATTTTTCGTGTGTTTACTACTTTCACTATTATTTTTATATCTGAAGTTATGAAGAGTATGGAAAAATCATCCATAATTGTTATTATGGTGAAGTGGTGAAATTTTACACCATAAGTTCTTGTTAAAAATAATAATAATCAAAAAATAATCAAAAAAAATGAGAAAAGAAAAAGAAATAAGACGTTGGAAGTTTAATAAACCAACGATGTAAAGTTTTGTATAAGTGGTAGATATCGCCACTATTTGTTGTACTATATTTATTGATTGCAAGGGAGTTGGCCATTATGGGAACGCCAACTAAGGTTTATTCTTTGTTTAAAATGTTATTGAGTTTAATTTGTGTCTACCTAAAGCGTGAATTTCAAGTGCCAAAAGCGTGAGTTATTCAATGATATGAGTTTTACTCATGGGATGGTTGGGAAGTGATTAACAACGCATTAGGACTTAATATATTTGTTTGTTTATTTTTTATTTTACACCAATTTTTATCCCAACTATTATCCATACCCTATACCGTATTATTGTATTTGTTGTTAGCTTTCGAGCATCCGGATATGATGATTGCTTGGTGAGAATGTCAATTGTGTGAATAAGGTAGTGACCATCTGAGTATTAGATTAATCAAATAACGCGCCAGCAATCTGGTGTGTTACTTGGTGACCATCCGTTATGCAAATAACGCGTCATTGATCCAAGAAGCACACTAGTGACCATCCGTTGTTTGAAGCGTTAAGGACTCGCGCTAGCGATCTACTAAGTTTATGCATGAAATGTTTGAATGAAGCTACGTTTAACCCCTAAGCCTTATCAACCCTTTTTACCGCTTTAGACTTGTTACTCCTTAGCTTTAATGGGGGAGATGTGTATCCTTGCCAAGCCTATGATAGAATATTCGTCACGACCGAGCAATTAAACGAATTAGATTAGTTTGATATTGAAAGATTTGATTTTGTTTCTACTTCGTTAAGTGTTTGGTTGTGCAATTATGATAAAACGAATAAGTGCTTAATTATAAAAATACATCCTAATATCTTTTAGGATACATTTTCATAAGTACAATCGAAGGTTTACTTGAGGACAAGTAAAGTTCAAGTGGGAGGATATTTGATGACATCAAATAAGTACATATTATTGTCATCATGTGTCCTATATATTTGACTTGTTTTATTATATTATCTATGAGAATTGATACTTAATTATTTACTTTTGTAATTCTCAGCTAAAAACAAACATTCGGTGAAAGTTAATGATTTTGGATGAAATATGGAGCTAAATGATAAGATGGAAAAAGTCTAATGAACTCAAGGTGATACGCCGTATCATCATACTTACATGAATTCGAATACCATTGCCTGACTTTGAAGAATGTGCTGCATCTAATTATACCATGCGCCGCATATGAAACTTTGGTCAACGAAGAAGAACCAACTTGTTCTACTCTAGATACGCCGCGTTCCATTTATGACATACGGCGTATCACTCTCAAGACTTCACCAAAGACAATCCAAGATACTGAAGGACATGCGCCACATATAAGAATCAGGTTACGCCGCATCTGAAGACAGTGTATGAATATTCCAGAATATATTAATCTTGGACCCCACGCGAAGTTAAGTCAATGCACTGCATCTACTTAGTCGATGCGCCGCATCCTGCCCTCTGACAGAAACTATAAATACCCCAAGATAGAGCCAAATTTCATGTGCCAAAAGTGATAGAAGCTGTTGCATAAACCCTAAGGAGAAGAATACCAACGAAAAGGCAACACAAGACACACTACATTGAAGATCTTAGAGCAGTAAGAAAATCCTGCTTGTGTTTTAATTGATGAGGCAAAAAGTGTTACGCTTTTAGGGGGTCATTTAAGCCCTAAGTCATGATTATTTGATCAAATATTACCTCAAATCGTTCCTTTTGTCATTTTAGGTAATTTGGAGAAGAAATCTGGAAAAGGAAGCATTTTGGACGTTTTTGAAGCAAAAAGTGAAGAAAATGGCAAAGTCTTTAAAATCAAGTTGGAAACAGTACCTGACGGCGTCACGCTCTACAGGTGACGGCGTCATGTGTTGGCAAAGAGGTGGATATGAAGTTTACACGAGACGCGCCAGAATATTTTTGGGACTTAAAGAGTGACAGCGTCACCCTTTGGGACGCCTAGGCCGTCAAGAGCAAATTACAAGGTGACGGCCAAGAGAAGATATATTAGTGACGGTGTCAGATCTGAATCTAGGAAATCCGAGAAGAGTATTGGCGGCTAGTTGATGGCGTCACATAATGTGGCACCGTCTGATTGTATTTCTCTATATATAGTTTTCTAATTTTCATTCATTATGGAGAGAACTTTTGGAGGAACTTTACCACAAACCCTAGGTCGAATTTTTACCTTCTTGTAAGGGTTTCAAACCCTTCTTTCATCCATGTTTGAATAAAGATAAGTCTTCGAATAATCATTCAATATGTCTATGTGTTGTTTGATTCTATCTTATGCTTGTCTTTACTTTAACATGCTAGGCTAGGTTTGTTTGTGTTTGCTTAGATGTAATGAAACCTAGCTATTGATTGTTGGTTGATTGTTTGTTATTAATTGTTGTGGATGAATGATTTCGATGTTAGGCTTAAGAAAATTGGCTAATCTCCAATTGGTAACTTGCTTGAACGTCTTAAGAAACATGAATCGGATGTGTACTACGATTTTAATGGTTGTATTTAATGCATGAGTGACTACTAAGGATGCCATGTTAGGAGCTAGTTGTCGGCTCGACATAGGAAGATGTAGAAGCTTATAGAGTTGGGGAAGATCGTACACGGCCCCACGAATGGTATTAAGGAATATAACCAATCATCCACGCAATTATAACAAACTAGTCAATTAATAAAAGATAGCTAGGGAGTAGTGAAATCTAAGTAAACACGTTTCTCTCATTATAAGGTTTTTCTCAATATTTACTTTCTTGTTATTTTATTTTTATTGCATTTATAGTTATTTGAGTTAGTTGACTAGCAACTAATTCCGCCTACTCTTCCAATACCTGAGACTTTTACTTGCTTTTCATAAAATATAAAAATACAAAAAGAATCATCCCTCACCTCTAGACCTAGTTTAATTAAGTTTTAATCCTAACGATCACTATTCTCCAAGTAGAACGATCAATCCCCCAGTACTTGCCACTACACTATACTACATCGGTCAGGTACACTGCCTGGTGGGGATTGCAAGCTTCTCGAGATCCCTTGAGGGTAAAACCTTTTGCGTAGGCGTAATCTCATGCATCATTAATTCAATTAAGTAGTTTTGTTTTATTGTAATAGTAAGCTTTGATCCATCAAGATTGATGGGCTTGCGACCGCCATATTGCTCCCCTTAAAATTGCTTTCCCATCGATTAAAGTTTATATGATGTTTATTTGGTTCTTGTTATATGTGCATTGGTAACCTCTGTGTTTAGCTGTGGCTTGCTTGGGGCTGCCATACCTCCTCCCACGATTACTTATCTAGCCTAATAAGTTAGTTAAATAATTTATAGACATAAGTGATCATCAAGGGTTTACTCACTGATGAGGCGAAAAATGATCCGTTTTTAGGGGGTCATTTAAGCCCGGAATTGAATTTATTTTTTCAAAGATTGCCCTAAATCGTTCCTTTAGTGATTTTAGGTACTTTGGGAGTGAAATCTGGAAAAGGAAGCAATTCGGACGTTTTTGGAGCATAAAAGTGAAGAAAACGCCAAAGACTTAATTTTCCATGCTGGGAACAGTGTGTGACGGCGTCAAGAGTAAATACCATGACGACCCAGTACAAACATGAAGGCGTCACAAGTAGAGCGTCAAGAATTAAATGTGTGACGGCCTGCAAAAGAGGACTACATGATGGCGTCAGATGTAGATCAAGGCCGTCCGAGGATTTATTTGGCGGTGAGATGACGGCGTCACCCATTTGTTCTTGACGCCGTCAGCCTCTAAAATCTATATATAGTTTTCTAATTTTCATTCATTAGAGGAGGAACTTGTGTGGAGAAACCCTAGGGCCGAACCTTGTACGAATTTTACAGCTTTTCAAGGGTTTTCAACACTTGAAACCTTACATGTGTTATTGAGATAAGTCTTCTCTTAATTCAATCAATATGTCTATGTGTTGGTTGTCTATATCTTGTGCTTGTCTTGATTTCAACATGCTAGGCTAGATCTATCTTGTGTTTGCTTAGATCTAATGAAACCTAGACGTTGATTATGTGTTGATTACTTGTTTATAGTTGTATTGGATGAATGTTTCAATGTTAGGCTTAAGAAAACTGGCAGATCTCCAATTGGTAACATGCTTGAACGTCTTAGGAAACATGAACCGATGTGTACTAGATTTTATTGGTTGTATTTAATGCATGAGTAAATTCTAATGATCCCATGTTAGGAGCTTCTTGCAGGCTCGACATAGGAGTGAAGTAGGCACTCATAGGATTGGGAAAGTAAGTACGCCACCCCATGAATGGTATTAAGGAATACAATCCGTCATCCACGCAACTATAACAAGTAAATAACGTGTAAAAGATATCTAGGGAGTAGTGAAATCTAAGTAAACACATTTTTTCCCACATATTGCTCACAACCTTAGTTTAAATTAGTTTATTTTCATTTTTAGTATTTTATTTTGATTGCATCTTTAGTATTGGGTTAGTTGACTAGCAACTAATTCCGCCCAAATCCTTCAAACCCGAGATTTTTACTTGCTTTCTAAAAAATATAAAAATTTAAAAAGAATCATCCCTCATCTCTAGATCTAGTATTTAGGTTTTCTAATCCTAGCGACACTATTCCTAGCTGAACGATCAATCCCCCGGTACTTGTCATTATACTATACTACATCGATCAGGTACACTGCCTGGTGGGGTTGTAAGCTTCTCGAGATCCCTCGAGAGGTAAAGCCTGGTGCAAAACCCCACGCATCAAGGTTTTGGCGCCGCTGCCGGGGAAATAGTTATTGTCTAGGTTAGAATCTCTTTTTATTAGGTCTACTTGCTAGATTCCTTTCTAGTAAGATTTTATTTTTATTTTTTAGGTTCTCTTTAGTCTATCTTATTTCTTCGTGTTTTTGTTCGTAACTTTTCACCACCCGACATCATGGACGATGGGAACATCTTTGAACCCGTCATCCCACCACAACAAAACCCACCACTAGAACCCCTTAGGCCCCGGACCTTAGGAGAGTATTCCCGACCTAGCCACCAAGGCTACCGAAACACCATTGAGCTCACCGGAGCCAATGTGACCCCCTTGCGATCCGACACCATCCGGTTGGTGCAAAGCGGATGTGCATTCCATGGACTTTGTTCCGAAGATCCAAATCAACATCTCAAGGACTTCCTCAAAATCGTAGATTCCATAGACCTAGATGTTGCAACTAGAGAGACAACCCGATTACGCCTATTCCAATTCTCTCTACGTAATCAAGCTAGTCAATGGCTTGAGCGTTTACCCGCGGGATCCATCACCACATGGGATGATCTCACCACTCGTTTCCTTGCTCAATTTTTCCCACCGGGGAGAACTACTAAGCTTAGAAATGACATCTTGATGTTTCAACAACGTCAAAATGAATCTCTTTATGAAGCATGGACTCGTTTCAAGGACTTACTCCAAAAAGTCCCTCATCATGGCATAGATCTTTGGCTCCAAGTCCAAATCTTTTATGACCATATCGATCTCTCCACGAGGCGAGCCATTGACCAATTGGCCAGTGGTAAGCTACGTGATCTAAGTGTGGAACAATCATGGGAACTCATAGAAGATCTTGCTCTCTATGACAACGAAAGTTGGAATGATCCCCGTGATTTGAAAAAAACGGTCAAGGCAATATCTTTGCCTTCGAACAACTCTAGCATTCCCGACCGTAGGATCATGGAACTTGAGGACCAAGTCAAGTTTCTCATGAAATCTTACGAAGCTCCTAAGCCTTCAAGCCAAGTGAATAAAATCACTTCTTTATTCGAATTATGTAGTGGTCCCCATGACACTCGTGATTGTATGGAACTCCCTGGAACAGCTTTTGCGGACTACGCATCCTCGCGTACCGACGAAGCGGGAGATAAGTGGTACACTTTCAAACCCGAGCCAAACCCTTACGGTGATTCATACAACCCCTCTTGGAAAAATCACCCAAACCTTAGGTGGAAACAAAATCAAGCCAATTCTTCCAATCCGCCTAATCGTTATCAACCAAACGGTCTACCCTCCAACCGTACTTTCAACAACAATCATTCTAAAAACTATGGTAGTACCAACAATCTTGAAAGATTGATGTCTAAGTTCATGGCATCTCAAGAAGCTCGCATAGCTAGGTTTGAAACCGAATTCAACCAACAACAAACGGAGATGACCAACAAGATAGACAACTTGTTGAAAGCCCTCAACAACCAAGCGTTAACCACGCCTAGGAAGGACACTAGGGATACCAATAACGGAATCCAAATTAAGGACCCCTCATCATCCAAACATGTCCACTTTGTCAATGTTGTCACCATTAAGCCAATAGATAAGGAGATAGAAGAAAGTGACAAGGATGAAGTTGGAGTTGAAACCGAGACTAGGAATGAAAGTAGGGAAGTTGAGGTTAATAAGGGAGAGTAGTTAGGGAAAGTAGAAACCATAGAAAAGCACTTTGATAAGTTGCCCACCAAGGAAGAACGGGAATACCATAATGATTTATTCGATAGTCCCGAGAGACCATATATCCTTGGCACACTCCTTATCAAGATGGGAGACCCCTCTAACATCAACATACCATGCAACATCGGGCATATGCATATATGGAAAACCTATATCGATCCTAGATCTCCTATAAACATCATGACTAGGACTTATTACAATTGGGTGATGAAGAAGCAACTTGATTTTAGGATGATGCCCAATAGGAATTTGGTAAGTAACTTTGTAGGAAGAGTGAAGGGATTGCATGTGATTATAGGTAATTTCACTTATGAGATCGATTTTATGATAGTAGAAGACACTCATCCGGTGATAGATGATTGCCTAAGCCAAGTAATACTCGGAAAACCATTTGTTGAGACCACTAGGATGAGTTATGATCCGACTTTAGGGATAGTTAGGTTCAAGGAAGAGAATGATGAGATTGCCTACCAAATGCCCTACAAAATTGAGCAATACCGCCTTCTCTCCAATATAGAAAAGGAACACAAGCAAGCGGCTTATTATAGGAATGATGAGGATAGACGTAGAGGAGTAGAATATGTGAAGAATAGGATGCTTGGTTTCTACAAAGAATGCTTGCAACTAGGTCCGGAATACAAAACTGGCTTAGAAGACGACCTAGAAAGTGAAACCAACGATGAGGTCACGTAGTAACCCATGACCTTGAGTCTAGCTACAAGACTCGTAAATAAAGAAAAGCGCTTCTTGGGAGGCAACCCATGCTTTGTGTGATTTTTATTTTGTTTGTTTGCTATTTGCTTCCGTATGCATGCTTTATTTTTATTATTGGTAGATCATGTTTCTAAACTAAAAAGTGGAAATACTTTACTTTGTTGTTTTGGCCTAGTCTTAACTTCACCTAAAGGTATTTTTGCAAAAGATAAGTGTAAGGGGAAACCCAAATATGTTTTTAAGAAACAAACCGATCATGATTCTCCACAATATTAAGTGAACATGTATATTCGTATTTGTTAGAGTCAAATGCTTGTATCGAGTCATAATGATGTTTTGCAAGATTTTCCAGGAAGTAGGACCAAGTTTTTCCAGAAAATTTCCGAAAACTTAACATAAGAATTTTTGCAGGTCACTCCTGACGGCGTCATGAGCTTGCTCTTAACTGCGTCACGTGTAAAAATCTGGAAATTTTACCAGTATTGTTTTTCTAACGGAGTCTTAAAGTTTTTGTTGAATTATTAAGTTTTATAATCTCCAGGAAATCTGCAAACTTCATTCCACAAGCATTATATCTTATTTTGTTTTCTAGGATTTAGTAACTTATGTAGATTGCCGCCGATTTTATGCGATGTTGCCTTGTCTGTTTTCTCAGGATTTACAGGTTATGTACGACAAGAAGATGATTTATATTCTGGAAGGGAAGCTTTGATTGTTCATTTTCTTGGAGGAAGATCTAACCTGGCCACCTTATTATCCATACCGAGCGAATCAGGGGAGTATTTGATTTCATTCTTTTTACTTTTTTACTTTTACATTCTTTACTTGAACATTGAGGACAATGTTCATCCTAAGTGTAAGGGGAGGGTAAAATGATGATACCTTACAAATACACTTTCGCTTGAGTTTGTTTGTTTGATAGTAGATGTGTAATAAAACTATGAGAAATACTTGTTAGTGCAATTTTAGCACCAAATTTAAAATTTTTTACAACATTTAGGAGTGAAACTTTAGCCATAGCAAGCGTCTCATGGATAGAAGATTGTATGACTAGCACATAACCGTACTATTCAGAAAAATTTTCCACCCAAATATGTGAGGTTCGCCTTTAGATTTGATAGGAAAAACATTTACTATTAGTGCTTATGAGTGTACCGGTAGCATTTATATTCTAGAACTTGCGTTAGTGATGCATCTCGAGACCGCTAGTGAGACTACATTCATGTAGTAGGATTTACTGCATGATAAGAGGCATTAGGATCACCCTTGTGTTAAACCCGTATCATAATTACTTGACCATTTAAGTCATATTACTTGGCTAGTTAAGTCAACTAATTTTTCCCACACCTTAGCGTTGTACTCATTTTTAGTACACGAAACCCCTAGTACACCCCTCCGAGCCTATTTTTTCGTTTCTAACTTTAAGCATCTTACTTAAAGGAAGAATTTGTTACACCCCACTTAAATGTACACCCAAATCGCCTTAGCCTTCCGCGTATGCACTCATCTTTAGTGCATTATTATTATTTGTTAAACCCTAAGTTAACTATCTAATTGATTACATGGTTGCTAAGTCGAGTCATATCCTTGTACATATTGTTTTGGGACGATTGGGACTCATGGGTAAAGTACTTATTTTATGGAGTAATGGGGAAGAACATCATATATTACCCCCGTATGTGCGTTAATCTTAAAAGTACTCCAAGTGTTTTGATTTTCTTAATTCGAGTCATTAGATTAGTTTATTGTAAAGTATGTAAAAATTCAAGTGTAGGGGAATTTCCATTCCCTATGATATATTAGTTTGGATGGTAGGGTAAGAATGTATGCACAAAAAAAAAAAAAAAAAAAAAAAAAAAAAAAATCGAAAAAATCAAGAAAAAAGAAAAAAGAAAATAGAAAAAGAAAAGAGAAAAAGCATATGGACTACCATCCCTTTTTATTCTATGTTCATTTTATATTTTTGTTATTTTTCATTTATTAGCTTAAGTCGAGTCTAGTCTTGGCTTAGCAACGCCATATTGTACATGAACCAAGATTGTTAACTCGCCACCAGTAAAGACTGCCTATATCTAACAAAACCGTGTATTTCATATCCCTACACCTAACGTTACAACCCTTTAAAAGACCTCTTTGATAGTTTATCCTAGGTGCTTACGCCATGTGGTGGAGGTTTGATCATTTCCCAAGCCTATGGTAATCTATTTTGCTATGACAGGTAGTGAGAGATATCTTCCGTTTCCATATTGTAATTTATACTTTATTACACCCGAGAGATGTGAGTATCTAAACACTATTTGTGAGGTGCTAGTATATGACCTCCGTGCTTGTCCTTGGTCTTTAGTGGAACGATTATTCGTTGTAATTACTTTTGTATTAGTGTTAAATGACCCCTAACTTGTATTTTGAGTAGAATAAAAGCGCATTTGCTTGAGGACAAGCAAACCTCAAGTGTAAGGGTATATGATGAGGCGAAAAATGATCCGTTTTTAGGGGGTTATTTAAGCCCGGAATTGAATTTATTTGATCAAATATTGCCCTAAATCGTTCCTTTTGTGATTTTAGGTACTTTGGGAGTGAAATCTGGAAAAAGAAGCAATTCGGACGTTTTTGGAGCATAAAAGTGAAGAAAACGACAAAGACTTAATTTTCCATGCTGGGAACAGTGTGTGACGGCGTCAAGAGGGAGCATTTGACGGCATCAAGAGTAAATACCATGACGACCCAGTACAAACATGAAGGCGTCACAAGTAGAGCGTCAAGAGTTAAATGTGTGACGGCCTGCAAAAGAGGACTACATGACGGCGTCAGATGTAGATCAAGGCCGTCCGAGGATTTATTTGGCGGCGAGATGACGGCGTCACCCATTTGTTCTTGACGCCGTCAGCCACTAAAATCTATATATAGTTTTCTAATTTTCATTCATTAGAGGAGGAACTTGTGTAGAGAAACCCTAGGGCCGTACCTTGTACGAATTTTACAGCTTTTCAAGGGTTTTCAACCCTTGAAACCTTACATGTGTTATTGAGATAAGTCTTCTGTTAATTCAATCAATATGTCTATGTGTTGGTTGTCTATATCTTGTGCTTGTCTTGATTTCAACATGCTAGGCTAGATCTATCTTGTGTTTGCTTAGATCTAATGAAACCTAGATGTTGATTATGTGTTGATTACTTGTTTATGGTTGTATTGGATGAATGATTTCAATGTTAGGCTTAAGAAAACCGGCAGATCTCCCATTGGTAACATGCTTGAACGTCTTAGGAAACATGAACCGATGTGTACTAGGTTTTATTGGTTGTATTTAATGCATGAGTAAATTCTAATGATCCCATGTTAGGAGCTTATTGCAGGCTCGACATAGGAGTGAAGTAGGCACTCATAGGATTGGGGAAGTAAGTACGCCACCCCATGAATGGTATTAAGGAATACAATCCGTCATCCACGCACTATAACAAGTAATTAACGTGTAAAAGATATCTAGGGAGTAGTGAAATCTAAGTAAACACATTTTTCCCACATATTGCTCACAACCTTAGTTTAAATTAGTTTATTTTCATTTTTAGTATTTTATTTTGATTGCATCTTTAGTATTGGGTTAGTTGACTAGCAACTAATTCCGCCCAAATCCTTCAAACCCGAGATTTTTACTTGCTTTCTAAAAAATATAAAAATATAAAAAGAATCATCCCTCATCTCTAGATCTAGTATTTAGGTTTTCTAATCCTAGCGACACTATTCCTAGCTGAACGATCAATCCCCCGGTACTTGTCATTATACTATACTACATCGATCAGGTACACTGCCTGGTGGGGGTTGTAAACTTCTCGAGATCCCTCGAGAGGTAAAGCTTGGTGCAAAACCCCACGCATCACTCACCTATAATTAAGATCCAACGAGGAAGATAAGATTACGAAACTCATCATATAAAACTAGCAATAAAACAAGTGACAAGCTACTTAATCATTCGACAGGCCTTCTATCTGTATCTTTTATCTATCTGTGTACGTGTTCGCCATTCGTTGTATTCTTTCTCATTAGTTTTATAGTTTTAATTAATCAACTCAAAATCGTGCTAATCTCTCAGACTAAAACCCCCTTGCGTTAGATTAGGTTGTAAAACTAACTTATGAATTAAGATACTGATAGACTAACTATATATTACGTTCCACTCTTAGTGATCGACACTCTACTTACCAACTATCTACATATTGATCGGGTACACTGCTCGTTAGTATGTGTTATAAGATAAGTCGGCTAAATATAAATTTAAAACCTGATAAAGAATAACTCCTATACTACAACGTGACACACGCACATCACTCTCTTACTTATATCTATATATATATATCTGTTGCTTGTAACACTAGAGATGACACTCGACATGTATGTGTATAGTAGGCGAGCTCACTGTGTACATCTAAGTCTCAGAAGCCGGATCCCTCCTAGAACGGATCCGGAGGATCCGGTCATACAGTAGCATTTTTATACCAATTTTCATCACACTCAACCATTATGATATTAACACCCTTATTTGTCATCTTATATCAGTCACATTTAAACAGACTTTAAGGTTATTAGTCCTTCTGATATTCTAAGATTGACTTAAGTATCTTACTAGGTGTTTTTGATTTATCATTTTCAAAATAATCATCACTTCTTTGTCCCACTTATTGTATCACCTCCTCTGATCATTTTTCATTTAACCATTATATAAATAAATTTTTAACAAATTTATTTGTGATAAATAGTTAAATAGCCCGGTTGCCCTGGGTCTAGGCATAGTTAGCCCGATTTTGAAATATTCCTGTTTTAGCCCGGGTTGCCCTGGGCAACAAGCGTATAGCCACCCGCATGATGACAAGTGTCATTTTTTGGGGGCAGCTTTTGTGTTTTTTTGGCAACTTTTGTAATTTTTGGGCAACTGGAGGACACGTGTCATCATGCGGTTGGCTATACGCTTGTTGCCCAGGGCAACCCAGGCTAAATCAAGAATATTTTAAAATTAGGCTAAAAATGCATAGACTGCCGGGCAACTGTCCATTTTGATAATTATCCCAATTTATTTCCACAATATCTATCATAAATGCTCTAAAAATCAATCTTTTAATTCTTATAATTTTTAAAGGATTTTTAAATTTTTCATACCACCTTTTCCTGAAACATACAGACATTTAACATTTATTGATATGATTATCTTAGCTCATACTCACTTAATAATCCTCATTAGACCTTTTCCTCACCTCTAAAGACCATTAATGGCAACGCTTTTATCATTAGTCTTGAACCATTCAGGATTTTCTCATTTAAGACTTTATCTTACACTCATTACGTCATGAAACATAGGGATGCAATAGCTAGATCACCATCATTTCTCTCTTTTACCTAACATGCTAGCCGATTCCCTCAGCTATAGCTAGCCGTTTCCCTTTTGGGAAGGAACCGCTGGAACCGGGTCATTAGAAACAAATTTTATCTCTTATAGTATTCTAAAACTCAATTTTATTCACTCAAACACTCCACATTACCTTTAATAACTCTCCTAGAAGATTGTGTCGCTGTAGTTATCCTTTGTGCATGTATATCATTACAATTCAAAGGATTTTAGTGGTTTAGGCTTTAATTCACTTACTTGATCCTTCACTACTTAAGTCACTTGTGTTTATGCTTCCAAACCACGCCAAAACAATCACCTTCTACAGCAAACTCAACTTCTAAACCTACCTATAAACATGACAAAAGAACCAAGTGCAAGATCATCAACTAGGATCCCTCCAAGAAAAACCACACGCATAGTATACGAAATATCCTCAACCGAAGCCTTACCTATCAAAGCACCCTCCATTGGAACATCTACCTCAAACAAACCAACCTCACCACAACTTTCATCCTTTGAATCATCACAACTAGAACCTACAACTCCGATTGAACCTACATTGCCAAACATTCATATATCCACTAAACTAACAAAACCTTCTCCTCTGGAACCAAGACTTTTTTCTTTCACCACACATCATTCACCCCTACCTTAACTCAATGGAGGACTTACCTACTAGACCTTCTAATCCACCACCATTACCAACATTCTCATCCATTGAGAGAATGACAAAACAACAATCATTTCATCATTTAGAAGTTGACATCAACATACCGCCATCCATAACTAACTTACTTTGATCTCCTCCACATTCTAATGGCCCATTTTGGGTAATGAGAAGACGCAAGCAATCTCAACCAACTCACCACATATACTTCCTCCCACACATTCATCTCCACCAACACCCGTGGTACATCCATAACCCTTCCACCTAGATGCTTCCACCACCATTACCAACATTCTCATCCATTGAGAGAATGACAACAACAATCATCTCATCATTTAGAAGTTGACATCAACATACCGCCATCCATAACTAACTTACTTTCATCTCCTCCACCTTCTAATGGCCCATTTTGGGTAATGAGAAGATGCAAGCAATCTCAACCAACTCCACCACATATACTTCCTCCTACACATTCATCTCCACCAACACCCGTGTTGGGTCTGAAACTGCTGCTGAGTGAAACTGCTGCTAGTGGTCATGATTCTGCTGCTAATGTCAAAGTGCTGCTGAGGTTAAATGCTGCTGACAGAATCTACTGCTGATGGGATAAGGATGTATACGGTTTAGATAAATACAGAATAGATTGTGTAAATATTATAATTATCTAGAATATTCTTATCGTGTAAAGAAAGGTATTGTAAACCTAGTAGGATTCCTTAGTCTATAAAAGGAGGATCCTAGGGTTAGTTTATGTACGTATTATTATTCACTTCAAGGTTGTAAAACCCTAGCATTGTTGAGTGCTCGTATAAATAATATTGAAGTGTTGAAAGAGAATCATTATTCTTCTTAAGTTAAGCTTTTACATTCCACATATTAGCTTAAGTGTTTAATCAAGTTAACTTCTATACAAGATCGTTTAAGCTCAACTGGGATCAACAAGTGGTATCAGAGCTTGTGATCTAGAAGTTATTATCAAGAAGATTTTGTTTCTTAAGAGTTTGCTGTTCCAAATCTACTGCTAAGATGGGTGATGAAACTCATATGGTGACTGCTTCAAGGGTACCCATGCTGAATCCTTCTGAGTATGAGCTTTGGAAGAGAAGGATCAGACAGTACATTCGCATGATTGATTTCAACATGTGGAATGTGATTGTTAATGGTGATTCTGTACCTGAGAAGAGTGCTGATGGGAAGGAGATACCAATTAAGTCTGCTGAAGCCAACATAGTAAGGAAGATGGAAATCAAAGCACATAGTATTCTCTTAATGGGAATACCTAATGAATTCCAAATGGACTTTGATGACTGTGAATCTGGAAAAGAATTGATGGATGCTGTTGAATTCAGGTTTGGAGGCAATGATGCTACTAAGAAATCAAGGAAAAACATGCTGAAGCATCAGTTTGAGAATTTTACTTCTGAAAGTGGAGAGAAGATAATTGGCACATACAACAGGCTAAACTAACTTGTTAGTCATCTAAAGCTTGTTGGCTATGTGGTTCCACAAGAAGATGTAAACCTAAAGTTTCTAAGAAGTCTTGCACCTGAATGGAGTATGCACACATTTGTGTGGAGGAATAAGCCTGATTTTGAAACTATGAAGTTGGAGAGTCTCTACAACAATTTAAGAGTGTATGAATCATAACTATCTACCTCTTCTACTTCATCTTCTGGTACTCAAAATCTTGCCTTTGTATCCTCTAAAGGAAAAGGATCTCAAGAATCTCACTCTGCTGCTCATTCTACTGCTTATGGAGTATCTGCTGCTGATGGATCTGTTGCTAGTTCAAATGATAAGATCTCTACCAGTGATATTGCTTTGTGTGCATTCTTGGCTGAGCTCACAACTACTATAAGGTCACATGTCATTAATCAAGACTTGGATTATATTGATCCTGATGATCTTGAAGAAATTGATCTTAAATGGCAAATGGCTATGTTGACCTTGAGGGCAAGAAAGTTTTTGAAGAAGACTGGAAAAGAAGTCAAGTATAAAGCTAAGGACAATCCAGGCTTTGACAAATCAAAGATAGAATGCTACAAATGCAACAGGAAGGGACATTTTGCCAGAGAATGTAGAGCTCCAAAGAAGAATGTTGATGCTACAAAGAAGGTTACTGAAGAATCAAAGACTGCACTGGTATCTTGTGATGGACTGGGAGATTATGATTGGAATGATATGGCTGAAGAAGAACCAAATTTCTCTTTGGTAGCTGTTGCTCAACCCAAGGTGCAAAACTTTGCACTTATGGCCTATGGTTCATCATCAAGATCTGACTCTGAGGTATTAAATGATTCAGACTTATCTTTGTGTTCTTTTAAATCTTGTGCTGACACTATAGAAGAACTTAAGTCTAGGAATGAGAGTTTAAATAGAGAAATTGAACACCTAAAACTTGATAACTTAGGTTACAAAGTAGGTATTCAAAATGTTGAAAGGAGGTTAGAATATCTCAAAGAGTGTGAGAAGGAATATGTAGTTCAACTTAATCTCAGAGATATAGAAATTTTTAAGAAAAACAGTGAAGTAGAAGTTCTTAAAAATAAGTTAGAAGAAGCTGAAAAAGAAAAAGAGGAAGCTCTTGCTGAAAAAGATAAACATGTAGTAAGAGTACAAAAACAACAATATGCTTCTGATTTGGTTCATAAATCTATAGAGAATAACTTGATGAGAAAAGGTAGTGGAATTGGGTATAATGAAGTGGCTCCTCCAGCCAAATGTGCTTTTGCTCCACCAGGAAAAGAACTATCCTTCATTAGTGAGCTAAATATTGAAAAACCTATAGGTGAATGTAGCACAAGTGTTAATGAAACACCTAAGGTTGAGGCTAGAAAATTTCCTGAAGCTCCTATTATAGAAGATTGGTTTTCTGATAGTGATAGTGATGAGGAACAGGTTAAACCAGAACAAAGTGTGAAAAAGGAAGAAATTCCTACAAAGTATAAACCTAAAATTAAACAGGTTAAGTTTGTCAAACCTGTGTTAGGAAATAACTTCTCTAGGAAAATGGTAGAGTACAATGAGGTACCTAGAGAACAGATGGAAAGGTTCAATAATAAGCCTAGGGGTAACCAGAGAAACTTCAACAACCTAGTTTCACACAGATTAGGTAATCAGTTTCAATTACAAAAGAAGGCTTGTTATAAGTGTGGTAGCTTTGACCACTTGATTGTTAGATGTCCTAAAAACCAAAAGCCTATTTGGAATCAATACACTAGGGTGAATCACAAATATGTAACTAAACAAACTCACCCACATCCTAATAGAAATATGGTTCCAAGAGCTGTTTTATTGAGATCTGGTGCAACTAGATCTATTTTTGCTGCTAAATCAAATGGTGTTTTCAAAACCACAACTGGTTCTTCTACTGGCTCTACTGCTAGTAAGCATTATGCTGCTAGTATGCACTCTGCGGCTAGTAAGCAACCTGCTGCTAGTACAAAACTTTCTACTTCTGGGCCGAAAGTTTTAACAAATACAGTTGTTGGTTATCACTTTTATGCTGTTAAGGCCTCAGCTTGCTGGACTTGGAAACCAAAAACTATTGGTTCAAATTCTGTTTCCAAGAATAGCAGTGCATCAAGTGATTTAAAGAAATTTGATTATGTTGATGCACAGGGCAGATCCAAGTCAGTAATGGCTTGGGTCGTCAAGAGGAACTAATGTCTCTACTTTTCATGTGCAGGTCAATCTACTGGATGAGCTTAAGGATATGGTTATTGTTGACAGTGGATGTTCTGGACACATGACAGGAGATGAGTCTCAACTTGAAGACTTTGAGGCTTTTGATGGTGGTTATGTTGCTTTTGGGAATGATCCAAAAGGTGGAAAGATTGTTGGAAGAGGAACTCTAAAAACTGGAAATTTGGACTTTGAGAAGGTGTTTCTTGTGAAAGGACTTAAGTTTAACCTCTTTAGTGTCTCACAAATGTGTGACAAAAAGAACTTTGTTCTTTTTATAGACACTGAGTGTATGATCCTTTCTCCTGACTATCAGTTGCCAGATGACAAATCTGTGCTTTTGAAGGTCCCTAGAAATGAGAATATATACAGTGACCATATTAAGAACATTGTTCCTAAGAGGGCTTTGACTTGTCTAATTGCAAAGGCCACTGTTGATGAGTCCAAATTATTGCATAGGAGATTGGGACATCTGAACTACAAGACGATGAACAAATTGGTAGAAGGAAATCTGGTCAGAGGAATGCCTACAAAGACTTTTGAGAATTGTGAAACTTGTGTTGCCTGTCAAAAGGGTAAACAACACAGAGTTTCATTCAAGTCCAAAACTGTGAACACAAATACTGAGCCATTACATCTACTGCACATGGACTTATTTGGGCCTGTATTTGTCAAAAGCTTGAACAAGAAGTCATATTGTCTTGTTGTCACTGATGACTTTAGCAGGTTTACTTGGGTATTCTTTCTAGCCACTAAGGATGAAACTCCAGAAATACTCAAGACATTTATTACAAGAGTTGAAAACCTGTACAATCACAAGGTGAAGATAATTAGATGTGACAATGGTACTGAGTTCAAGAACAGTGTGATGAATCAATTCTGTGTGGGGAAAGGAATTCTTAGACAGTATAGTGTAGCAAGAACTCCACAACAGAATGGTGTTGCAGAAAGAAGAAACAGGACACTTATTGAGGCTGCAAGAACAATGTTATCTGATTCAAAACTACCTATTCCTTTTTGGGCTGAAGCTGTGAACACTGCATGCTTTGTGCAGAACAGAAGTAAGGTAGTCAAGCCTCATAATAAGACTCCATATGAGTTATTTCATGGAAAGAAGCCACTGATTGATTTTCTCAAACCATTTGGATGTCCTGTTACAATTTTGAACACTAAGGATCAGCTAGGCAAATTTGATGAAAAAGCTGATGAAGGAAATTTGGTTGGTTACTCTGTAATTAGTAAAGCTTTCAGAGTATACAACAAGAGAACCAAACATGTAGAGGAGAATTTGCATATCAAATTTTCTGAGAACACATCTAATCCTGAGGGAAAAGGACCAGAATGGCTGTTTAATGTTGATATGCTTACCAAAACAATGAACTATGTACCAGTTATTGCCAGTGTTGACAAACCACAAGAAGAATTTGTTTTGGTTGAGAAACTAAAGGTTGGTCCTACTCTACTACCCTTTCAGACTGATCTAGGTCCTAAAGAAGATGTTGTTACTCAAGAAAAACCTAAGGAAACTGAAGAAGGCATTGAAATACCTATTGAAGCAGAAAAAGAAACTAATGGGGTTCCCAAAGTAGTTATTGATGTCTCTCCTACAAAACCATAAGACTCTGCTGCTGACTCACCAGACTCTACTACTAGGACAAAAGATACAACTACTGCTCCACCACATTCTGCTTCCAAGCCTACTAACTCTACTGCTACTTCAATGTTTCCTAATTTGGACTCTCAGGGTAGACCTATTGCTGATTCTATCTATCCTGATGATCCAAATATGCCTCCTCTTGAGAATATTTATTATGACACAGATGATGATGCACTTGATGGTCAGTTATTTGGAGCTGCTGCAGACTTTACTAATTTGGAACTCAATATTCTTGTTAGTCCCACAACTACCACAAGAGTACACAAGGATCATCCCAAAGATCAAATTTTAAGTGATCCACAATCATCTATTCAAACTAGGCAGATGACTAAAGCACTGAAAGATCTTCAACATCAAAGTTTTTTTGCTAGATCTCTGCATCAAAGAAATAGTCATAAAGATCTTCAAAATTGCCTGTTTGCATGTTTTCTTTCTCAAATTGAACCCAAAAACACTTACAAAGCCTTACAAGAAGTAAGTTGGGTGGAAGCAATGCAAGATGAGCTTCTACAATTTAAGCTGCAAGAAGTTTGGACCTTGGTTGAACTGCCAAATGGAAAAAGAGTGATTGGAACAAAATGGGTTTTCAGATGCAAAAGAGATGAGAGAGGAATTGTCATAAGGAATAAGGCAAGGTTAGTAGCACAGGGATACACACAACAAGAAGGCCTTGATTATGATGAGGTATTTGCTCCAGTGGCAAGAATAGAAGCAATTAGAATATTCTTGGCTTATGCTTCATACAAAGATTTTGTAGTGTATCAAATGAATGTGAAAAGTGCTTTTCTGTATGGGACCATTACAGAAGAGGTTTATGTGTCTCAACCACCAGGCTTTGAAGACCCTGATCATCCTGACAAAGTTTACAAGGTAAATAGAGCAACGTATGGCCTACATCAAGCTCCTAGAGCTTGGTATGACACTTTGTCAACATACTTGCTAGAATCTGGGTTTAGCAGAGGAAAGATTGATAAAACTCTGTTTCTCAAAAGACAAAAGGATGATATTTTGCTGGTTCAAATCTATGTTGATGACATCATCTTTGGGTCTACAAACAAAGCTATGTGTGTTAGTTTTGAGAAGCTTATGAATGACAAGTTTGCTATGAGTGCAATGGGAGAACTCACCTTCTTCTTAGGTCTGCAAGTTACAGAGAAAGAAAATGGTATATTTATCAGTCAGGATAAGTATGATATTTTGAAAAAATTTGGTTTTGAAGATGCTAAACCTTCCAAGACTACCATGGAAACCAATAAACCATTGCTGAAGGATGAATATGGAAAGGAAGTGGATATACACTTGTACAGGTCTATGATTGGTTCATTGATGTATCTTACAGCATCAAGGCCTGATATCATGTTTGCTGTGTGTGCCTGTGCAAGATTTCAAGTGTGTCCCAAGGAATCACATCTCAATGCAGTGAAGAGAATTTTTAGATATCTGAGGCATCAACCAAAATTGGGCCTTTGGTATCCTAAGGATTCACCATTTGATTTGGTCTCCTATTCAGATAGTGACTATGCTGGAGCTTCTTTGGATAGAAAGTCTACAACAGGGGGTTGTCAATTTCTAGGAAGCAGATTGGTGTCATGGCAATGCAAGAAGCAAACAGTGGTGGCTAATTCTACAACTGAAGCTGAGTATGTGGCTGCTTCAAGTTGTTGTGGACAAGTTCTATGGATGCAGAATCAATTATTGGATTATGGGTACAATTTAATGAATACCAAAATTCATATTGATAACAACAGCACACTTTGCATAATTAAAAATCCTGTTTTTCATTCTAAAACAAAACATATTGAGATAAGACATCATTTTATCAGGGATTGCTATGAAAAGAAGTTGATCCAAATTGTTAAAGTTCATAATGATAACAATGTTGCTGATCTTCTCACTAAACACTTTGATGTGGGGAGGTTTCAATTTTTAATTGCAAACATTGGTATGATAAATCTTTGAAAAACTTATCTCTTTGTTTTTGTACAAGTGTGTAAAGGAATTGTGCTGCTTGTTACTCTGCTGCTTATCTTAAAGCATATGTTTGTGATGGAATGTACTATGCTGCTATTTCTAACTCTACTGATAATACATATGTTTGTTTGCTTTGTGGTGTTTGGTCTAATATTGTGCAGGAATAAGTCTAAATGATGATTTGCAATAACAATATTTTGACAACAAAAGAAGAACATCTGTCATTCATCATTCATCAAGTTTAGAAGTTCATACATCAAAAGAGAAATTACAAAGACTACTTCTGAAACCACAAAAGAGTGCAACAATCTAAGATGAAATTAAAGACTACAAGCACTACTTCCTAGGGCATGGAAGTCCAAGACCAATTTTTCTTTCTTTAGGGAGAGGAGAGTTTGTCTTCCTTGTCTTCTTTGTCTTGGTGGATTTCTTTGGTCGTGGCCTTGATGACTGAGGCCTCTCAGGAGTGGAAGGTGGTTCATTTGGAGGCTCATCCTCATCTGATGATGTGTAGATGAAAGGGGAAACAAGCTCCCTTGGGGATGGTTGCCTGACAGGGATCCACGCTGGGTCTTCTGATGATTCTGAAGACGATGGAGATTTTGGGGACATCACAGCTTTACCCCTGGATGTGCTTGGGGTTTGATTTAAATGCAGAAGATCTTTGAACACAGGGAGATCATGCTTTCTCTTTTTGGCTTGCTCTTTGGTTCTACAACCATCATGAGGAGGACGGAAGGGCGGCACATATGCTTTAAATGGGGTTTCATCTTCAGATGATGAATCGGAAGAGATATTGATGATTTCGGGTGTTGATTTCATGATTATTTGATTTGATTTGGGTTAATTGAAGTTTTGATTTGGTTGATTGGCGTTTTGATTGCGATTAGGGTTTGATTGTGGTAAATTAGGGAAAAGATTTAGTCCGTTTTTATAGGGATTACGGAATATAATCACATTAATTGCTGAGGATTCTTGACTTTTTGACCAAGCTTATTTTGTCAACTCTGCTGCTAAATTATTCCACTCTGCTGCTAGTTATATAACTATGTTGCTAGTGTTATTGTGCTGCTACGGTTGAAAGTGTGAGGGTGGTATGTGTAACTACTTCAATCAGTTTAAAACCTAATTGATCTTTCTAATTGGTTTTCTTATATTTCAAATCGAAGTTATCACAAACCCTAACACTCCATTTTTCTCAAAGTCAATTATCCCCAATTTCCCTAAACCCTAACTCATGGATTGCGTTCGTACCTGGGCAAAGCAACACAACAGTGTGGTCGTTTTGGATGCCGAATCAGTTAATGAAGATTTCACAGACATGGTAAAATTTTTGAATGCTACTTCTCTTAGGTATGCACTCACTGTGAATCCTACTATATTTGCTTCCCACATCAAACAGTTTTGGCTTACCGCTAAAATCAAAACTATAAATGGGGAAAAACATGTTAGTGCCTTAGTAGATGGGCAAAAGGTTCGTGTATCTGAATCATTAATAAGAGAAACCCTTTTCTTAGATGATGAAACAGAGACCACTTGCCTGGCCAATTCTGCTATTTTTGCTGGGTTAAAAGATTTGGGATATGAGGGGAATCATACAAATTTAAAATTTCAAAAATCTCTCCTCTGTCCTCAATACAAGTTTTTGATACATCTTCTTCTTCATTGTTTGAGTCCTAAAACTTTTGGATGGCATGAGTTTAGTACTACTATTGCTTCTGCAATGGTATGCCTAAGCAAAGGTAAACCATTCAATTTTTCAAGAATGATTTTGGAAGGGATGTTTCAAAGTATCAAAGAGTCTGGTTCATATTTGCTTTATCCAAGGTTTATACAACTCTTTGTTCAAAATCAACTTACAAAGTTTCGAGGCCATGTTGCTACCTATAATGCTCCAAAATTGGTTTCTAAAACCTTTACTTTCTTGGTTAAACATGGAAAAGGTTTTTCAGGCACAAATACAAATCTTACACCTTACATGGTGCAACTTGTGCAAAACAATCAGGGTGAAGGATAGTGATAACATCATTAAGACCCAAACCAAGGCAACATCTAGAGATGATGATTCTTCTGAAACAAATTCTCAGGATGGTAACCCTAGCCAAATGGCAAATACATGGGGCTCAGCTGATCAAACTAGGTTTGATACTGAGTTTATGTCCCAAGATTCACCTCTCGGACCAGGTTACACAGGTCGAAGTGATGAGGACAGGCCAGTGACCAATGAATTGACGGAAAACCTTGCACATGATGACAATGTCCATGATTCACCTCTCGGACCATGTAACATAGGTCGAAGTGATGAGACTATTATGAAACTCATTCAGGAATTGACGGTTACTTGTACCAACTTGGGGGTGAAATGTACTACATTGGAGGACAAAGTTCTTAATCTTTCATCTGTTGTTGCTGATCAGGACAAGACTATCATCAAATTGCAAAAACAGATTAAGAACTTTCAGAAATCAAGATCTTCAATCTCTTTGAAAAGATTGAAGAAAGTGGGCACTTCTCAGATTGTTAGTTCTCTTGATGTCTCTACTCACTTGGAAGAGGATGCTTCCAAACAGGGGAGGAATGAAGAGGCAATGGGTTCAGGGGAGGAAAATTTGGAAAAGATTGGTGGTGCTCTGGGTATGAATGATGGAATGGTTTCAGGAGAGATTCCAGTGATTGGTGATATGGATGTTGAAAGTCCTCAGGATGCTGGAGATTTTGTGGTTGCTGATAAATCAGGGAATGAGGTTGTTATGAAAGAGGTGATTGCTACACAAGAGAAGGTGGTAGAACAACTTACAACTTTGGAGCCTGAGAAATTAGTGAAGGCAACAGGGATGATGGGTGAAACATTGATGAAGTTGGGAGATTTGGTGAAAAACAAAAGTCTTGACTCTGCTGCTCAAGATTCTGCTGCTCAAGAATCTACTGCTAAGGAAATTACTAACTCTGCTGCTAGTGGATCTGCTGATGCACAAGACTCTGCTGTTGGGTCTGGTGACAATGCTGCTGCTGAAGCTATGGTATTGTTGAGCAAGAAGACTACTCCATTATCAACTCCTTCACTACCACAACAAATAACAACAACAATCAAATCATCAGCACCTAGAAAACCTGAAAAAGGGATTGTTATTAAAGAACCTGCTGCTCAACAAAAGAAGGTTATTTCTTCATCTTCTACTGATAAAGGCAAGGGCAAGCAAGTTGAAAAATCAAGGATTATGTATAAGGGGATTGATTTCACTGATGTACCTTTTGAGTCTTGGCCTAAGGCATTACAAGTTGAACATGATACAGCTGCTGCACTTAGAGCACAAGAGTTGATTGATATGGAAGATCAACAGTTAGCCGAGAAAGTGGCTGAAGGATTAAAGATGTATGATGAATGGATAAATGAGAAGATCAGAATAGCTGCTAATATTGAACTCAATAAGCTGATCAAGATTGAGGAAAATGAAGTTACAACTTTTAATGTGCAATCTTGGTACAGAGAGTTTACTACAAAGAAGAGAAAAGAAAATGCTACTGCTAGAAGAAAGATAAAGATATTTAAAGGTCCAACTGTTAAACAACAAAGAAAAGAATATGAAAGGTATCTAAAGAATATGGCTGGATGGACATTGGTACAGTTGAAACCTTATTCTGATAAAAAAAGTTTTTGATTTATATCAACAAGCTAAGAGAAGAACAAATACTTTTTATGCTATGGGATGTGCTGAGGATTTGGAACAAATTGCTCAGATGAACAAGAAGTTGGTACCTGAAAAAGTAGCTGAAGCAGAGCATATTCAAGAAGCTGATGTTGTTAAACAGCTTGATATTGATGCAGCAAATACTATTTCTTCTGTGCAAGGTGGTAAAAGAAAAGGTGTTATTCATAAGTCATTTGCAAAGAAGAAGAGAAAGATTGGGGAAGGAAGCAGTTCTATGCCTGAATGAGATGAGTTTAAACATGATTTTGATCATATTCCTTCTGAGCATCTAAAAGAACAATTGAAGGTTTACACTATGGTTGGCAAGATGGAAGATCCTGAAGTAGTTGATGCCAAACCAATAGGAGTCAAATATCCTATTATCAAAGTAACTACATGATATGATGCTAACATTGGAGCATTTCATGATGTCCAGAGATCTGATGGTAAGACTCACAGGTTTCTTAGATTTCAACAGATGCTACACTACTTTGATAGAGAGGATGTTGAAGACTTATGGAAGTTATACAAGGCAAAGTTTGGAGCTGAGAAGTTTGATGGTAAAAAGTATGAGATAGATAAAATTGATCATGTCATAACTATGACTGATAATGTTATGTGGAGAGCTCTTAAACTTATGTTTGAACCTTCAGTGGATGATTCTGAATGGACAGAGATAGTAGAATACAAAGTAAGAAAATGGAGACTATTTCAAGATTCTGGAGTTCATGTGCTAGAAATTGGACCAATTACTTTGTATATGCTAGCTGAAATGGATTACCCAGTGATAAGATACTGGAATATTGTCAATCAGATGGTTAATGGTGATAAATCACTTAAGTTGCAGAAAGACTATGATTCTGATGATCAAGCATTCAATTTGCTGTCAAAGTATAAGAAGATATTTGATCAACTGAATTCTCAAGAGTTGAAGTGTTTGGAAGCATCCTCCTAGTGATTAATTGTGCTTTGAAGAAACTTATTTATTTAGAAATAAATAATAAGTTTAGGGGAGGATTGTTGGGTCTGAAACTGCTGCTATAAGTGAAACTGCTGCTAGTGGTCATGATTCTGCTGCTGAGGTTAAATGCTGCTGACAGAATCTACTGCTGATGGGATAAGGATGTATACGGTTTAGATAAATACAGAATAGATTGTGTAAATATTATATTTATCTAGAATATTCTTATCGTGTAGAGAAAGGTATTGTAAACCTAGTAGGATTCCTTAGTCTATAAAAGGAGGATCCTAGGGTTAGTTTATGTACGTATTATTATTCACTTCAAGGTTGTAAAACCCTAGCATTGTTGAGTGTTCGTATTAATAATATTGAAGTGTTGAAAGAAAATCATTATTCTTCTTAAGTTAAGCTTTTACATTCCGTATATTAGCTTAAGTGTTTAATCAAGTTAACTTCTATACAAGATCGTTTAAGCTCAACTGGGATCAACAACCCGTGGTACATCCATAACCCTTCCACCTAGATGCTTCCACCTCAAACATACCTCAACAACCTTCTATCTTATGTTCATACCAACCTCCTACCTTAGACCCTCTACCAACAAACCACAATGATATTTGTGATCATTGTCAACATGTTCAAACCTTAGTTCATGAACTATGTGGTGAAGTACGTTTCATGTTCTATCACCTTATTGAACGTCTTGATGACATAACCAAACAAAACCTTCCCCGAAAACCTTGAAGTGCAAGCACAAGTGGTCTTGCTTTTCTAGTAATTAGGACTAGATTTTGTCATTAGGATTTTTGGTTTTTCTTTATTAGATCATTTTCTTAGTCTTTAGAGATATGGCCAATGTGTATCATCTCTCTTATTTTTATTAAATGAATCTACTTGATTATGTGCTTCTTGTCTATGTGAGCATGATTGGTGTGTATATTTCTTGTCTTCGTATCTTTTCTTTTGTTCACTGCTGCTAACAACCTGCAGGTCTGCCGGATCCATCAGTTTATACTGGCCGGATCCCTTTTCCAAAGGAACCGGCGGACCCGGGCAAATAAAGTACTAACAAAATTTTTATGCAGCAAAATTTTCAGCAAAGGGACGATATAGACATGTTTTTCTAACTCTAGTTTTGTAGATTTTCAAAAATACACATGGAGTACTTAACGCCCTCGTTTAGGGAGAGCTCTCGTTCGAGCTTAAACCATTGCAAAAACTTGCAATAACCACGTCTTAGCCTCTCTAATTACTTGACGTCCTCATCAAGGGGGAGTAACTAAGAAACTACTCTCTCTCTATACTTTCTTTTACATTTCTTTCACGTTTTTTCATTCTAAAAACTTGCATTCGGGTTAGTTTCTTTTCGACACTCTTTTTGTCTCGGCAAAAGGGGGAGAAAGAGTAAAAACTCCAATTCAAAAATTTATGAATTTTATTTTTTACTTAAAATAATTTTTTGTTTTGTCATCAATAAAAAGGGGAAGATTGTTAATACAAATAAACCTTCAAAACGTTTATTTATATTTTACGATCTTTCAATGTTTTGTGGATAACAAACGTAAAATCATTTTAACGAAATAAATAAAATACGTAATGCTTTGAGCCAATAGTTTACTAACTCATTTCACTAAACAAATATATTAAACATTATAGTTAACATGAAACCAAAACTATTTTATAAAAACATTTTAGTAACATTTGTTACTTACATTTTATAAAATACATGTTAAGAAAAATGCTAGTGAACACTTGGACTATCTATGACCCAAAAACCAAGTCCATAACCTATAACCCATGGAGCTTTGATCCATAAAGCATGACCCATTGCATGATATCATGCATGACATTCATAATGGGTAAAACCCATGACCCATGACCCAAAGTCCATAACCCATGACCCAAAGTCCAAGATGTCTTTGACATCAGGCATGACATCATCTATCCATGGACAATAACCAATAACCCATGTCCCGGTTTGTAACCTAAAATCCGGACTGGTTTACCTAGTGTGCCGGATCCCCGGGTTTACACTAGCTGGATCCCTCTGGGAAGGGAACCGGCAGAACCGAGTGAACAGTAGACAAAATTGCCTATAAATAGTGAGCCATTTCTCATTTGTTTCTCACCCCTTTTAGAGTTAACTTTTCTCTACACTCTAAACTCTCTAACCTCAGATCCAAGGATATTTCTATGTAGTTTCTCTTTGTGTTTCTCTTAGGTTCCTTCAAAAGGTGAGAACACAAGCTCTCAAAGTCTAGCAAGCTCGGGTGATGAGTTACTTTGGATCTTCTCTTTCAAGATCACATAAGTGATACTTGTTCTTTCTTTCTTTCTTCTCTAAAGGTGTTGTTAAGGTGTTGGGTCAAATAGGTGTAAAAGGAAGTGAAATCCTTTAGTCGAGTTGTATTGGGTGTGTTGGTTTGGTCCGCCGTGCTAAGACCCGGTATCTAGCTTTGTACCGGATAAAGTGAGAGCTATGGTGTAAAGGCTTCTCCGTCGTGTGAAAGGAGATTTGGTGTTGTGATTACGAACTCTCGAGTAGGTGACTCGGGGAGTGGAGTAGGGCAAGGAAGGTGTCCTTGTAGCATAACTACTATAAATACTTATGTTGTGGTTGTGTCTCTTTAACTCTATCTCGTAGTTTATTTTGTATGCTTTTATTTATATCAATATCCAACATGTCAAAACTAGATTGACATAAGTCAATCTCAAAGTTTTAATAAGTAAATTTAATCAGTAAAACTATTTAACCCCCCTTCTAGTTTTCTACAATATTAATTAGGGTTTATGATTTTTTTACATAAAATCATAGAATTGTGAATTAGGGCTTGTAACGAGAAATAAGGTAAAGTTTAGGTTTTCGTGCTTTAAAGGCTTATACATTAACTTTAGGGTTTTGTATTTTAGGGTTTATAGGTTAGTTATGTGAATTCATAGTTATAGTAACTTAGAGTTTCGCGAGAACTTTTAATAGGTAGCAAACGTTTAGTTAAAACGTTTAATAGTTTTATGTTAACGTAATAACGTAAAGTGGTAAATAAGAGTTGTGATCTTTTATACTTGACATACAGGAAATGTTTGTGTGGAATAAACATAAAGCACATTGGTATCGGTCCGCGTGTGAGCACATTTATTGAAGATGTGAGTTACGTCACATTAGTTGGTTGTAGTGATCAAATAAACTGATAACATTTAAAAGAAATAGACGTAGAAATGGATAAGTATTATTTTAATATAGGTGGAAATTTACTGGTGGTTACATAAGAGGAGACAGGCTGAATGTATCACATGGGTATGGTGGTTGCTCCTGGAAACCTACCAGAGGGTAGCTCGGATTTTGATAATGTGTAGGATAAGGTGGGCGCACGTGACCTTGGTGAGTTGTAGGAGGTCTGTACATCTCTTAAGGAAGGTAAATGTTGTTTGGAGGGTAAACATGTTGTTGGGGATATTTGTTGTTAGGTGGGTACATGTTGTTTTGTGGGAAGGTATTTATCAGAGGATAAGGAAGCCTTGTACTATGCGGTACGCTTGGTTCGGAAGGTATTGCCCTCCCGGGGGGTCTTGTGGCATCGAAAGACTCCCCGGGGCATATGTTACCTACGATGAGCATCTATTCTAAATGATTCGGAGACTGCTGTTGTTGCCTTTCCGAATTTCGTGGCTAGGCTGCTCTCCTTATACACTCTGTTTGTCTCATATGTGTCGCCAATAGAGGTGGCAGATTGATAGCTGGAGGGTCCACAGTTGCTTGACTTGTTACCCTCCGAGTAGGTTGTTGTTGTGCTTCTGGAATAACGCCTTCCTCGACTTCTTCGTCCACATCCCTACTCGAGTAATCTAATTGGGTTATAACATCCTTTAGCCTTAATGCCCTTGCACGTCTCCTCATGAATGGTTCCAATCGACTGTAGTTTGCGTTGACGAAGGCTTCATCAATCATTTGTGTATCCAGTTGTAGGGATGTTTCAGGGGTAGTGTCGGGTCGAGGATGGCTGGTAGATGTTATATTTTACATCGGGTCCACAAGCGTGAGGCATGCGTCTTGCTGATCCCTTCGCCTTTCTTCGTTTTGTTCTCCCCGAGGCACTACGGATGACATTATCATTGTCGGAGACACTGGCTGAGCACCATTCTCCGTTATCGTGATAATCTAGATGTACATAAAGTAGGATAAAGATGAATCCTATGAAACTTTATGAATTTCGCGGGTCCCACAGGGTGTGTCACTGGTCGTACAAATAACTGCACCTTCTGCATCAGAGCTTGTGGCAGACGTAAGCTGACTACTTCGATACGCTACTTGATATCTACAATAAGACAAGAAACACGCTTGGGTTAGATGGAGCACAAGGGGAGACCCTGCGAACCGACTCTGACATGAGAGTACAGGGTATAGTTTTAGAGAGAGAAAGTATAAAAGTAGTAAATGACATGCCTAAAATGGATGAATGAGTCAACTATTTATAGGAAAACCCTAGGAATAATCTAGGTCCGCCACATGTCTCAGCTATATTGGCTGAAAGGGAACATATTCTTTGTGGCCAATGGGAAGGCTCCGAGATCGTGCCACATGCGGTTGTCTGCCATCATGTAGGTAATGGACAACCGTTGCGCATGTATGGTCCACGAGATATTCTGCTTGTCTTCTAGCGACGGAGCTACACATTTTTTCTTTTGATTTCAATTTGATCTATTTGTTATAGTATAGATATAGTGTAAGTTGTGTAACACTGGACAAAAAACGACGTTTACTTGAGATAGAGAACCTAGTCCACGATAAACAAACAAAAGCACCATCATACACTAATCTACTACATACAAAAACCTACTTGCCATAACTATTGTAATGAAAGATATATCTTTAGTTCTCTATTTAGATATCGACTATATTATTTTCTCCGTCTTCTCGCTATCACAAATATCTTATAGTTATTACCATATATAATAACAAACCACCATCCACTTTTTTATTTTATTTAATGTCATCGCATTGCGTAACACCCTACTAGCAATGTTGTAAAAGTCGATAAATGCGCTAGTCGAATGGTCGCTTAAAAGCATTGTTTCTTACATTCTTCACAATGAACCAGTGTTGCCGTATTATGTATGGGAGGTGATTTGTACATCATATTTTTTTGCCATCCACCACTAAAATATGCATAGCGATGTTGTACTGTATGCATCACTGGTGTGATTTAGTAGTGTATTGACAAAAAAAAATGATGTACAAATCATTTCCCATCATGTAAACACCCTACCAACAATGTTGTAAAAGTCGTTAACCACTAGTCGATTGTTCTACTATCTTGTAGACAATAAGCTAGGATTAAACAGATTGAAATCTTTATATATAAATTCAAAATTATATGTATCACATGAATATAACATTTCAAAGCACACATACTCTATTTCAAACATAGATCAATCTATACTACATATAAAGGTGTATGGTCAAAACTTGAAAGTCAAAGGTGAGAGAAATGAATAGTGTAATTAATACTTTTATTAAAACACCATATAACTTAAAAGTACAATAATTTATTCACATTGTGCAACTAATTAAAAACATATATATCAAATTAAAAACAAACAATTAAAACACCCTTTACTAAAAAGTACAATAAAAATTTCACAATGTACAATTTAAACAAGCTACAACATAATCTAAAATATAAAATAATTAAACACACTAATTAGTGTTATTTTTAAAACACCCTAAAACAAAAAGTATATGTTATTATACACATTATACAAATTAATAAAACACACAAAACTTTATACAAGCTAACAAGTTGATGCTACCGGACCAACGGGTTCAACCGGGAACCGGTGTCGCCACCGGTTCGGCTAACCATTAAAAGCCATACGAAAACCGAGTTGACGCGAGACGCTTCAAACCCGATGGGTTGACCCGGTTTAATTTGACACGTTTCGATCCAACCCGTCGTGTTGACTCTGTTTAAATCGACCCGTTTTTCGACCAGAACGGTTCATCCGGTTGAACCACCTGGGTGAAACCGGGTTTCAAAACATTATGTTTAATTCCCAAATCTTCAACTTTTATTATTTTTCATTTATAACCCAAAAACTTTTTTTCTATCACTAACCGATCTGTTAATATAAAATCCAGTTGTTGTGCACGGGTACTCGTCTAGTCAAAACAAATTCTACTATCACCAACATAATCGGCTGTGTAATCAAAATCACTACTATGACAGATTCATTTAAAATCCTTTTGTAATATAGTTGCTCGGGCCGATTTTTACAACACTGCCTATTAATATGTTTTATTAAAAAAATTAAGTAACTTATTTTTATGTTTTTCAATTTACAAATATTTTTTTCCTTTTAAATTTTAGGTTAAAAAAAATGAGTTTTAACAAACACCCTAGTAGCAAAGTCTTTAAGCAATAGTTTTAGTAACTCCTTATAAAAGCCCTAGAAAACCCTCATATCTCACCTCTTTCTCCATTTACACAGACATCTTTTTCTCTTTGTAACCGCCGCCGTTACGCTTTAGCGGCGTCTTACCCTTTTCCGGTCGGATCTCCGGCTATCTATCCATACCCTACCCTCTCTCTTTCATATCATTCCATACCAGAAAAAAACAAAACAAATATAATTACCCATATCAAAAAAACCGAAAAAAATCTAGGGTTTCATCAATCTTTTATCAAAAACTCATTTTTAATATCCAAAAAACGACAAATTACTAGGGTTTTATCAGATCTTTATCAGTTTTTATCAAAAACCCATTTTTATTCTAGTAATAAGAAGGGGAGAGGGAGGTTAAAAAACCCAAAAAAAAGTTAAAAAATTTGGAAAAAATTAATGGCTGCGCAAGTTAGCATGCCGGTGAACGGTGGTGTTAGTGGTGGTGTTGGTGGTGCGGCTGGTGGTGCACCGCAGTATGTGCCGACGAGTTTGTATGTGGGAGATTTGGAGGGGAACGTGAGTGATTCGCAGTTGTATGAGTTGTTTAATCAGTTGGGTCAAGTGGTTTCTGTTAGGGTTTGTAGGGAGATGAATACCAGAAGGTCTCTTGGTTATGGTTATGTTAATTATGTTAATCCCCAAGATGGTGAGTTTTTGATTTTTATATAAATTTTTGTTTTTTTTAAGGTTGTTTGTGATTTTTAAGGTTGTTTTGGTGAATAAGTGTTTGTTGGTTGGTGAATCCTTAATTTGGTTTAGTCTTGTTTTGTGTTGAAAGTTTTTAGTGTGAATGATTTGTATATGGATTTTATATTTTTGTTGTTATGTATATGAATGGTTAGTCTTGTTCAAAATTATTTTATATTGGTTGTATGTGTTTAATGTGTTGTTGGGTTGATTATTCTTTTGTGAAGATGTTGTTGGAGCATGAATTTAGATGATTTGTTTGTGGATATATGGGTTAAGGTTATCTGTTTTGGTTTATTATGTTTTTGTTGTTTGTTGGGAGCATGAATTATGTTTTTGTTGTTTATGGTGAAGGTGTGGTTAGACGTTTTAATGTGAATGATTTGTATGTCGGATATATGGATTAAGGTTATGTGTTATGTTTAACTAAGTTTTTTTTTTCTTTGTATTTAATTGTGGTCAATGTTGATTGTTTTTTGGTTAAGATGTTTTTTTTATATAAGTTTGTGAATGAATGGTTGTATGTATGATATACATTTAGGTCTATGTGTGTGGTTTTTTGGGTTTTTGTGTTGGGATGTGGTTATTTGTTGTTGATTTGATTGATTTTCTAAAGATGTTGGGAGTTTGTGTATGAAACTATGAATGCTGTGGTCTTGATGGATTAATTTTATGTGTTCGTAGTTAGTTTGGTTTTTTATTTTATTATTTTTTTGAAGATAATAATATTAGCTTTAGATGATTTGCATGTGAAATATATGGATTATGTTTATATGTTTGTAAATTTGAACGTGAAAACCTTATGATGGTTAGTTAGCTTGTTTTGCTCTTTTTAAGGTTGTTTGTATTGAAATGTTTGTTTGATTGTTTTTGGTGTGAAGGTGTTGTTAGAAGTTTGATTGTGATTGATGTGTTTTTGGTACATATGTTTTAAGTTTATGTGTTTTGTTTTTTGTATTAAATTGTGGTTGTTAGTTTAAATGTTTAGGTGAAGGTAATGTTATAACACATGGTATAGATGATTTGTATGTGTAAGATATGGATCAAGTTTTTGTCTATTTATTTATTGAGATGTGTTTATGTTGGTTGTTTGTTTGATTGCTTATGTGAAGATTATTGGAAGTCGAGTTTCATGTTTTATTTACCAAATTGGTTGCACTTGCAGACATTACTTGTGATGTGTCAAATTGTTTACTAATTGTGAATATTGTTCTGTTGATGGCAGCTGCAAGGGCCATAGAGGTGCTGAACTTCACTCCTCTGAATGGAAAGGCGATCAGGATCATGTATTCTCATCGAGACCCTAGTGTCCGCAAAAGTGGTTCCGGAAACATCTTTATCAAGGTATGTTAACACTGTTATAAGACAGTAGTATATACCTTGCTATGCAATCACTGCTTTCTACGGAAGTAATAATTATCTGTATGATTATGTATTCTCACTGGGTTTTCTTTTTCTGGATGATACAGAACCTGGACAAAGCAATTGACCAGAAAGCTCTGCATGACACCTTCTCCACATTTGGGAATATCCTCTCTTGCAAGATTGCTACAGATTCGACTGGTCAGTCTAAGGGCTATGGGTTTGTGCAGTATGACAGTGAGGATGCTGCCCAACAGGCTATTGAGAAGCTCAATGGCATGCTTCTCAATGACAAGCAAGTTTACGTGGGTCCCTTCCTACGCAAGCAAGAAAGAGACAATGCTGCTGACAAGTCAAAATTCACTAATGTCTTTGTTAAAAATCTTTCCGAATCAACAACTGATGAAGATTTGAACAAGGCGTTTAGTGAACATGGAACGATCACTAGTGCTGTCGTAATGAGGGATGCTGAGGGCAACTCCAAATGCTTTGGGTTTGTTAACTTCGAGAATGCTGAAGATGCTGCTAAAGCCGTTGATGCCCTTAATGGACAGAAGTTTGACGACAAAGAGTGGTACGTTGGCAAAGCCCAGAAAAAGACTGAAAGGGAGCAGGAGTTGAAACAGAAGTTTGAGCAAACCATGAAGGAGGCAGTTGACAAGTCTCAAGGACTAAACCTGTATGTGAAGAATCTAGATGACACCGTCTCTGATGAAAGCCTTAGGGAATTTTTTGCACCTTATGGCACTATCACTTCCTGCAAGGTATGTTCAACAAGAAACACCTAAACCTATATGTAAACGAAAGCTGTGAACTGGTGAATTGATTATTTTTAATCATCAATAGGTGATGCGAGATCCTAATGGAACAAGCAAAGGTTCAGGGTTTGTTGCATTCTCAACTTCTGAGGAAGCGTCTAGAGCAGTAAGCAGACATTTTAGCATGTGTTATCATTATTATATATATTTTGTGTGTGTGTGTAGATAGTTAACCTCTTGTCTGATTTCGTAGCTCTCTGAGATGAATGGGAAGATGATTGCAAGCAAGCCTCTATATGTAGCGCTTGCTCAACGCAAAGAAGATAGAAGGGCCAGGCTGCAGGTTTGTTGACGATGCTGTTTTATGTTACAGCGTTGAGTTGGGGATTTATGGGATCATGGGATGTAACAATAAGCTTATGATGTTAGAGGCGTATTTAAGAAATAATATTTGATTGATATTTTTATCTATGCAGGCACAATTTTCACAGATGCGCCCAATGGCAATGGCACCTGCTGGAGCTCCTCGTATGCCAATGTACCCTCCTGGTGGTCCTGGTCTAGGACAACAGATGTTCTATGGTCAAGCTCAGCCTACCTTCATTCCCCCACAAGTAAGTTCGTTTTTAGCACGTGGCTTCTAATGAACAACTGTTCCTGATGAATACTATTTATAGAAGATTTTGAAAGTTGCTTTTGGTTTATTTAACCATTTCTGATTCGCAACTTATGTGTTACTCAACCTTTTGTTGCTATGAGGGTTGGGATATTTAAGTTTCTTAGTAACTTTGTTTTGGTTAAATCTGGATAGCCTGGGTTTGGGTACCAGCAGCAGCTTGTTCCAGGTATGAGGCCAGGTGGTGGTCCAATGCCAAACTTTTTCATGCCAATGGTTCCACAAGGTCAGCAGGGACCACGTCCTGGTGGAAGGCGTGCTGGTGTTCCCGGGCAGCAGAACCAGCAACAGCCTGTCCCTCTCATGCAGCAGCAGGTTTGTTTTACACTTTACTTGCTATATGAAGTTTTAAGTTATTAAACTAACAACTTGCTATCTGTTAAAAAAATGATTACGATTGCAATCCACAAAAACAAAAAAACGTATCCAGACAGCTTTTCTTTTATTTTGTAACCTGGAATCACATAAATCTCTTTCAAAAGACACAAACAACCCTTAAATGTTCATTTATCTTGATGGTTATTTGGAATAATAGATGCTTCCTCGTGGACGAGTCTACCGTTACCCACCTGGCCGCAATGTTCCTGATGTTTCAATGGGTGCGGCTGGCATGGGTCCTGTTCCATATGATATCGGCAATGGCATGCAGCTGCGGGATGCTGCAATCTCTCAGCCAATTCCTATTGGTGCTTTAGCTTCTGCACTTGCAAATGCTTCTCCAACAGAGCAGAGGACGGTAAGCCTTTCTCAAACCTTTTCTTTTACATGCTCTCAAATCTTTTCACCATTGTAGTTTTGGGTGGGAGTTTGAGATCCAATTCCATAGTCTTCGTAAGGCTTACACATCAAGACTTAATACTCCAAACACCTTTGCATCAGTCAGTAGAGGTCGCAAAATAGGTGGGAGGATTATGTAGCATGCCAAAATGGGTATATTGATACAGCTTGAAACTGATTGGGTTGAGCATGAAGTGATGAAACCCCTTTTTGTCAACTTTCGCTTTAATTACTTGCTCTAGATATGAACACATACTCGCAGCGACAATCTAGTATTTTCAAGTAAACCATTTGTAAGATTGTGTGTTTTAGAATTAAACTATGGGCAGCTGACATCATGTTCTTTTTTGTTAAGTAAAATCGTGACTCAAATAGACCCAATAATATGTTAATTGTTTGAAATGTCCACCTACCATTGTCAACACGTCGATCCTGGTTACCTTTTTATGTTGGCTATTCAACTTCAGCAAAGATAATTCTGCGAAACCCAGTAGTCTATAACTTCCATTTGTTTGGTTTTCTGAAAGTAAAATTATCTGGCAGTTTTGTTATTGTACATTGAAATATAACTAACAACGCTGCTTTACTTTATCTTGAATGGTGGTTTGTTTTTTGAAAGATTTAGTTTTGAATATCTGACTGTTTGTGTGAATTTGTAGATGTTGGGTGAAAATCTGTACCCTCTAGTGGAACAGCTGGAAGCTGAGGCAGCAGCAAAGGTAACCGGGATGCTTCTGGAGATGGATCAGACAGAGGTTCTTCACTTGCTCGAGTCACCAGAAGCTCTCAAGCTAAAGGTTGCAGAGGCTATGGATGTTCTCAGGAATGTCTCTCAGCAGCAACAGGCTGGTAACCCTGCTGATCAACTTGCTGCTTTGTCATTGAACGACGGCATTGTCTCTTAAACTTGGTCATAGAAATTTCTGTTCTTTTGGGATCATGCTAGTTTGGATAAGTTGGTTTGTTGGACTTTGGAGGTTTTTGATGACTTTAACTGCTTTTTGTGGTGTTTGATACTGCTATGTTATGTTTGAAATGTTTGAGACTGTTACTTATCTCCTGGGTTACTTACTTTATATTTCTTGCATGTTTCTTTCCGTTGGTGCTAATAGTGATCATTAATGCCTGATGATGCTGTGTGCTTTAAGGTTTCCATAAGAGTGCTTTTTTTCAAAGCTCTGAACTTTTTGGGCATACTTAAACATTACAAAACATGTTTATTTTATAGAAGGGTCTTGTGATATACGCATGTTTCCTTGTTGGTTAATTCTCTGATCAACATGTGGGTCGAAGTAATTTGTGACTAGGCGGTAGAAGTTGTACTTGTGGTTGTGAAAAGTCTCTAACCGCAACATGGGTTGTAAAGCTGTTTGGCAAGGCGCGTCACAGTCTCACAGACCATCGTGCGACTTCTGAGGCTTGTACGCGCTTGATGACTTTAGCTTCAAAGCATCTCTTGTTTCTTCTTTATGCATTTACTATATGAGAAATACGGTTATTTTATTTTTTGTGATCAGTAGGCATTTTCATTATCTTTCTTCGCTACCTTGCATTTTCCTAATTCATCACATGTTCAGAATAATGTTGGCGCATCCATATTTGCTTTGTTTCTCTGTTGCTAAGCTGTCCTCTCGCTCTAAACTTGTAGAGGCTTGGGTTATACCTTCAAGCTGGATTTTCATGTCGCGCCGCGCCCATGTCCTTGACTGGTTATTTGTCTTTGTTGTATTGTGTTTGGTTGTTCGTTGAGGCTTAACGTCTTAAACCAGGATTATCTTATGTAGAAGCCAGATGATACATCATGTTTTTTATTATTCTCTTTTTGGTTTTCTTTTCCCTATCTTAAGCGTTTTTACACGACTTAATATTAGTTTCACTTAAGTTCCAATTTGGATATATACTAGTTGGATAGATCGTGCAAATAAGTAAATTACTAAATAGTATTTTAAAGTCGTGTAACTAAAGTGATTGGATGATACATCATGTTTGTATATCACGGTAGCATGTGTTTTCATTTTGATATTTATAATTCGGTGCATATATGAAGAAACATACGAGATATTTGTTAAATCTACAAATTGATTAAAATTTGGTGTAATTGCAAAAATCGTTCTTGTGGTACTAGTATATCCAAATGTAGGGGCCATTAATATTCATGTGGGGTGAGTTCGGTTCCGGAAACCGAGAACCGGACTGAAGAACATGTTTCGGTTCTGGTTCGGGTATTTCGGTTATACCCGATTGGAACCACAAATTTTTCAAAATGTTCTATATGTGTATGCACTAATCTAAGTAATTAGGATTGCGTACTACGTAATTTGGTTTTTAAAGCGTATAGTGAAAACTTGCTAAAGATGTGTTGCTTATTCTTTTGAACTCCAGGTTCATTAGTAATTACGATTGCGTTCGTTTTATGTAAGAATGTTTTTCTGTCCCTAATATAAATGATTAATCGTAGAGTACCTAGACTTTTGGTTCCAGTAACGAAGGTTTTATTGTAACGAGGTTTTAAACCCGCGCGTTGCCGCGGGGTGTTTTTATACAACTGTTCACGCATGTAAAATTCGAAATATATTTTAGCATCATTGTACATGAGTCATGAGGTTATGGACCTGAAGGGTTAAAAGGTTGGCGGTTCAGAGTCAACTTGAGGTTCAAATCACCAAACACAAATTAATACAAATGCATTGAATACCATCCTTTCGCATCCAATTCACTGCTTCTAGTCTCCCCTATTTCCGTTTCTTGTTCACCTTCAGTCAATTTCAATGTTCCATCTAAAAGTAAAACATGTGACGGGAACAGCAGAAACACAGAGACCATTGTTGTTGGCCACAAACCCAGACGCGAATTGGCTGTAACAAACAATGTTCATTAAGTAGCCAAAATATAACAACCTGATAAACATTTGTTTATAGAAAAACGCATGCCCGGACTAACGTTTTTAGAAATTGTGATTTGCAGCATTAATCCTTACAGCTTGTTTGGGATTGCAAATAGATGTAATGTCCCTGCAACAAAATAAAATCAGGTTAAAAGCTAACGTTGAAGTGCGATGTCTGTGTCATTACTTTTGCCTAATATATTGTTGGACTTTTATAGTTGTAGTTTGTTCCAAGGCGTATAATTTTTGCATATTGTATTTCTTTAGAACGAAAAATTATGTACATGGCTGTTACCATGTTTAGCTAAAAGCGTAAACCTAACAAAAATAAGAGACCAAAGTAAAGTAAGACTTCATTCCCAATTTCGGAAAGTACCCGCCAACCTGGTGCATTACTCCAGAAAAACAAAAAAAAAAATAAAAAATAAATAAATAAAAAAATAAAATAAAACACCAATTGAATACTTTTAAAAGCCACGGGAGTTTGTTCTATATGGCAACGGTTTAGAACTATAAACAATTAAGTTGAGGTATTACTGATAAGAATTGGCACATTAGATGGAAAACAAAGAGGAATACCTAGATCTGGTCACGAACAGGATTCCAATAGGACATAAGGATCCTATGCGATGGTATATTTCTCCGGAGATTTTGAAAACATAAGGACCCTTTCCATCATTGACAGAATCATCAACGTTTTCCCCGAGCGATGTCGTTGCAAACATCTGATTATATGGTCTCATATGTTCCATGGAGTGTTTGTCTTTGAGTAATGCTTTGATATAGGGCGAGGAATCAAGCTGAGGGCCCATGTATATTTTGCCTCCTCCGCAACAGGAATGATACTTAGGTCTGCTAGTGTTAGAGTGGCCTTTCAACCGTTCCTCAAACCAAAATGGTGCCCCACAATAGCGACAACGCTGGTCACAATCTCCTGTATCATCATATGCTGCCACTGCATCTACAATAAGGTTTCCGAATATGTGGATATAAGTTTGTGTGAATGATAATTTTGCAACATATAAAATTAAAAGGCCTGAAGAAGGGCAAAAACGTGTACCTTCATTATGAACAGAAGTGGAACCTTCTCCAGTTAGGGTCACCGGTGGTTGGATACAGGTCTGTGAAACACAGGCAAACACACGGAGGCGTACATTACTTTTATTGGCTTGATTGTGGTCCCCCAAAGCAGGGAAGGCATGCGACACAGACCTTTTTGCAGATGTGCCACCTGAAAAACTGTTATGGTCAAAAAATGGAAGCAGATAGTTAATCTGGCTACTCGTGAACATCAGACACTTCGGGTAATCCAAAATGCATACACATCATAGTTCTTTGTATGAGTCTGAAAAGTAAAAAGTGTAAAATCATACATTATTTATAGTAGAATGGGCATCATGCTATATAAGAAGGAATGGATGCTGGTTAAGTACCTGATAACCTTGCGACAAATGTCCTTCATGAGCAAGATCGAGAGCCATGATTCTGTCACGTATACACTTGTAAGTTAGCTATTGACCCTTAAAGAGGCGGCCCGTTCACTGCATCATAGAACATAAGTAGAAACAACTGCATCATAGAACATAAATAGAAACATTGTGGGTATGTAATACATGAATAGATTAGGCACGCAAAATAGAAGACAACGATTATAAAGATGAAAAATTTAACAAAATTTTCACAACCTGTTAATAAGAAGGCGTTTAGTTAACTGATGCCTATCTAAATGTGCTTATCTGCTATAAAAAAATCAGCATGCTTATTTAAAAACACGTATAAATTCGAAAAGAAGCATAAATATAGTTACTTTTTAAACACTCAAATCTACTTATGTCCTCTATAGATTCAGTTAAGAACCTGAATAAGCCTCCTAAACACCGTTTAGATGAGAATAAAGCAAAAATTTGATGTGCTTAACTATTAATTTATCCTGCTAAGCTCCAATCCTTTAATATTCATATGGTTTGAAACTTTTTAGTTATTTGATGTTAAATAGGTCGATTTAAACGCGTATGTTGACCCACATACATATTAATGTATCTCCACCACATCATCAGGTGCGTGGGTCAATAAGATTGCATAAATTTATAATAAATAAAGTATTCAAAATTTTTTGGGTGTATGCGTTGGTACTACCTGAGGGAAAACTGTATCGAAATGAGGTTCTTCTATCAGTCCACTTCTGACTCGGACGATCCTTACCTGAATCAGTCCACTTTAGATAGCAATAAACCAAAATTTATTGTGTGTGTGGGGTTTATTGTTTAATTGTTGTGTGTGTGTGTGTGTGTGGTTTATTGTTTACTTACCATCCGGGCCCCACCTACGGTTCTATCTGCCCTCACGACGCGGATCATGACTTTCATCCTTATTCCCGCAATCAACCATAACTCTAGTTCCTGTCCAAAACATTAAACCCCACACACAAAAAAAAAAAAAAAAAAAAAATAAATAAATAAAAAAAAAATAAAAAATTAGACATAAAGTTTACCAAATATTCTAAAAAAAGATCAACAAAACTTCAAAACCTGTATGATTCCATGTCGTCAAATGCAAGCCTTGGATAACTTTGGCGCCCATTCTGAATGTTCATACCGAGTAGTGAAACGTGTGTTCCAAACTCTGAACCATCAGCAATCTCTGGTGGCAAGGACACACCTGCACAAAATGAGTTGCAAAACCACATATGAGTACGGATATCCTGCCGAGTTGTATAAGTACACCAACTCATAACATAAAAGTTGTTAAACGAAACAAACATTCAAAAAACAGTTTTTTTTTTTTTTTTTTTTTTTTTTTTTTTTGTGCATAAAACACCAGCATTGCTGGTGATGTTTTTAGCTTTTGTCATATAGAGTTTGCAAGCAGTAGTCATAAAACTGCTTTTCTGCTTATTAATAAGGGTATCTCCCATTTCAGCAGCCAAATCCACCCCCAAACCCACACGTTTCAGCACCCAAAGCCACCCATTTCAGCCCCCAATCTCACCCCAAACCCACACGTTTCGACACCCAAAGCCACCCATTTCAGCCCCCAAACTCATCCATTTCAGCCCCATTTTAGCGGCCAAACGCTACCCCATTTCAGCACCCAAACGCACATGTTTCAGCGTCCATTTCAGCACAAAGACAACCCGATTTTTGCTTAGACATTTCCTCGAACATTTGGCGTGCAAACAATTTCTTTTACAAAAACAGCATCAAATTATAATCTTTAATCCAGAAAATCCTCCTAAACCCAAACATACAAAAGTAACCCCTATTTTTTTGTTTAACTAACTTGCTGCAAACAATCTTAATAAAAAAAAAAACCCTAAATTATTGTGTATAAGAACCAAAATCCCGAAATCCCATAAAATTCTGGATTATACCTAACCAAAAAAAAAGTTTAAGATAATTAAAACTTACATGTTGGTGCTAATCGATTCTCGTACATGTACAAAAAAGACACATCTTGATTCTTTCACAAATATCTCTAAAATCTTTTACCCAAAAATCTTTGAATCTTCTTCTTCATCTCTAGTGGTGGTTTCGTTGGCAGATGAAGACATGAAATTATTTACCCGGATCTGTTTGTGTGTGAAAAAGAGATACGTGCATGTGTTATGTGGATGGTTCCAGAATCTGTGGGAGAGGAGGAGGTTTTTGTTGGAGGGTTCCAGAATTTTTGGGCCAAAGTAAAGACATGGGAAAACCCATTTGGCCCAAAAGGGATACAGTGCCGTTTGGATACTGTTCATAAGGGAATACTGTTCATAAGAAGACGGGTTTTATACTTTAGTTATAATTAGACGATTTGTACGACTTTGACCAAAAAAGTTGTAGTCATTCGGCTTAAAAGCTACACTCTTCTTGGGTCACTTTTTTTGGCCCAGCATGACAGTTTTTTTTTTTTTTTTTTTAGACTAAGAAGCTTATAAATATATATGGGGTCCACGTTTATTAGAGTCACTTAATGGGGAGGGGTTAATATTTCTTGCCTTGTGGACAGGGGCACAACTATTAAGGGTGGGGGGAGGGGGGGGGGGGGGCGCCCGACCCCCCGAAATTTATTTTGCGATGTAGGGGGTATATAGTTTTCGTGTAGAAAAATTTCGGTATATTCGGTTTCGACCCCCCATTTTAATTGTGATTTTTTTTATACATTAACCAATAAAATTGATCAATTACATTTTACATAAGCCCATCTACCCAACCCAAACTAAAATCCATTAATAAACCAAATCCCATTATATATATATATATATATATATATATATATATATATATATATATATATATATATATATATATATATATATATATATATATATATATATATATAACGGAACAAGCCCTCCCTCTTCCAAGTCGACTGTCGACCCATTCTCCTCCCAAGTCCCACCTTCCAGGTTATTGGTATTTGGTTTTTATTGTTATCTTCATTCTTCTTAATGATTGTTGTTTGTATCTGTCTATTGGTAATTTGGTATATCATATATAATGGAGTCGATCATTTATCATTATAAATTAGAGTCGATTATATGTAAGTTTTTTTAGAGTGAATTGTACGAAGAAAAAAGAAAATTGTAGTCATGTTCCTTGGACTTATTTTAAACAAACAAGACAAAAAGATAAAAAAGGCGACATATATACGCTATGCTTGTTAACTTTTGTTTCAATTCAATAATAAATTTTTAAATTCCAAAGCAAAATGTGATTGGCACTAATATAAGTTCTTTGCAATTTATGTATGTGTAACACAGATTTATAGATTGTGACTATGGTGAAGAATAAAACCATAACTTCATTTTTTAAAAGAAAGAATGAAGAACAACAAGTAAAAGGAATTGATGATGAAATTCAAGAGAGTAAACGTCAAAAAGGTTCAACAAGCGAACCGGTTATTGGTCCGGATACTTGCAATGAACAACCTTCTGAAATTCCACAAGCTAACATCAATGAAGTGGATGTTAGTAGCCTAGAAAGAGATCCTGCTAAACGACTTGAAATGTGGAAATTTCCGGTTGCGAAACGTGAGCAAGTAAGGCTAGAATATTTATCATTAGGAGTGTATCAACCTCAGCTTGAAGAGTATAAGCCTAGAGGTCCAAAGAATAATCTTCGTCGATTTAAATTTGCTTGGTTTGGTATGTTCCCTAATTGGTTAGAGTATTCTCCAACAACACACAAGGCTTATTGTTTTCTATGTTATTTGTATAAGGATAAACCAAATGAGCAAAGTGGTCATAGTGCATTTAGTTGTGAAGGATTTGGCAATTGGAAAAAAGTTAATGATGGGAATAATTGTCCTTTGTTGAAGCACATTAAATCTTCAACACACAAAAAGGCATTTGTGTTTGCTACTAATTTAGTGAATCAAGAAGCACACATTAAAAATTTCATAGAAAAACAAAGTGAAGAGCAAAAAAGGAAAAACCGTTTAAGATTGAAAGGCACAATTGATGTAGTTTGTTGGTTAACATACCAAGCTTGTGCTTTACGAGGACATGATGAATCTTCCAATTCAAAGAATCGAGGTAACTTTCTTGAATTGCTAAAACTATTAGCTTTTTATAATGATGATCTTGCAAATGTTATTTTAAATGCTCCTTATAATTCCAAGTATACATCTTCCGATATCTAACAAGAAGTTCTTAGGATTTTGGCAAATAAAGTGAGAAGGTATATACGGGAAGAAGTGGGGGATTCATGGTTTTGTGTCATGGTTGATGAGTCACGAGATGAATCCAAAAAAGAGCAAATGGCCATAGTCTTAAGATTTGTTGATGCGAAAGGGGTGATACGGGAAAGGTTCTTGGATTTAGTTCATGTTGAGGATACTGTTGCGGCGACTTTAAAGGCTAGTTTGTGGAATAGACTTTTGAATCACAAATTTGATACTAGAAAAATTCATGGTCAAGGTTATGATGGTGCTAGCAATATGAGTGGGGAATGGAACGGCTTACAGGCACTCGTTCGACAGGATAGTCCTTATGCATATTACGTTCATTGCTTTGCTCACAGGTTACTTACTTTTGTATTTGTTAGGAATTAAATATTCCATAGATTTGATAGATTTGATGATCAGAAACAAAAAGAATGAAACATGAAGAATACTGAAATGATAAGCCAAAGATACTGCTGAAGTAGAACAAGATTCTGCTGAAGGATTCTGCTGATGATGCGTTTCTGCTGATGAGCCTGCTGAAGCAGAACAAGATTCTGCTGAAGGATTCTGCTGCTAGTATAAATGAAACTGCTGCTGATCAGTGAGTCATACTACTGAATGGATAAGGATGAAAGAAGATATTATGTGCATAAAAGTCAAGTATATCTTTAAGATAATATCTTTCATCAGTCATCAAATTGAACACTCTAAATGAGTTGTAAACATTGATACGTGTTGATTGACATCCTAGTCATAAGCTAGATAGTAGATGACTAAGCTTATCAATTTTTGTAATGATCTCCTTTAATGTATAAAAAGGAGATCACACCCCTTTAGATAAAGAAGGTGGTGAGTGCATGCTTCACAGTGAAACAAAGTGAACGTCACCTCCAAGGTGCTTCGTACTTAGAAATTACAATAACATCAAGTGTGTTAAAATGTAAAAGCATCTAAAAGAGTGTGTGTGGGAACATCAGACAAGGGGTCTGTTGTTGTTAGGTTTGTTTAGCCTCAAGGATCTTTGATCCCTGTTAGATTGTAAACCGTGCTATAATTGATCACATAGCATTGGGGCTAGTTGGAATAACAAACGGAGAAGTTAGAAAAACCTTGTTGTGATAATATTGTTTCTTCATAGAATATTCCGTCAATATTATCATTGTGCTCGTAATAGCCAAATTCCTAGATCAAAGGCTTAACATCCTAGAGCTCATAAACGGTCACACAAAAGCTTATTGTTTAGAAGGAAATTAAAATAAGTTTTTCACAGTTGGTATCAGAGCAAGGGAGCTCTGGATCTAGAAAAGAAAAGGTTTTTGTTAAATAGAGATGAAAAAAAAAAATCGTTTTTGCTTATGGTCGAATTTTTGGTTTTCTTTCTTGGTTTACACACATAAAGGGGAAGAATCACACACAGAAGAGAGTTGGTTCTTAAAAGATAAAAAGGCTTGTTTATCAAGTTATTATTGGTAAAGAAAGTTATTTGTTTCTTATTTGAAAATAAAGTGAAATTTTTCAAGGTTGTGTTCTTATCATATCTTAAGGTGATGTGTACACTTTAAAGATAACTTGTGTTGGATCTTAGATATCACAACTTTATCACAAATATAGAAGCAAAGATGAAGTAGAGATGAAATATGGTGACTTGATATGTATATATGTATGTCGTGTATATAAGAGAGAAAGAGAGATGAAAAGATGGAACTTTTATTAAGAGAAAAACACACACATACACACACAAGCACACACCTCAAATGACTCATTTGAGGTGCTTATATAGTAACTTACATATTGCCCTAAAAGGCTTTCCATGGGCTTTATCTAATGGGCTTGGTTTACATTTTCTAATAAAGGCTTACATGATATACTTAATAAGTACCAAGTCCATAGCCCAATATTCTTAACTATTACAATACTTGTTGACTCAATAATGATCGTCACTTTTAATGCTAACAATCTCCCCCTAAGGGACGATCATTGAGATCTCTCTTTGATTACATAAATGATCTACACTTCTAATGCTAACAATCTCCCCCTAAGGGTGATCATTGAGATCTCTCTTTTGTGACCTTGATCTTTGATCTTTGAAGCTTGTTCTCTTTGAACTTTGAGTCTTGTTGTGTAATAGTTTTGCTAGTTCCTTTGTTCCAATCATGCTTTGTGATCTCTGAATAATGTCGTTTGGTCGTTCTTGCCTTTGATCAACATCTTTACTCTGTTGTCTTTACGTCTTTTCCAACATGCTCATACTTTGTTTGACTTTAAATCTTTGTGAAGTTCTCTTTTCTTTGACTTTAATCTTTGTTTCTTTAGTTTGTAGATTCTTTGACTTTGACTTAGAAACGTTCTGAACTTTGTTTTTCTTTGATCTTTGAAGAGAGCTTTGTAGGGTATGAGCATGTGGATTTTTGAGTGATGGTAACAGTCTTTCTCCAAGGGACATTCACCAGTACCTGCATAAAACAGTTAGCAATAAACTATCCGGTACTTACAGGTTCGGAATTAGAGATCGTCAACAACATAGTGTGAAGACTCCTTCTAACCCTTACCAAGGCCGTTCCCATTTTGGATACTCCCGAGAGAGCTTACTAGACATACTAAGTAGATCAACGAATGGGTGAGTCGTTGGGGATCACTCCACGACTGTAGACCGTTTTGAGACATAGTAACCATCATGATAGATAAGGCAAGATCCGTAGATCTCATAAAGACTCTTACAACTTGTGTCCTTTTTGGCGAACACAAGTGTAATCATAGGAAGTGTATCCTAAGAGATCTTTTGATGTATCTCATGGCTCTAGACTCGATAAGTGCATAATTTGGTTTCCTATGCGGAGACTAGGGAGGGGTCTCCTGCTTCAATATCAACCATCTCTAAGAGATAAGTCGATAAATTACACCGGTTCCCCGTGAGAATGAAACAAGCTCTTTTAAGAGAACTTAAGTGGCTTAGAAGGTTAAGTGCAATGCGTCACTGGGTCCATGACGTCTTGTCTTCAATACCGGTGTCACCTTAGTAACAACCAGTAGCATATGAGTTGAACCCGGTGTCTGCCCTAAGGTTGAACATTTGGAGGGCTATTTCTTTTCACCCTTTTTCATTTGCTTTTCTTTTTAATTCTTCAACCCCTTCTTTTTCCTTTCTCATTTTCTCCTTTTTTTCAATCATACCTAAGGACTTCTAATTCTAATCTATTGGATTTGTCCTTGGGTAGATCCCTCCGGCTCTAGCGGATCATAGGAAGGTTTTTCCTAACCTTAGTCACCTTATAACTCCATGACTATCCTATTGTTGCCATTAAACCATTTGTGAAAATCTCTCAAAGTGTTTATGATCATAAAACATACTTTGTTAACACTTCGAGAGTTTTGCATTTCATTTGAAGGACTCCCCCTTCACATGTGCTCATGGATTTATTAAGAAATTGGCACATGCGTGAGGAGTTTGCACTTTTTGAATTGATCCACTTTCAGTGAACATGATCGATTCGAGACACGCTTACATCACTAGTTAGACTAGCTTGAAGTTATTACCCGGCCTGGTCAAGTCCACAGAAAGTTTCTCGAAATGGTACATTTCTACTAAGACAAATCCTTTTCGAGACACGCTTACGTGGCTAGTTAAAGAGTTCCATTGTCAGCTTTTAGGTGACAACTAGCCCTAGTAACTAACTTGATGTTATTACCCGTCGAGGATAAGTCTTTTCGATTACTAACTTTTGTTGTTTCGTCAATTCTTGGGTCATTTCTGAGTCGAGCTCGCATGAGATTCAGCCACAATCTTAAACACATTGATCACATTTTAATCACGTCTTCTCCCTCTCAAAAATAGCATATCCATGGTATTTTTGATACCAATTGATTAAAACCTTTTTCTTTTTTGGATAGCATATGGGGAGAAACGGATGTTTGATAATTCCGAATTAGTTTCTCTTAAGCATGACTTTTTGGAATTTCTTTTTATTACTCCCCCTCAAAAACAGAACATTTTGATTAAATTAAGCGATTTAAGGATATGAGGGAGTAATATCTTGAGCTACATCGTAAAAAGTTTTAAAAACCTTTTGAAACATTTTTCAAAATTTTGCTCAAAAAAATTAAGAAGACTTTGATAAGCTTTTTGGAGAGAAGTCTTCTTATCTTTTAGGATTGTCGCACAAAAATGTACAACAGGGTCCTTTCTTTGAAAATCGCGGGTTATACACTGTTATGTGTGCATAAGCCATTATGTTTTTAGGATAAGAGCTCAAAAAATATTTAAAACCTTTGAATTGATTTAAGCACTTTCCTTTCTTTGAATAACGAGTCCTTAGCTGAAATACTAAGAAGTCATTATGTTGAAGCCCGAGTTCTTAGCAGAAGTACTAAGAAGTCATTAATTTAAGCCCGGGTTTCGTACTGAAGTATACGAAAGCCATTATGAATTTGGATTAGACAATAACTTTTGGAACCCATTTAAGCACGGCGCCAACTGGGTTACCATATTTTGAAATCCATTTGTAAGTTGTGTCAATCCGAGACAAAGAAGTTGAATTCCAGCGAGGACTGAAAACCTGTGTTTCATTTTGAAATAAAGCTCGTGGAATCAACGGTGATTTAAAACTCTTTTGCTTTTGAAAGTTGTTTGAGAAACTCGGTGTCTCTCTTGGAGTTTTAAAACTTGAAGAAGAAGTTTTCCATCCATTGTTGAAACTCGGTGTTTCATTTCAAAAATTCGTTTTTGAGATGAATGGAAACCTTCCAGAATTAGGATTTTTCCAAGCATAGCCATTCCTTTGTTGTAGCGGAAGCATTTCAGAGTATGAATATGTCAAATGTTTTGAACGGCTTTGCTTTGGTTTCCACACTGGCTTTACCGGAGTAAAACGAGAGTATGGAGTTTGAAAATCTTGATTCTTTTCTTTATGAGCACTTGCATTTGAAACCTTTTGAGGAGTAAATGTTTCAGAAAAATTAGGTCTCTTTGAAAACTTCCTTCCTTTTTGCAAAGAATAGGTGGTAAATTGAGAAACCCTTTTAGAAAATGGTTTTGAAGATTCACCCGTGTAAACCTTTTCTGAAACACTTACTTGTGGTTTAGACTCGTTTGAAACTTGAGATTTTCCTTTTGACCGGTTAAGAACATCAAACTTTGCTTTTAAGGCATTGTATGACGTTCTCAAATCATTGTATTCTTTTTGAAGAGAAAGATGATCTGATGATGCCATTTTTTCTTGCAAAGAAGCATTTTGATTTTCAAGATGTGCAAAATATTTTTCATATTTGTCGGTTTCGATTAAAAAATTATTTTTGGCATCACCAAAATCCTTGGTTTGTTGTGCAATCGTTTTTTCCAATTCAACAATTTTCTTTTGAAGCACATAATTTTCTTTTTCAAAAAGATGATTTGGTGTGATCTGAGAGTCAGATTTGTTTGAAGTTTGATTCTGAACTATTGACCGCTTGATTGAATCAAAAAAGTTTTTATAAGTTTGTTTCAAATGTTCATTTTCTTTTTGTAATGATGCCACAGCATGTTCCAATTCAAGATTTTTAGTATCAAGTTCTTCAAGATCAAACTTGATTTTCGTATCATCACAGTTTTCATCAAAAATCTTTTCTTTTCCTTTAAGCACCGATGTCGAAGAGTTTTCCGAAAACTTTTTCTCATTGTTCTCTTGCAGTTTTAGTTGGAAAGAAATACTTTGAGCTTCGAGTTTTGTTAAATCTTTCTCAAACTGTGCAGTTCGTTTTGACAGTTCTTCTTTGACATCAGCTGCTTCTTTTGAAAGCTTGGTGATTTTCTTTTTGAGACAAAGATTTTCAGATTTCAAAGAAAATGTTTGTTCGAAATTCACATTCTCATACTCATGGTTGACAGATGCTGACTTGAACGACTCTATTTGATTTGTGAAAAATTCCTTTTGAATGTCAAGTATTAAGCATTTTTCATCAAATTCGTCTTCAAGAGAATGAACATACTTTAAATCTTCTCTCATTTCAGTGACAAGATGCTTTTCAAAGTACTCAAAACTTAAGTTGAGATTTTTCACATGAGGTTCAATCTCATCTTTCAAAATCTTTTGGACTTCAATCTTAAGGCGTACATTTGATGAAAGAGGATTGGAGAAAACGCTGGTATCAATGTCTACTTGCTTAAACCAAATGGCCTTTAACGTATGCTCAATGTGATGTTTAAGACTACAAAATTGTTTCCTTGCTCTATTTTGCCATAACGTAGCATCATAAGTAGCAAGTTGAGCTTCTTTGAAAAATCTTTTCACATTTGTGTCTTTTCTTTTGAAAGGTGCTTTTGGAATATCTATCAATTGTGTACAACCATACACAAAGCCGTGGTACGAGAATGGGGTTTTTCTTTGTTTAACTTTCAAACGTTTCTCCTCTTCAGATTTTAAAATATCTTGAGATTCAAACAAAAGATCATCTGACAATTCTTTTCCCATATCTTCAGCGTTATACAAAATAGGTGTCAACTTTTTCACTTTGTTTAAAAAACACGGTTTTCCATTTCCCAACTGAGCACTATTTTCAAAACCAATTCCAGATGTTTGTTTAGAAACTTCCTCATCTTTAGTAGGCAGCATGTTGATTGTCTGAGAAGTTTGTCCCAATTTTCGAAGTTTGTTTTCAAGATCGTTTGTTCGTTTAAAAAATTCTTGATTTTCATTCTCAAGTTTTGTATTAACAATCTCAAAATTTGAAGTGGTTGTCTTAAGCCTGGAATTTTCACTTTTTAAATCACTGTTCTCTTTTACAAGTGCTTGAACCTTTCTGTTGTTAAGAACCATTTGAGCATCCAGATTTTGAATGAAACGTTTTTCACGAAGAACAGCTTCACTATAACCAACTTCAAGTTCTTCATTTCTTTTTAAAATTGGTTTGACAGACTCTTCATTCATTTCAAACTTCCGAGCTTGAGATTTAAGGTTTGAGTTTTCAAATTCAAGTTCAGCTTTTCTTTTTGTTACATTTTGAAAACCTTTTTCCATTTCTTTAAATCTCGCAAGCTCTTTTGTCAATAAGACATTCGTTTGCTTAGCTTCACGATTTTCGTTTTTGCATTTTTCAAGTTCATGTTTGAAATTATTGATTAATGAAGCAAATAAGGCACGATCTTGTTCATAAGTAGATCCATCCTGGGCAGGCTCACCTCTATTAGGATCCATATCTGGAGTAGCAAAAGATATATTACTATCATTTTGTTCCACCACATAAGTGTCACTAATAGACTCAGGATGCGCAGGATGTGTCTGATCATGAGCAAACACATTATCAAAGATATTACCATTATCATGAGCATGTGAATTTTGTACCGTAGCCAATTTCTTTGTGTTTGATGAAGGTCTGATGTGATCATCCTCGGTATCCCAAACAGCTTCATTCCTTTGTGTACCATCAGCATTTGAATCATAGCTAGGACTGCTGCTTTCAACTTGCTGTTCTAATGATGAATCACTTCCCGTAAAAACCAAACTGGCATATGATGCATCACCCTCATTGACTGTTTCCTCTTCTTTTTGAACATCTTTCTCTGTCTCTTTTTCAATCACCTCAGTTTCCTTTAACTGCATCTCTCTTTCATTATGCTCTTTTTCCCGTTTCAGCTTCTCAATCTCATTTAAATTAGCTTACTCAGTTTCAAGTATCTTTTCGAGTTCATCCATTTGATTTATGCATTTAGTTCTGAAGGTCGTATAGCTTACCCAAAATTTTTGGTAAAATGCATCGATAAACTCTGACTGTCCCATTATCCAAGGGTTAAAGATACTCTGAAATTGAGTCTGGATCACTTTAAGAGCGTCCTTGCAGTTACGCATATCAAGTTCTTCTTCATTAAGTAGCTGTTGAAGTTGATTCAGGCTTTGTTTGAGTTTGTCTTTGAAATTGTGATATCGGACTCGGACGAAGTATTCAAATGCCTGATCGAACCTTGAGTCATAACCATAAGTATTGATGAACTTCTCTACATATGACTTGAACACAGTAAACACTTTGTTTGAATCTCTCTCCTGGATTTGCACTTTCATTTCCATTGTATAAACAATGTGTGATAAAGGTGATCTTGGATCAGCTCAACGAAATAGGAGTTGGGTTTGGTGAAGGTTACTTTCCTTGGTCAACGAACTTTTAATACACCAACAATTTTTGAAACATTGACCACCAAAAGATTTTCTAAAAGAATTCTAGAAAAAATTTCTAAAAGTGTTCTAGAAAATATTTTTTTCTAAAAGGTGTTCTAGAAAAAATTTCAGTGATTTAGAAACTTTTTAGTGTTCTAGAACTTTTTAGTGTTTTAGAAACTTTTCAGTGTTCTAGAAACTTTTTAGTGTTTTAGAAACTTTTCACAGTTTTAGAAACTTTTCAGTGTTTTAGAAACTTTTCAGTGTTCTCGAAAATTTTCAGTGTTTTAGAAACTTTTCAGTGTTCTAGAAACTTTTCAGTGTTTTAGAAACTTTTCAGTATTCTAGAAACTTTTCAGTGTTTTAGAAACATTGTGATTTAGAAACTTTGTGATTTAGAAAAATTGCTAGAATTTTGATTTTGCAAAAAGCTCATCCAAATGAAGTTTGTATTCCAAGATTCTTGTACTTCTAGTTATAAAAACACCAAAACTTAAAGAAAGTTGCAAACTTGATGATTTTTATGAAAATTTTTTGTGATCTAGAAATTATTCTAGAATTTTGATTTTGCTAAAAGCTCACCCAAATGAAGTTTGTATTTCAAGATTCTTGTACTTCTAGTTATAAAAACATCAAAACTTAAAGAAAGTTGCAAACTTGATGATTTTTATGAAATTTTTTTGTGTTCTAGAAAAACAAGTACAAATTCAAAATTCGAATTTTTATGCTTGAAACTTTCAAAAAGATAGAAACTTTCTTGTTGGAAAAGGTTTATAACACTAGTTTGTAATAAAAAAAGTGTTAAAAACCAAGAAAAACAAGAAAAGTGAGAAACTTTTTATACAAAACTCGTGAATAAAGCTTGCAAAATACGAACCAAACAAACTCCCAACACTCCTAAATCATTGTTAGGCGATTGATACCACTTGTTGGACCTTAAATATCACAACTTTATCACAAATATAGAAGCAAAGATGAAGTAGAGATAAAAGATGGTGACTTGATATGTATATATGTATGTCGTGTATATAAGAGAGAAAGAAAGATGAAAAGATGGAACTTTTATTAAGAGAAAAACACACACATACACACACAAGCACACACCTCACTCATTTGAGGTGCTTATATAGTAACTTACATATTGCCCTAAAAGGCTTTCCATGGGCTTTATCTAATGGGCTTGGTTTACATTTTCTAATAAAGGCTTACATGATATACTTAATAAGTACCAAGTCCATAGCCCAATATTCTTAACTATTACAATACTTGTTGACTCAATAATGATCGTCACTTTTAATGCTAACAACTTGTTCGTTCGTTCAAGTGACTACGAAATGACAAACACTTAAAGGAGTTACATTGTAGTGCTCAGTGTCTCATAGAAGATGAGTTTATTGTCATGAGATTGAGGTCTCCCTATACAACAAGGATGGGTATACATTCGAAGTCAGATTTAGTACAAGATATAAGACACAAGGTTGGTTTCTCTCACTTCAGAATCAAGTTAGTAATGATTGGTTTTTCTTCATCAGTCATAAAAGCCTACAAATATGAAGATTCAAATGGTTAACATATGGGTTTCAGGGGAAGCTTAAATGTTCAAGTGTTCAACCATTTATTATGTATGTGCATCACCACAGGGAAAGTTATTGATTCTTACTACTGTTGATTAGTATTGCTACTGATGGTTTAGATTTTTACTGTCTCAAGTTCATTTTTAGTGCGGAAAACTTAATGGAGGGTAATTTGAGATAATAGAATGATAGATTGGATGTGTAGTATTAGTTCATGGCTGTAAAGATCATATTTGTAATATTCTCTATTTGTTGATAACAACAAGGGGAAGAGATGTGGTGGATAGCATAAATTAAGGGGAAGACAATATAGTTTCATTCATGGTGAGATTTAGTTATCTCAATTTCTCTACTTCGTCTAGGGAAATTCGTACAAGAATGTCTTTGTTTTGTAATCATCAAATAGGGGAAGATTGTTAGGAATTAAATATTCCATAGATTTGATAGATTTGATGATCAGAAACAAAAAGAATGAAACATGAAGAATACTGAAATGATAAGCCAAAGATACTGCTGAAGCAGAACAAGATTCTGCTGAAGGATTCTGCTGATGATGCGTTTCTGCTGATGAGCCTGCTGAAGCAGAACAAGATTCTGCTGAAGGATTCTGCTGCTAGTATAAATGAAACTGCTGCTGATCAGTGAGTCATACTACTGAATGGATAAGGATGAAAGAAGATATTATGTGCATAAAAGTCAAGTATATCTTTAAGATAATATCTTTCATCAGTCATCAAATTGAACACTCTAAATGAGTTGTAAACATTGATACGTGTTGATTGACATCCTAGTCATAAGCTAGATAGTAGATGACTAAGCTTATCAATTTTTGTAATGATCTCCTTTAATGTATAAAAAGGAGATCACACCCCTTTAGATAAAGAAGGTAGTGAGTGCATGCTTCACAGTGAAACAAAGTGAACGTCACCTCCAAGGTGCTTCATACTTAGAAATTACAATAACACCAAGTGTGTTAAAATGTAAAAGCATCTAAAAGAGTGTATGTGGGAACATCAGACAAGGGGTCTGTTGTTGTTAGGTTTGTTTAGCCTCAAGGATCTTTGATCCCTTTTAGATTCTAAACCGTGCTATAATTGATCACATAGCATTGGGGCTAGTTGGAATAACAAACGGAGAAGTTAGAAAAACCTTGTTGTGATAATATTGTTTCTTTCATAGAATATTCCGTCAATATTATCATTGTGCTCGTAATAGCCAAATTCCTAGATCAAAGTCTTAACATCCTAGAGCTCATAAACGGTCACACAAAAGCTTATTGTTTAGAAGGAAATTAAAATAAGTTTTTCACAGTATTGTTGTTTGTTCTTTTCTAGGTTTGACTAAAAATACACATATGGAGTTGACATTTTTTTTTATCACAGGTTACAACTTGCCTTGGTTTGTGTCTCAAAGGAAGTTGATCCAGTACACCAGTTCTTTGAGTACTTAGCTTTTGTAATAAATGTGGTTTGTGCTTCTAGTAAGCGTCACGATGAGTTACAAATGGCGAAGGTAATTGAGATTAAAAAATTACTGGAGTTAGGTGAAATCAAATCGGGAAAAGGACAAAACCAGGTCGGGACATTAAGAAGGGCCGGGGATACACGTTGGGGTTCCCATTTTAATTCCATTTGTAGTTTGGTTAACATGTTTGATGTCACCCGGGCTGTTCTCAGGGGAATAATGGACGACACTACTCGTAATACCCGTGCTCAACGTGGAGATGCTAGTATGGCTTATAGTTACTTGAAGTCATTTGAGTTTGTGTTTGTTCTTCACATGATGAAAGAGGTGATGCAAAAGACTGATGCACTTTGTCAAGGATTACAAAAGAAATCCCAAGACATCCTTAATGCAATGGATTTAGTTTCAGCTACAAAGGTTAGTCTAAATAATTTTAGAAACGATGGATGGGATTCTTTAATTGAGAAAGTTATTTTTTTTTGTCAAAGACATGAAATAGAGATGCCCGATATGAGTGCTCCATATAGATCTACCCGGTATCGGCCTCATAAAAAAGATCCTCATGTTACATTTGAACATTTTTACCGAGTAGATTTGTTTATGGAGACATTGGATAAGCAAATACATGAGTTGGATTGTAGATTCAGTGAGCAATCAATAGAGTTGTTATCTCTTGGTTCGACTTTATGTTCAAAAAAGATTAATATTGATCACATTGTTCTTCTTGTTGAGAAATATTATCCTACGGACTTTACCGAGCAGGAGAGAAATCAATTAGTTTGTCAATTGGAGACTTTTCAAGTTGAAAGGATAAAATAATGCCAAGTTAAGTGAGGTAGCAACTCTTTCTGATCTCTGCCAAACTCTTGTAGAAACTGGGAAAAATAGCATGTACGAATTGGTTGAAAGAGTGTGTCGGCTACTCTTGACACTTCCGGTTTCAACTGCAACAACAGAGAGGGGAGTTTCGGCAATGAAGATATTCAAGAATTGCCTACGTAATAAGATGTCAGATGAGAATCTAGCAAACAGTATGGTGATTTACATATAAAAAGAAATTGCTGACAAGTTTGATTCGGAGTCCATAATTGAAGAATTCAAGGGTCTTAAAAGTCGAAAGGCTGAACTCTAATTTCTTCAATGAATTGAACCAGGTACCAACCGTTTGTCTCCTTTTTAATGTTTAGTTGTCTTGGACAAATGTTTAGTTTTTTAGTGATTGAAACTTTTTTTATATAATAATAGTATTTAATTTTTTACCCGGCCTGAATCGAATCACCGACCCGAACATATTACCCGAAAAATAGACTTAGGAAAAAAAAATTTAGATCCCGACCCCCCACTGAAAATTTTCAAGCTTCGCCATTGCTTGTGGATATAGAGGTTGTAAGAGAAAATAAGTGGGTCCTGCTGAAAAAAGAAATAATATTAAATGTCATGTTTACCCAATCCTTTAGCTAATAGAAAAAAGAAACACACCTACTATTGAACCCAATTATCTTCACCTTTTTGTGTTTAGACAAAAATACACCGTTGGTGCTTGAACTTTTCACAAAACATCGCATGGCACCCTAACTTTTAAAAAACGTCACCAAACGTCCAAACCTTGTGTATTTTAGACCGATTGCATCCCTTGACCAGTTTTGGCTCGGTCAACGCACATTTTTTTGTTATAATATGAGGGGCATAATAGTCGAATCACGTTATAACCATTAGTTAACCCAAGCTAAACTAGATATACAACTTGAGGGACCATCGGTGTAGTCACACATTAACTATGTAACTTACCGTATCTTCTCTGATGCGTATATTAATGTTTTCGCAGGATCAATAAACCCACACCCAACAATTGACAGTTGAGTAAAACCCGATCATCTATCACACACATTGTCACATACAACCTCAACCCAACACAACCCTCTTCAAAGTACCCATATTCTATCTTATCGAATCCCATCTAATCACACACCCACAAACAATCGGAACTTGCAAGCCTTGCAAAATCAAACAACACACATACGAGGTAACAATATTTACTAATTTATGTTTAATTAAAACATTATTTGTGATAATGTTAATCGTTAATGCAGAAGGTATGTATGGGAATCAATTTATTTGCGCTTTGGATGATCCCGAAGAGGTTTTGGATGAGTTTGTAAGTTAACACGATATAAGAATTAACTGTTATATCTCTAAGAAAGTAGTTGTAAGAAATTGACAATGCTTAAAACTTAATATTGATATACAGGAACTGCATTATGATTTCGTGTTAGGAGGATCCTATCATGGGAATCGTTATATTTACTTAGTTAACCATGCGGGGACTAGATGGAGAGTTAGTTTAAGAAGAGTATCAGAATTAGTGTGTGTTGTTGAGGGAGCAAGGTGGAATGATTTTGCGATGCACAACATCACTTGTTCAGATGTTGTTTACTTACATTTTATAGAAGAGGGTGAGGATATGTTTTATGTAGCTACCTACAATGAAGGAGGGGAAAAGATTCATAATTATGAACCAGTCCATGATCAGTTTTGGAGATGTATGGTTGATGTGACAGACATATCTCATCACTAATACCACTGATTACCAAGTAGAGCTGGAGGTTACACAAGATTGGTATGATCGATATGTCCATACGGCCTTGTGGGGATGTGGTTGGGAGAAACTGGCCCAAGACTTGAATATGTCACCTGGTCAAAAAATGGTGTTTACTCAGGTTGTCCCGGGGAGGAGTATAATGTCATGTTGTTTGACCATGATGGAGGGGCCATCACAATAGTGGAGACATACATCACCAACATAGCCATGAATGCCCTTTGTCACCAATCACATGACTATGGTATGTTCTAGTTTTTTAACTTTAACTACACCAAGTATCTCACAGCAGTGTAGCTTATTTGATTATATGTAATATTAAATTCAGATTTTGAAGAACCTCGGATGAATTGGATGTGTAATTGGGAACACCACACAGTCCATGACCAAGAAGAAAGGGCAATTTTACAGGAAGATGGCTGCATCCTTCTGGAGAGATGGCCGCCTTGTAAGTCTAGTGAAAGAGTTGCTTAATAAGATATATGAATGTCATTTGTATCATATATTGTGTGTCTAATATAAAGATTGATGGATCATAATGTGTATTAGAAGCATCCCATGATAAACTAATGACAAGTTTTGTACATTTTTAACAGGTCAGTTGATATAAATAATACCTAAAAACATTATTAACATTTATCGATATCTCTATGTTTTGATAATCACAAAACGTAAACCCATTGAGCTAAAAATTATGATGTAAACAAGTATTTAGTGATAAATATTCTTTTTACATCCAAATCACTTAAGGTATGAATAAATAAAGTGTCTAATGCATTCTATGATCAAATGAATTTTTATTTTTACAAACCTTACATTTTTTATAAAATGGGACAAACATTTTTAAACTTATACAAAATGTTTTTATATTTATAAGAAATGTTTTATTCAAAATAAATATTTTGAATTCAAATTTCTACAAAAAAAAAAAAAAAAAAAAAACGGCTAGATTCTTCAGATAAACCTTCCCCATAAAAGGACAAAAAATTATGAAGAATTTTTTAATAGGGCGGCCCCCTTAATTTTGTTAGGCGACCCCCTTAATTATTAAGGGGACCGGCCACGCTCCCGAACAGTAAATTTTTTTCTATAAATACTGGCTCAAATCTGGCATTTTCCTTACCTTTTGCACTATAAACTCTCTGATATAAATCTTCTATACCATTCTCTTAAACCCTTTGATCATATAATCATAATCTTTTGTTTCCAAGTGATTCAAGCTTCAACCTTTCAAGTGCAAGAGAAGAATGCTTCAATCCTTCAAGAGAAGAAGTATTACAACTTGTTGTGACCTCCACATCCAAGTTGTTAGAGCATCATCCATTATATCTATTTCTTTGTGTAACTAGTTGTGAATATTTGATAGAGGATAGATTAGCAAGGTGTGTAGATAGAGAGATTGTGTAGTAGATAGTTATGAAGTAGAGAAGTTGGGAAGTAGATAGTTGTGAAGAAGATTGTTGTGAAGTAGATAGTTGTGAAGATAGATGGGTGTGAAGAAGTAGTGTTGTGATTAAGTAGTGACTAGGTGTGAAGAAGTTATGTAGAAGGTGTGAATAAGTTGTGGTGTGTATATTGGTGTGTAAGGTTTTCTCTGCCATAAGGGAGCTTGTTGACATAGTGAAGAAAACTCTCGAGTAGGTGACTCGGGGAGTGGAGTAGGGCAAGGAAGGTATCCTTGTAGCCGAACCACTATAAATGCTTTGTCTCGCGGTTTGATCTTTCCATCTCTTACTTATTATCTTGCTTATATCGTTATTACTTTCGTAGACCTAGACATATATATATATATATATATATATATATATATATATATATATATATATATATATATATATATATATATATATATATATATATATATATATATATATATATATATATATATATATATATATATATATATATATATATATATATATATATAGTTGCTCATATAGTGCTAGTGTTGATTTCACTTAAAGATCAAACAAAAGTTTCATTCACAAAACAAAGTCTTTACAATCAAACTAAAAAGATAACATACATATAATTGATCATTTCAATCAAGTATAGTTTTTATACAACATATAATTAAAGATTAAATAATAAACGTTTACTTAATTATCTCTCGTATATAGCTATAATTGTTTATATTATGCATGTGTTGATTTCACATACTTAGATATAGTTGTTCATATTGTTCAGATTTGAGTTCACATAAGATCGAATAAAAGTTTTAAAAGTAAACAAGGTTTTAAAACTGAACTAAATTTTCATAATAAAATTAAAAAGACGTAAAACTATTCAACCCCCCTTCTAGTTTTTCACAATTGGCATCAGAGCTACGTTAAACAAGATTTTTTTGAAATATATTGTATTTTAAAACTTGTATCGATCTATGGAATCGGAAAAATATTTAGAAGGGCAATCTGTGCAAAGATCACCACTATTTGAAAGTGATGGATTTTTATTTTGGAAAAATCGATTCGAAACTTATGTGAAATCAAATGATCTAGATCTTTGGCATGTTATTACTAATGGTGATTTTTTACCTATTCAAAATAATCCCGAAACAAATAAAGATGAAATAGTACCTTTTGAAAAACAAAATGATGATTTAAAAAGAAAACTTTCCAAAAATAATGAACCAAAAATGGTTATTTACAATGCGTTACCACGTAAAGAATATGAAAGGATCTTTATGTGTCAAACCGCAAAAGAAATTTGGAATTCTTTACTAATAACTCACCAAGGTAATAGTCAAGTCAAGGATAACAAAATAGATCTACTTGTGCAACAATATGAGCAATTTACGATTCCAGAAGAGGAATCAATTGATAATGCTTTTGCTAGGTTTAACACTATCATCACAAGTCAAAAAGCACTTGATGAGAATTTTTCTAGTAAGAATTTTGTCAGGAAATTTCTTAGGGCTCTTCATCCAAAATGGCGAGCTAATGTCACGGCTATTGAAGAATCAAAGAGTTTGTCAACTCTGCAACTTGACGAATTAATCGGCAACTTAAAGGTCTACGAAGAAATAATAAAGAAAGACTCCAAGATGGTCAAAGGAAAAAGAGAGCAAAGCAAATCAATTGCGTTGAAAGCTAAAAAGGACTCTAGTGACAAAGAATGCTCAACCTCCAAAAGTAACGATGAAGAGTATGCTATGGCCGTACGAGACTTCAAGAAATTCTTCAAAAGACGAGGAAGATACGTTAGGCAACCATATAATGAAAGAAAGTGTTTTTAGTGTGGAGATCCAAATCATCTTATTGGAGAATGTCCGAAATTGTCAAGAAGCCAAAACCACAAGCCCTTTGTAGGAGGAGCATGGAGCGATAGTGATAATGATGAAAAAGAGACAACAAAAAATGAAAAGTGTCTCATGGCAAAGGCATCCGATGAGGTACGTTCTAAAACCGAATACTATAGTGATGAACATTTATCTTTAGATGAAAAAGACTTAGATAATGAATATAGTAGACTGTGTAAATTAGGTCAAAATGTCATAGCTAATAAGTCACTAAAACATATTAATAATAAATTAGAAAATGAAGTACTCGAATTAAAAATTAAACTACAACATTTGGAAAAAGAAAAAGAAGTTTTTATAGAATGTAAAACATGTTTAGAGGTCAAAAATGAAAACGAAAAACTTAACGATGAAATTTTCAAACTTGACAAGTTTAAAAATAGTAGTAACTCACTTAAGAAAATAATAAGTGTTCAAGAAACTTTGGGAGATAAAACCGGTCTAGGATTCAACTTAACTAATGTTTCAACTAGTGAAAATAAAAATGAAAAGTTTGAATGTGAATCTAGTAAACAAAAACCATTAGACTCAAAACCTAAGTATGTACCTATAAAAGATAGAAAAATACCTATTGCGAGTGATGAGGAAGTAAAAAGTTTTTATGAACCATCATTAAAAGCCAAACCCGGATTTTCTAAACTAAAATTAAAATATAAAACTCCACCTCCAAATAGACCAAATAATCCTCATCCTCGGTCTAAAACCCTTCAACATAGGAGAAATCAAAATAGACAAAATTACAACAACACTAGAAATCAAATGTGGAATTATCAACCAAGTTACAATCCTTAGGAAATATTACCACCATACATGCATCCTAGCCAAATGTTAAATATGTTTGGACCAATGAGACAATGGGGACTAAGTGGCTAAGTTGTCAATCTTGGAAGAAGTTGGAATATCATCTACTAATGACTTCTATAAGTCAACATGGTCACTTGAAGTGCTTGAAGATTTTCCATTGAAGACTAAAAGGTACGCGTTTCTTTTAAGTTCATCGCTATAATTTGCATGCTTAGATAAATGATTAGTTAAATTAATGCTTAGCTATACATATATATGTACATAATAGCTTATATTCTTATAACCTAGAAACATCATCGGTTGACTTTCCTAGGAATAAGATGAAATTGTTCATTGCCGAACAAAATAGAAAATGGAAATCTTCTATATCCACTATTAGTAAACTCATGGTGATGAAGTGAAATGAGTTAAGTGGATCAATCGTTAATATAGAAGTAGGATTAGATCCCTCGCGTAAGAAAACTATGGATGAAACAAGCTCTCGTAGACTATGACATTAAGTTAGATAAGCGTGCGAAAACAAAGGAACTATATATGTTAGGTTATATCCCATTCAACACTCTCGCATCTAACATATAAATTATCGTCATCAGTTCCTTTAGGATCATAGGATATGTAAAAATGATAGCATGAGATAATTATAGGCTTAACCAATCCTCTTGAGCATGAGATCTTTAATAAACATCTTTTAAAATATATGATTAATGATATTTGTTGTCAAAAATCTAATAACTCTAAAAATATGCAAAAACCTCACATTTTGGAAAATAGTTTGTCAAATAACTATCCCACTTTTAAATAACATGGCTTCACTATCAATATCCACAATTTTGTTTTGATCAAAACTAAATATTGGGAAAATATTCTTTACCGTTCATTCACACATTTTGAAGTAAAACCCAATCTATTTTATTCAAATAACTCTCACATCTAAGTGAAAACCTACTTTCAAACATTTTTGAATAATGCTAAAAACGTCTCTTTTAAATCATGCATGGTGTTCTCATATTTGTCATCTATATTTATTTAAATGACACTTATAAGTGAACTAAATCAAATCAAGAGGACCATGGTTTGTTTATTAAGACTTTGTTTGTAACAAATCTAGAAATCCATGTGATGAGGCGAAAAATGAACCACTTTTAGCGGGTCATTTAAGCCCGAAATTGAATTTATTTGATGAAATATTGCCCTAAATCGTTCCTTTTGTGATTTTAGGTAGTTTGGGAGTGAAATCTGGAAAAGAAAGCAATTCGGACGTTTTTGGAGCATAAAAGTGAAGAAAACGCCAAAGACTTAATTTTCCATGCTGGGAACAGTGTATGACGGCGTCAAGAGGACTTTCCTGACGGCGTCAAGAGTAAAAACCATGACAACCCAGAAGAAACATGAAGGCGTCACAAGTAGAGCGTCAAGAGTAAATTGTGTGACGGCCTGCAAAAGGGGACTACATGACGGCGTCAGATGTAGATCTAGGCAGTCTGAGGATTTATTTGGCGGCGAGATGACGGCGTCAGACATTTGTTCTTGACGCCGTCACCTCCTAAAATCTATATATAGTTTTCTAATTTTCATTCATTAAAGGGGAACTTATGTGGAGAAACCCTAGGGCCGAACCTTGTACGAATTTTACAGCTTTTCAAGGGTTTTCAACCCTTGAATCCTTACATGTGCTATTGAGATAAGTATTCTCTTAAGTCAATCAATATGTCTATGTGTTGGTTGTCTATATCTTGTGCTTGTCTGGATTTCAACATGCTAGGCTAGATTTATCTTGTGTTTGCTTAGATCTAATGAAACCTAGATGTTGATTATGTGTTGATTATTTGTTTATGGTTGTATTGGATGAATGATTTCAATGTTAGGCTTAAGAAAACTGGCAGATCTCCATTTGATAACATGCTTGAACGTCTTAGGAAACATGAACCGATGTGTACTAGGTTTTATTGGTTGTATTTAATGCATGAGTAAATTCTAATGATCCCATGTTAGGAGCTTCTTGCAGGCTCGGCATAGGAGTGAAGTAGGCACTCATAGGATTGGGGAAGTAAGTACGCCACCCCATGAATGGTATTAAGGAATACAATCCGTCATCCACGCAACGATAACAAGTAATTAACGTGTAAAAGATATCTAGGGAATAGTGAAATCTAAGTAAACACATTTCTCCCATATATTGCTCACAACTTTAGTTTAATATAGTTTTATTTTCATTTTAGTGTTTTATTTTGATTGCATCTTAGTATTGGGTTAGTTGACTAGCTACTAATTCCGCCCAAATCCTTCAAACCCGAGATTTTTATTTGCTTTCCTAAAAATATAAAAAATACAAAAAGAATCATCCCTCATCTCTAGATCTAGTATTTAGGTTTTCTAATCCTAGTGACACTATTCCTAGCTGAACGATCAATCCCCTGGTACTTGTCATTATACTATACTACATCGATCAGGTACACTGCCTGGTGGGGGTTGTAAGCTTCTCAAGATCCCTTGAGAGGTAAAGCCTGATGCAAACCCCACGCTACCAAGTTTTTGGCGCCGCAGCCCGGGGAATAGTTATTGTCTAGGTTAGAATCTCTTTTTATTAGGTCTACTTTCTAGATTCCTTTCTAGTAAGATTTTATTTTTATTTTTAGGTTCTCTTTAGTCTATCTTATTTCTTTGTGTTTTTGTTCGTAACTCTTCACCACCCGACGTCATGGACGATGGGAACATCTTTGAACCCGTCATCCCACCACAACAAAACCCACCACTAGAACCTCTTAGGCCCCGAACCTTAGGAGAGTATTCCCGACCTAGCCACCAAGGCTACCGAAACACCATTGAGCTCACCGGAGCCAATGTGACCCCCTTGCGATCCGACACCATCCGGTTGGTGCAAAGCGGATGTGCATTCCATGGACTTCGTTCCGAAGATCCAAATCAACATCTCAAGGACTTCCTTAAAATCGTAGATTCCATAGACCTAGATGTTGCAACTAGAGAGACAACCCGATTATGCCTATTCCAATTCTCTCTACGTGATCAAGCTAGTCAATGGCTTGAGCGGTTACCCGCGGGATCCATCACCACATGGGATGATCTCACCACTCATTTCCTTGCTCAATTTTTCCCACTGGGGAGAACTACTAAGCTTAGGAATGACATCTTGATGTTCCAACAACGTCAAAATGAAACTCTCTATGAAGCATGGACTCGTTTCAAGGACTTACTCCAAAAAGTCCCTTATCATGGCATAGATCTTTGGCTCCAAGTCCAAATCTTTTATGACCATATCGATCTCTCCACGAGGCGAGCCATTGACCAATCGGCCGGTGGTAAGCTACATGATCTAAGTGCGGAACAATCATGGGAACTCATAGAAGATCTTGCTCTCTATGACAACGAAAGTTGAAATGATCCCCGTGATTTGAACAAAACGGTCAAGGCAATATCTTTGCCTTCGAATAACTCTAGCACTCCCGACCTTAGGATCATGGAACTTGAGGACCAAGTCAAGTTTCTCATGAAATCTTACGAAGCTCCTAAGCCTTCAAGCCAAGTGAACAAAATCACTTCTTTATGCGAATTATGTAGTGGTCCCCATGACACTCGTGATTGTGTGGAACTCCCCAGAACAGCTTTTGCGGACTACGCATCCTCGCGTACTGACGAAGCGGGAGATAAGTGGTACACTTTTAAACCCGAGCCGAACCCTTACGGTGATTCCTACGACCCCTCTTGGAAAAATCACCCAAACCTTAGGTGGAAACAAAATCAAGCCAATTCTTCCAATCCGCCTAATCGTTACCAACCAAACGGTCCACCCTCCAACCGTACTTTCGACAACAATCCTTCTAACAACTATGGTAGTACCAACAATCTTGAAGGATTGATGTCTAAGTTCATGGCATCTCAAGAAGTGTAACACCCCCAAAATACCGCAGCGGAAGACTGTGTCACTGGGGTGCTACTTCATAATACAAAGTATAAGTTATAGAAAACGACCTCTAAATGAGACGTTTTGAAAAGTTACCATTCGATTAATGAATTCAAAGTTAAAAACATGAGATTCCAAAGTATGATACATAAATGTATACAAAATGTTTTGAATGGTAAATGATAAAAGCGTAAGTCTTCAGAATATGCAGCTTGACTCTATGTTCCACGCACTAGCTGTCGCCTTACTAACCTGAGATAAACATGCTAAAGTGTCAACACAATGGTTGGTGAGTTCATAGAGTTTGTCTTAAAACAGTTGAAAAGCCTTAAAGAATATTCGCACAGCAAAGGCATCGTGAATCCACTCAGTTGCAAGTCCCGCCATAAGAGACTTGTAACCTGTTTGTTCACAACCCACTGCTAAATATATAGTACATATTATAGTCAAACATACAAATAGTCTTAATAGTTCACATAATTGCACTTAGTGTTGCTCCATTTATGTTGGGAGACTTTTAGACTAAAATGCACATACTGGGAGCCTCTTCCCAAAGATTAATGCTAGTCACTAAAATGCACATGCTGGGAGCCTCTTCCCAAAGACCTACTGGGAGCCACTTCCCAAAGACTACTGGGAGCCACTTCCAAAAGATAACTGGGAGCCACTTCCCAAAGACTACTGCTAGCCAATAAATAGAATAACGCAATTAAGTATAACGCAGTCATGTATGTATGAAATCAAGTATAACACAGTCAAGTATAAACGTTTTGAGTATTTGTACAAGTAAGCAAGTAGTTGAGCATGTATCTCCCCCAAAGAGTTAAAAACAAGTATAAAAAGAGTAGGGGCTATGACTCACCTTAAGCTTATGTAATGAGAAATGAAAGTGGTAGTCGAATCGCGAAAGTCTCTAAGAGCAGCCTATAATAGAACGTTGCGACTTAGGTTTGGAGTAACGTCTAAGAATATGAAGAATTGCCTATATATGTCTTGCATAATGTTCATGATGTAGTACTTAGTATATAATGTAAGTCTTTGAATATAAATGGCTTATGAAACATGTATAGGTTGTATATCTCTTACTACCGTTCAGGCCGACATAATTCAGAAGTCATGGAGTAAACGTTCGAGGAGCCAGGACACTTTAATTCGTAAATCCACAACTCATCTCGACGGCTTACTTAATGAACTCCTCACATGAGGCTCCCTACTATTGTAGTATTCGATAACATATATATAAGTTTTGATCCGAAAAGTTACATGTCTAATATTTGAATAAACTTAGGAAAGTTTATATTTTACATGAAGATTGTTATTAGGGTAAGTTTATATGGTCTTTTGGTCATAGCTTCGCCGTGACCTTGGTCATTGTACCATGGTCTTGAGACTCAACCTTGGCTTTTGCCATGGTTGTGGTCTTGGCTTTAGGTCATTAGACCTCTTGGTCTTAGTAAATCATAATTATTATATAGTGACTTTGGTCTAAAAATGGGCTGTTAAGAATTTGAAGAAAATTATCACTCGGAAAGCGTTTTCAGGGCTCGAGCTTCTTTGTTCCTGAACGAAAACGTCGTTCCGGACAACTTTCGTGTTTTAACTTTTTGATGAATCGGACCAGAAGGGTGACTTTCAAAATGGCAGAATGCAAAACAGTAGGGTATTGGCAGTTTCGGCGTTTTGGTTTCGCTAACTTCTTATGGCCATAACTTTTGACTCGGGTACTCATTTTAGGTGATTCAAATTGCTATGTTTTCCTTGTTAAGTCCTATTTAACAGTAAGTAAGTGTCAAATATCATAGTTATACTATTTTGGTCGTGGTTCTCCATAAAAGTCATTAGTTTACTTGTTTAAATAACATAAGTTAACATATATATACCATAACTTGTTTTACTAGTTTTTATACATCATGAACATAATACAAAGACCATATATAGCATGAAAGAAACATAATAAGCATGAAAATGATATTGAGCAAGAAAGTGTAATAGGGTTTGCTTACAACTTTTGGCTTTCTAAAGAAAGGAAGTCAAGTATGAAACTAGGACACTAAACCTATGCTTGCAAACCCTTTACCACAACTCATGTAACCCTCGCTAGCCTCGATCTAACCCTTGTGAAAATAATTTAACTTCAGCCCTAGTAACCTTGTGTAGCTCCTAAATCAACCATGGAATCACCAAACAAACTTAAGAACTAGGTAGAGAATACTAAGACCTTGAACTTTGTAGTGTAACTTGTAGTTTGAAGATCAAAGGATCATGATGCTAAGGATTTATGTGTGGCATTTTTATTATGAAGAAAGGAAGGAAATGAGCCTTGTATTTATAGCATGAAGAGGGGGTGCAAGGAAGGTGCCTTAAGGAGGTTAGTTTTTAGGATATTTAGGAGGCTTACTTAGGAAGTTTTACACATGTTTGCTACCTAAAGTCCTCAAGACTTATCACAAGCCAACAAGGCTTGTGATACATGTTCATATGGGATAAGGGGTGACTAGATGAGTAGTCATGGTCTTATCTAAGTTACGGAGTGAGTTTTGGTCCCGGTAATCGCTAACAGTAAGTCGTTAAGTCATGAAACTTAAAATCGGGTATCCTAAAAATATGAAATTTATAAATATGTTAGAACTTATTAATATAACCTATCTTAGCATATTTAATGAGTGATAAGTTCTATCGGGTTGCTTAAACGCTGCTAAAACTGGAAACGCGGGTCTAAAACGCGTAATTCGCGTAAAATGCTGAACTGGAAAACGTAAAATTCCAAAACTTTTGGAATTGTCCTAAAATGAGAGAAAATCATATTTCTATTGTTTATAATGTTTTATGGACATATCGGGATGCTGGAATGACGTTTAAACCTAAAAGTAAATCTCAGACACGGCTTCGTGATTTTTGCAGAAATGATCCAACGAGTGTGAAATTCTCGGATTATCATTAAAATAGTTTAACTTACGAGAATATGAAATAAAAATTTCGGGAGTGAATATTGAAAGTGAATAGTAAAAATGAATAGTGAAATTTTCCGGGAATAGTAATTAATCTGAAAATGCGAATTGTTACAAGAAGCTCGTATAGCTAGGTTTGAAACCGAATTCAACCAACAACAAACGGAGATGACCAACAAGATAGACAACTTGTTGAAAGCCCTCAACAACCAAGCGTTAACTACACCTAGGAAGGACACTAGGGACACCAATAACAGAATCCAAATTAAGGATCCCTCATCATCCAAACATGTCCACTTTGTCAATGTTGTCACCATTAAGCCAATAGATAAGGAGATAGAAGAAAGTGACAAGGATGAAGTTGGAATAGAAACCGAGACTAGGGATAAAAGTAGGGAAGTTAAGGTTAATAAGGTAGAGGAGTTAGAGGAAGTAAAACCTATAGAAAAGCACTTTGATGAGTTGCCCACCAAGGAAGAACGGGAATACCATAAGGATTTATTCGATAGTCCCGAGAGACCATATATCCTTGGCACACCCCTTATCAAAATGGGAGACCCCTCTAACATCAACATACCATACAACATAGGGCATATGCATATATGAAAAGCTTATATCGATCCTAGATCTCCTATAAACATCATGACTAGGACTTATTACAATTGGGTGATGAAGAAACAACTTGATTTTAGGATGATGCCCAATAAGAATTTGATAAGTAATTTTGTGGGAAGAGTGAAGGGATTGCATGTGATTATAGGTAATTTCACTTATGAGATCGATTTTATGATAGTGGAAGACACTCGTCCGGTGATAGATGATTGCCTAAGCCAAATAATATTCGGAAAACCATTTGTTGAGGCCACTAGGATGAGTTATGATCTGACTTTAGGGATAGTTAGGTTCAAGGAAGAGAATGATGAGATTGCCTACCAAATGCCTTACAAAATTGAGCAATACCGCCTTCTCTCTAATATAGAAAAGGAACACAAGCAAGCGGCTTATTATAGGAATGATGAGGATAGACGTAGTGGAGTAGAGTATGTGAAAAATAGGATGCTTGGTTTCTACAAAGAATGTTTGCAACTAGGTCCGGAGTACAAAACTGGTTTAGAAGACGACCTAGAGAGTGAAACCAACGATGAGGTCACGTAGTAACCCATGACCTTGAGTCTAGCTACAAGACTTGTAAATACAGAAAAGCGCTTCTTGGGAGGCAACCCATGGTTTGTGTGATTTTATTTTGTTTGTTAGTTATTTGCTTCCGTATGCATGCTTTATTTTTATTGTTGGTAGATCATGTTTCAAAACTAAATAGTGGAAATACTTTACTTTGTTGTTTGGCCTAGTCTTAACTTCACCTAAAGGTATTTTTGCAAAAGATAAATGTAAGGGGAAACCTCAAATATGTTTTGAAGAAACAAACTCGATCATGATTCTCCACAATATTAAGTGAACACGTATATTCGTATTTGTTAGAGTCAAATGCTTGTATTGAGTCATAATGAAGTTTTGCAGGATTTTCCAGGAAGTAGGACCAAGTTTTTCCAGAAATTTTCTGGAAACTTAACATAAGAATTTCTGCAGGTCACTTCTGACGGCGTCATGAGTTTACTCTTGACGGCGTCACGTGTAAAAATCTGGAAATTTTACCAGTTTTGTTTTTCTAATAGAGTCTTAAAGTTTTTGTTGAATTATTAGTTTTATAATCTCCAGGAAATCTGCAAACTTCATTCCACAAGCATTATATCTTATTTTATTTTTTAGGATTTAGTAACTTATGTAGATTGCCGCCGATTTTATGCGAGGTTGCCTTGTCTGTTTTCTTAGGATTTACAGGTTATGTATGACAAGAAGATGATTATTATTCTAGAAGGGAAGCTTTGATTGTTCATTTTCTTGGAGGAAGATCTAACCTGGCCACCTTATTATCCATACCGAGCGAATCAGGCGAATATTTGATTTCATTCTTTTTACTTTTTCACTTTTACATTCTTTACTTGAACATTGGGGACAATGTTTATCCTAAGTGTAAGGGGAGGGTAAAATGATGATACCTTACAAATACACTTTCGCTTGAGTTTGTTTGTTTAATAGTAGATGTGTAATAAAACTATGAGAAATACTTGTTAGTGCAATTTTAGCGCCAAATTTAAATTTTTTTACAACATTTAGGAGTGAAACTTTAGCCATAGCAAGCGTCTCATGGATAGGAGACTGTATGACTAGCACAAAACCGTACTATTCAGAAAAATTTTCCACCCAAATATGTGAGGTTCGCCTTTAGATTTGGTAGGAAAAGCATTTACTATTAGTGCTTATGAGTGTACCGGTATCATTTAGATTCTAGAACTTGCGTTAGTGATGCATCCCGAGACCGCTAGTGAGACTACATTCGTGTAGTAGGATTTACTACATGATAAGAGGCATTAGGATCACCCTTGTGTTAAACCCGTATCATAATTACTTGACCATTTAAGTCATATTACTTGGCTAGTTAAGTCAACTAATTTTTCCCACACCTTAGCGTTGTACTCATTTTTAGTACACGAAACCCCTAGTACACCCCTCCGAGCCTATCTTTTCGTTTCTAACTTTAAGCATTTTACTTAAAGGAAGAATTTGTTACACCCCACTTAAATATACACCCAAATCGCCTTAGCCTTCCGTGTATGCACTCATCTTTAGTGCATTATTGTTATTTGTTAAACCCTAAGTTAACTATCTAATTGATTATATGGTTGCTAAGTCGAGTCATATCCTTGTACATATTGTTTTGGGACGATTGGGACTCGTGGGTAAAGTACTTATTTTATGGAGTAATGGGGAAGAACATCATATATTACCCCCGCATGTACGTTAATCTTAAAAGTACTCCAAATGTTTTGATTTTCTTAATTCGAGTCATTAGAATAGTTGATTGTAAAGTATGTAAAAATTCAAGTGTAAGGGGAATCTCCATTCCCTATGATGTATTATTTTGGATGGTAGGGTAAGAGTGTATGCAAAAAAAAAAAAAAAAATCGAAAAATCAAGAAAAAGAAAAAAAATAGAAAAAGAAAAAAAGAGAAAAAACATACGGACTACCATCCTGTTTCATTCTATGTTCATTTTATGTTTTTGTTATTTTTCATTTATTAGCTTAAGTCGAGTCTAGTCTTGGCTTAGCAACGCCATATTGTACATGTAATTAACCAAGATTGTTAACTCGCCACCAATAAAGACTGCCTATATCCAACAAAACCGTGTATTTCATATCCCTACACCTAACGTTACAACCCTTAAAAGACCTCTTTGATAGTTTATCCTAGGTGCTTACGCCATATGGTGGAGGTTTGATCCTTTCCCAAGCCTATGGTAATCTATTTTGCTATGACAGGTAGTGAGAGATATCTTCCGTTTCCATATTGTAATTTATACTTTATTACACCCGAGAGATGTGAGTATCTAAACACTATTTGTGAGGTGCTAGTATATGACCTCCGTGCTTGTCTTTGGTCTTTAGTGGAACGATTATTTGTTGTAATTACTTTTATATTAGTGTTAAATGACCCCTAACTTGTATTTTGAGTAGAATAAAAGCGCATTTGCTTGAGGACAAGCAAATCTCAAGTGTAAGGGTATATGATGAGGCGAAAAATGAACCACTTTTAGGGGGTCATTTAAGCCCGGAATTGAATTTATTTGATGAAATATTGCCCTAAATCGTTCCTTTTGTGATTTTAGGTACTTTGGGAGTGAAATCTGGAAAAGGAAGCAATTCGGACGTTTTTGGAGCATAAAAGTGAAGAAAACGCCAAAGACTTAATTTTCCATGCTGGGAACAGTGTATGACGGCGTCAAGAGGACTTTCATGACGGCGACAAGAGTAAAAACCATGACGACCCAGAAGAAACATGAAGGCGTCACAAGTAGAGTGTCAAGAGTAAATTGTGTGACGGCCTGCAAAAGGGGACTACATGACGGCGTCAGATGTAGATCTAGGCAGTCCGAGGATTTATTTGGCGGCGAGATGACGGCGTCAGAAATTTGTTCTTGACGCCGTCACCTCCTAAAATCTATATATATTTTTCTAATTTTCATTCATTAAAGGGGAACTTGTGTGGAGAAACCCTAGGGCCGAACCTTGTACGAATTTTACAGCTTTTCAAGGGTTTTCAACCCTTGAATCCTTACATGTGCTATTGAGATAAGTATTCTCTTAATTCAATCAATATGTCTATGTGTTGGTTGTCTATATCTTGTGCTTGTTTGGATTTCAACATGCTAGGCTAGATTTATCTTGTGTTTGCTTAGATCTAATGAAACCTAGATGTTGATTATGTGTTGATTACTTGTTTATGGTTGTATTGGATGAATGATTTCAATGTTAGGCTTAAGAAAACTGGCAGATCTCCATTTGGTAACATGCTTGAACGTCTTAGGAAACATGAACCGATGTGTACTAGGTTTTATTGGTTGTATTTAATGCATGAGTAAATTCTAATGATCCCATGTTAGGAGCTTCTTGCAGGCTCGACATAGGAGTGAAGTAGGCACTCATAGGATTGGGGAAGTAAGTACGCCACCCCATGAATGGTATTAAGGAATACAATCTGTCATCCACACAACGATAACAAGTAATTAACGTGTAAAAGATATCTAGGGAGTAGTGAAATCTAAGTAAACACATTTCTCCCATATATTGCTCACAACTTTAGTTTAATATAGTTTTATTTTCATTTTAGTGTTTTATTTTGATTGCATCTTAGTATTGGGTTAGTTGACTAGCAACTAATTCCGCCCAAATCCTTCAAACCCGAGATTTTTATTTGCTTTCCTAAAAATATAAAAAATACAAAAAGAATCATCCCTCATCTCTAGATCTAGTATTTAGGTTTTCTAATCCTAGCGACACTATTCCTAGCTGAACGATCAATCCCTCGGTACTTGTCATTATACTATACTACATCGATCAGGTACACTACCTGGTGGGGGTTGTAAGCTTCTCAAGATTCCTTGAGAGGTAAAGCCTGGTGCAAACCCCACGCTACCACCATGCTATCATAACTACCCACTTATTGCACATTGATACACATTAGGATCAATCCTCCCAGTTATGTAGTTATGAAATACTTGATGTTGCTTATTGTTTCCTAGCACTTATATTTTACTTGCTTGATGAGTATATTAACATGCTAGATGATATTGCTTGTTTACTTAATCTATTTGGTAACATGCTTTGGCTACATAATTTCCTACATAATTAGTATATGCTTAATTGCCTCAAAGAGTTGGACTTGTTTGAAACCAAAAACACAACCTTTCTGCAATTCACTACCAAAAACCCTTTTCAAGCAATATGGGAATAACCAGATGGGCGGCCTTCTTAAATCATAAGGCGCCCCCCTTAATTATTAAGGGGACCGGCCTCCTATTAAGGGGACCGGCCATCTGATTGTCGAAGGTGTTGTTTCCTTTTCTACTTTTTAGCCTATTTCATCCTACACTTCCCAAAATTCACAAACCTATTCTATCCTAAACCTTCCATCAAACTTTATCCATCCTTAATCCCACAAATCCTACATTATAAACACTTTCATTCCTCTCAATCTCCACTCATCTCATCATTTCCTCTCCCATTAAACCAAAACCACCAAGAAACCCGTTTGGAAAAGAAAGCCTAACTTCCATTAAAATCCCGTTAAACCAAATGATGTTGTCAAACATCCAACACCAAATTCCTCCTATGTCTTCAACATTACATACTTAACACTTCACTCTCCTTCCCACCAACATTACATATCAACAACATTTACTCACCCATATCCTTCTACATTACACTTAAACCTCATAATCTTTACACACTCAAACCTCATATCCTTCTACCTTGCACTCAAACCTCAAAACCTTTACACACTCAAACCTCATAACCTTTACTCACCTCAACCTCAAATTTCATCTCCTAGTGCACCTAATGCATCATCTATAACACCCTCATACCAAGAAATCCCTTCCATGAACATTGCTCTTTCACTCTCACCAATCACATCACTTGATACTCATTTCCCATCTTCACCAATAACTCCACCTAGTCATCCTTACAAAAAGATTCAACCATATAACCATTCCCTACACTCTACAAAGTGTGTCATCACCACTACAACTTAACTCATGAAGGTCAAACCATATTTCATGATACACAAACCTCATCATAATAACCAAACATCCATCCTTGTTCCCAAAAATACATCTTCATCTCACCCACATAAGCCATATGAAGAGCATGTTCAATCTCAAAACAAAAATCCCAATATCATTCCTAACACCTCACATTTTGTTCAACCTACCAATCCACCATCCAAAACATCCTCCACTCATGAAACATCCTATTCTTCTACAACTTCATCCATTCATGATTACCCAAACTCACAAATATCTCCACCACCAAGAGTATCACCACCACCTCCTACCAACACACATGTTATACCCATGTTGGATGTCCAATCATCCATCCCTAATAACAACCACACTCCACCATCATCACCTTCCTCCGAACTCTTGAAGTTCATTAAAGAACTCAAGGAAGCCCATGAACTTTGTGCTCTTCTTGCCTTACACATTGCTCAATGCAACTTGGAACAACTTTCTTCTAGCTCTCCTTCATCACCCCACAACTTGAATCAAGTTGAAAAACATGTCAACAGTTGACCTTGTTGCATCTTTCTCCTAAAAACCATTACTTTCAATGAACACTTCACTTGGATTGAATATCTTCTCACTAGATCACATCCAATACCCTCACTTGAACAACATCCAAAACCTTAATCAACCTCTTCCGCTACAAACTCTCCACCACCAAACTCTCCAACATTCATGACCCAAACATATACCTCCATTAATCCAACAACCTTACCCTAACTCAACCATCTTCATTCCAAACACTCCATCATCAACCATCTAAGCATACTATATGCTTATGATTTTGACTTTCAAATACGAATCAACCAACCTTTTGTTACAAGCAAGTCCGATGGCTCTCTTTGGCAAATTAGAATCTTTAACATAATCACTTGGAATTAATTGTTATGTATCCTTATTATTTGTTTGCTATACTTGTTATTTGTATATCGCATATTCTTCTATATATGCTTGTACTTCTAATATTTTTCTTGCGAGCATTCCATATCTTGATTCCTTGGTGCCATCGAACGAGGGGGAGCACACATCAAGGGGGAGCTTTCATCCCGTCTAACTTCATTTATGGAGCTAGTCGGCATAACCTTTTTGATTCTACAAAAAGGGGGAGAAGTGACTATAAACTCACTAAATAAATGTCTAAAAATTAATTTTTAGACTTGATGAGTTTAAGTTTTGTAATCATCAAAAAGGGGGAGATTGTTGATATAAATAATGCCTAAAAACATTATTAACATTTATCGATATCTCTATGTTTTGATAATCACAAAACGTAAACCCATTGAGCTAAAAATTATGATGTAAACAAGTATTTAGTGATAAATATTCTCTTTACATCCAAATCACTTAAGGTATGAATAAATAAAGTGTCTAATGCATTCTATGATCAAATGAATTTTTATTTTTACAAACCTTACATTTTTTATAAAATAGGACAATCATTTTTAAACTTATACAAAATATTTTTATATTTATAAGAAATGTTTTATTCAAAAGAAATATATTGAATTCAAATTTCTACCAAAAAAATGGCTAGATTCTTTAGATAAACCTTCCACACAAAAGGACAAAAAATTATAAAGAATTTTTTTTAATAGGGCGGCCCCCTTAATTTTGTTAGGCGGCCCCCTTAATTGTTAAGGGGACCGGCCCCTAATTAATGGGACCGGCCACGCTCCCGAACAGTAAATTTTTCTCTATAAATACTGGCTCAAATCTGGCATTTTTCCTTACCTTTTGCACTATAAACTCTCTGATATAAATCTTCTATACCATTCTCTTAAACCCTTTGATCATATAATCATAAGCTTTTGTTTCCAAGTGATTCAAGCTTCAACCTTTCTAGTGCAAGAGAAGAATACTTCAATCCTTCAAGAGAAGAAGTATTACAACCTGTTGTGACCTCCACATCCAAGTTGTTAGAGCATCATCCATTATATCAATTTCTTTGTGTAACTAGTTTTGAATATTTGATAGAAGATAGGTTAGCAAGGTGTGTAGATAGAGTGATTGTGTAGTAGATAGTTATGAAGTAGAGAAGTTGAGAAGTAGATAGTTGTGAAGAAGATTGTTGTGAAGTAGATAGTTGTGAAGATAGATAAGTGTGAAGAAGTAGTGTTGTGATTAAGTAGTGACTAGGTGTGAAGAAGTTGTGTAAAAGGTGTGAATAAGTTGTGACGAAGTTGTGGTGTGTAAGGTTTTCTCCGCCATAAGGGAGCTTGTTGACATAGTGAAGAAAACTCTCGAGTGGGTGACTCGGGGAGAGGAGTAGGGCAAGGAAGGTGTCCTTGTATCCGAACCACTATAAATGCTTTGTCTCGCGGTTTGATCTTTCCATGTCTTACTTATTATCTTGCTTATATCGTTTTTACTTTCGTAGACGTAGACGTATATATATAGTTGCTCATATAGTGCTAGTGTTGATTTCACTTAAAGATCAAACAAAAGTTTCATTCACAAAACAAAGTCTTTACAATCAAACTAAAAAGATAACATACATATAATTGATCATTTCGATCAAGTATAGTTTTCATAAAACATATAATTAAGGATTACATAATGAACGTTTACTTACTTATCTCTCGTATATAGCTATAATTGTTTATATTATGCATGTGTTGATTTCACATACTTAGCTTATATTATTATTATTGTTCATACTTAGATATAGTTGTTCATATTGTTCAAGATTTGAGTTCACATAAGATCGAATCAAAGTTTTAAAAGTAAACAAGGTTTTAAAACTAAACTAAGTTTTCATAATAAAATTAAAAAGACGTAAAACTATTCAGTCCCCCTTCTAGTTTTCTACAAGGTCATACCATCAAGAATTGTTAAGAAGTACAACTTGTATGGGTTCTCTAGAGCGGTTGTGAAGCATAAAAGCATAGAGAAAGAGTTCGAAGTTCGTGAGAGGACACTTCAAGTTGGTCAAGGGAAGGTCAGGAGGCAAGTGGCTATTATTTCATTATCAATTTTCAGGCATTTAAGGGCAGAAGTACATTTTGGTCAAGGTTCAATGGTCCGCTTCTTTCTAGGTGATGAAACTAACAGGTCACAAAGAGTTTTACATTTTGATGTATGCTGATGGAGCTTTAAAGTTGAATGATTGATATTATGTAAACATATTTTGTAGTTCGTATGTATGGTGGATTTATGGGCACAAATCAACTTGAACAATGCTTAGACAATTGTTTTGTAACTATATGTGTAGGATAAACCAAATGGATTTGTCCATACCTAATTTTGCAAGTATGATTCAATATATGTATGCTTAAACCATATTGTTGTATGTATATGCTAATTTCAACCTGCACTTTCTAATACCAAGTTGAAGTGCTATATGTAACTTTGACTTTTAAAAGTCGAATTGCCATATTGTTGAATGTATATGCTAGTTTCAACCCGCACTTTCTAATACCATATTTTGCAACTATATGTGTAGGATAAACCATATTGTTGTATGTATATGCTAGTTTCAACCTGCACTTTCTAATACCAAGTTGAAGTGCTATATCTAACTTTGACTTTCAAAAGTCAAATTGCCGTATCTACAACACACCCACAATATTTCAAACAACACCATTTAGGGTAATTTACAAGCTAAACATTAAACAAACCATATAATGAAGCAGGAACAACAAAATATGTCGTTAATTGTCATAGAGTACAAGCTAAACATTAAACAAACCGTAGAATAAACATAAAAAAACTAGAAGAATTCTGCTACGGCTGTGGGGGAAGCTCGGTGCGGTTTCAACAGCTCCCTAGCCAACTCCTAATTCATCACTACATTTTCTGCGTGATCATGATTTAGAGTACAAAGCTTGATATAAAGTTTCTTCAGCAAGGGGGAACATGCAAGTACAAACTTTATTATTGTTAATTCATTAACTGACAAAGGAAAAGATTGAAACACCACACTCTCGAGCTGGTCCGACCCGATTCTGTTGCTTCCTAAATGTAATGAATAACTTTCCAAAGGTAGATCACTTTTAAATGAAGCCTGCAAATTGAGATAGTATTGAGATGCACAACCATGGCAATTTAGGTTGATGTGAAGCATAATACATATTGCATTCCACTTACTATGGTTTCTAGCATTTGCAATCTTGGAGCTCCACGAATCATTTGAATGATGAATGCTACCATTGCATTGTACCCAAAATCGACTCCAGATAGATTTAGATTCTTGAGGGATACAAATGCCACAGGTACATTCATGCATGAGCAACCTTCTGCCAATAACTACAACAGGTAGAATTTTCAGAATTTTTAAAGATTGCATTTCATAAGTAGTAGCCATTACTTTAAAAATCTGTAATTTGAAGTGTGAAACTCAAATTGGTCTTACCTTGCACTCTTGAAAATCCAATGTAAGGGACTCAAGTTTGGGAAGACTTCTAAGCTGAGATATATTGTAAGTTGTGATTCTGGTGACCTAGTTCAAAAGACCGAATGACAAATACAACTTCTTTAGATTCCCAAGTTGTGCAATATCCAATAGTCTCATCTATTTGGTATCAATACGATTGATTTTGAGAGACTCAAGTAAGGGACAACCAGCAATAAAGTCCCAAATTGTACCGGTCATAAATTTGACGGATAACAATTCTAAGGTCAATAGATTTGGGAAACCTTCAAAGGATACCAAACTAGGTAATGTACACCAATGAAGTTCCAGATGTTTCAATGCTAAACGAGTGTACATTTGGGTTGGCAAGATAACGGGTTTGGAGGACCAGTTATGTATAAGGAGCTCCTCAATTCCTCGCCGACCCAACAACAACAGCCAAGCATGAATCTCTTCATAATGAAAGTAATCTTATCCATACAAGGGTTTAAGCTTTACAGAGAAGACAAACCTTCTTATTGGACCTTTGAGCTGAAGCAGCAATCTAGTAACATGCATCCCTTCAAAATTATTTGTTAAAAAATAAAGAAATCCTCATCAAGTATGACATCGGTGAGCAACGTCCACTTAAACCTCCAGTTTTTCGCTAAACTGGATGTCGTCACCGCCTCTTTGAGTGGCAAACGGTTCAAAATATTGGTGATAACGTTATCTGGCATGTTGCTAATATAATCCGGCATGTCATTCATAACATTCCATCCAAAAGACAGGGTAAGTTATGGAAAATGAAGGCTTGGATTTCGTCTTGGATTTTCAGTAAGTGAGGTTTTTTCTGTTTAGATTTGGTTTTTCAATAGGTCTATGTAATTATGGTGGGCATAGGGGTTTTGGTGGGTGGGTTTATTGATTCGCGCGCAAAATGAGCTAACGTATCAGAGAAGGTAAGCTCAAGTTGTAAAGTAAACTTCATGAATCGTCCCTAACGTTAACTGTTGGGTTAACTCAGGTTTGTAGGATTGGCTAAAACGTGATTGGAATATTATACCCCTCATATTATAACAAAAAACATGCATTGACCGAGCCGAAACTGGTCAAGGGACGCAATCGGCCTAAAATACACAAGGTTTGGACGCCTGACGACGTTTTTTAAAAGTTAGGGTGCCATGCGATATTTTGTAGAAAGTTCAGGGACCAACGGTGTATTTTTATCTTGTGTTTATGATTATTTCCCTTTTTTTTAATAGAGATTATTTCCTCTTCATGTACATATCTATGTTACGTTATAATGCATTTAGGATTATTCTATAAATAGAAAGCTTAAAATTCAGGCTTTTTATTTCTTATTATGGAAAGATTTCAAATATTGATTGAAGAAGGATTTCAAACATTAATTGCAGAAAACTGAAAATAGAAAACAGAAAACTGAAAAACTGAAAAACAGAAAACCTGAAAAACAATATACTGGAAAATGAAAAACTGTAAAACTGGAAAACTAGAGAAACTCAGAAACTAAAAACTAAAAACTAAAAACGGAAAAACTGAAAACAGAAAATAGAAAACTGATAACAAAAAACAAAAAAGTAAAAGCAGAAAAGCAAAAAATCTCTACATGTAAAGCATGAAGATAATTAAACGTGTAATCAACCGCAAAATTTTGCTACAGGGTACCCGCCGCCGAATTGCGTGGGTACCGTTCTAGTACTATTAGCAAATAACAATATTTATAATTTAGACATCTAGAGTTTATAGTGTTGGCTACAATTTAGTTATTTGTTGCATACCTAATGTGAATGTTGTGATAACTTTACAGTTCTACGATTTCGGAATCGATATCTGTGGTTTCGGACAGAACCAAACGGAAAATCAAAATTTGCAATATCTGACGCCCATTCTGGGACGAGTTGGAAGAGGAATTCCTAATTCTTACACGGATGAGACTGCCTGAAAAGAAGAATCGAGAACCTGGCCGCGGTTCGGGTTAGGTCAATTCCGGTTTGCCCACCCCTACATGTGGAGAATTTTTGATTTAGTATTTCACTAATCCTCCTGTCATTAATTGTGGTATAAAATATGTTCACCCAAAGTTAACTAACAAAAAGTAAAGTAACTCCGAATATCGTCTTCCATGGGTTATGGGTCCCAATACCGCCTTCCACGATGTATGGGGGAGGTTGAGACATAGACAGCCTTACCCCTACCTAAGGTAGAGAGGCTGCTTCCGGTTCTACTAAATGTAGAAAACGACCTCCGGCCTTGCAAGGAGTGAGGATCGAACCCTTGATCTCTGTCTCCAGAGGCTAGGGTGTTAACCAATTGATTACCCAAAGTTAACTGACTTTTTTTTTTTTTTTTTTTTTTTTTTTTTATTATTTTTTTAAGAGCACACGTTTCTTGAGAAAAAGCATGTGTTTTTTCTTTTATGCCCCAATTTATTATTATTATTATTATTATTATTATTATTATTATTATTATTATTTTTTATGGAAGCGAAGTGTTTATTTATTTTTAGACATGGTATTACATATCATGCATACAACATTTGAAAAAAGCAAATACAAAATACTGACCATTTTATTATTTATTAGCCAATTATGTGACTCAATTTTCTCACGTAAAGAAATCAAACTTTCCTATTGTGAAGTAAAGTTACGAGGTGTATATCTAACGTTTTATGGATACAGTTTTGTGTTGTCAGATAGATAATTGTTACCGTTACGCTCATTCGAGAATAAGTGATAAATGCCAACCGATTTGGGGCTGACAACATTACGCTAGCTAGGGTCTTTAGTGATTTACTCTTATAATATTATGTCATCAATATAAGATGATACATACCTAAACGGGTGCTTGGTGGGGGTGGGGAATGGGAAAAATATTGATTAAAGGTACTTGGTTGGAAGGGGATAATATAATCAGGGACGGAACCAGGGGTGTCTCGGGGGTCCCGGGGCACCCATGAATTTTTGTCTCGTAGTGTTAATTTGTTATAAAACCTCTATTTTATATAAATACACTCAGTCCTAAAAGGTTATGCATGTAGTCTTGTTTGATTTCTCATAAATGCACCTGGTGAGTTTGTCTTCTTGTTCCGTCTCTGAATATAATGATTACCCACTAATGGGTAATGGGCCATTATAGAGTAAATTGGGGAGGGGGGGGGGGGGGGGTAAGGGATTCATTACCAACCATCATCAATTCCTTTGCAATCTCTTTCTCTTTCCCCACTACTAACCAGGCACACCTATATACAGACATTATAGAATTAATTTATTTAAAGACTATTACTAAGAGGGTGTTTGGGATTGGTTTGTGGGCTCTGATTATCTTGTTTGGAAAACACAGTAATCTCATGAAAAGTGTTTGGATAGGATAACTTAATAATTGATTATTTGCTTTTGTTGACTCCAAAACGTAGATTTGAAAATGCAGGTGTGGAGTTGCTACTTGCATACGTGATTTTGTTTTCTATTGAAATTACTCGTGTACCTTCACTTTACCTTTATGGCCCGTTTGGTTTAGGGGTATTTGTAACCTCCCGTAATTTTCCCTCATGAATAGTAAATGCAAACCTATGATTTACGAATCATTACGATAATTAAAAATCATTTTTACCGATAAAAAAATTTTGTTTGTTAGTCGAGATATACCTTTTATGGTCACAACGTCGTTGGTGATTACCGTTTACTTTGGAACGCGCTTACACACGAACATAGATAGTCAAAGTATCGCGAATTAATTAAAATAATTAATGTTTATTAAGTAACGTATATTTCTAAGTCTTTTTCTAAGTTAACACGCAAGTATAGTCTAGCCAAGCTTGGGGAGTTTCGAACCAAGCAAAGGAATTACTAGAACTTGTTCCCACATCCTTGGTGAACCGTGTATCAAGCCACATTCATTCATCGATCGTCCTCAGCCTCTACGACTCGTTTTCTACTCCACCATACTTGGTGAGGTGAGCAAACTTCTCCCTTTTCAATTTCCTTCACGTTTTATTTCGATTCACTACACATTTGATTTACATATTTCTCTCGTTATTTTTGGTTATAACGTATATATATTAGTAGCTAAACTATAAGTTTAACATGTAATAAACTAAGTTTAGTAAGACGTTTAGCACTAATAATAACGTATAAGTACACTTTTGGACACGTTCCTAGGTTATCATGACCTATACGATTTCAACCCAACACTTAGAAAATTTTAGATATTAAAACTGTTTTTAAACTTGGTTTTAGTCGACACACTTTGGCCTCGTATCTCCTAAACAAGAGACACACCATATCATTTTTATGGCTTAATCTATTAGCTTACATGGTAAACTATCGAAACATATAAGTTACCCACCCTCATAACCTCACACGAACCCTCGTATAATGTCAAAGCTTGTCATGTTTTTTTTTTCTTCTAAAACTAGAGATATACGTTTGGGCTTCTAAGCCCAATAAGTCGAAATTAAGCATTTTAAATAAGCTAGTCATATAATCTGTTTCTCAACATTTTTAGAGTCTAAATATAAGCCCAAATATTTTCCTAGTCCATTGGATTGAAAAACCTTAACGGGCCTTAGATTAAGCTCGTTAAAGGCCCATTAAGCTGGAAATAAGCTCTTTTTGGAAATAAGCTATTTTAAAACTTGAATAAGCTATTTTTAAACTTATTTGTAAAATAAAAGTGTTAAGTTTTGAAGTTGGTAAAGTTTGGACTATTTTTTGCAAAAGTTTTAAAGTCGAGGGACGAAAATTGTTATATTGCAAAGTTTAAGGGAAAACTGCCATTTTGGCATATTTGTGATGAAAACTGTAAATCTAGGAAATTTTGGGTATAAAATGTAAATATAAAAGAGTTTTGGATTAAAAATGAAATTATAAATCGTTTTGGACTAACAGTGTAAAGTTATGCCCTTAGGGGGTTAAAGTGTAAATTTTACAAAACTTAAAGGTTTTTCATAAAATATAAATTTTATAATTTATATTTTATGTATATAATTATTTTATATAAATCCGATTCGATCAAGCACTTTTCGTAAACTATATATCTCTACATTATATATAACAGGATGCATTTGAAGAAAATGCCACCTCATTGCCCAGTCAATGCCCAGTAATTCATTATCAGTCATGTCATCAGCGCCAAGTCATCACATTGTGTTCATGTAAGCAATTAAAATCCGAATTTAATTAGTAGTGAATTAAAATTTCGGAATTTATTTGTGTAAAAATGACAGTAGAGGGATTCGAACTTTGGTAACATCAACAACAATGTTAACCACTAGACTAACACATCTTTTGGTTTATATCATGCAAGTCCAAATCTATAAACCTTAACTAATATTTTAGGGTTAAATTTGTTAAATAACAAAAAACCTACACACGACTGTTCGTAAACCTTTTTAGGGTTTTAACATAGGCTGCAACGTACTTCCCACTTAAACCCTAATAAACTTTTCCAAGCCACCACAATCACATAAGTTATTGATCAAACTCATTAATTTTATCATGTTTTGTTGTTGTTTCGTTTAGTTTTTGCAGACTGTTCAACTCAAAGTACGTGCACCTATGATCACAAAGCCACTAAATCTGTTCTAAATTGAAAGGTATTTTTCACTACTCTTTGATAACTATTTAAATGTTTGCTTCTATCCTTGAAAGTTTGTGATCACTTCATGATAATAATAGGTTGGTCTAACTTATGAAGCAGTTAATGAATGTGAGGAGTTAAAACCAAAGGTTTGGATCTTCATTAACATTGTTTTTAGGATCTTGCAAAGTTTCATTGAGTTGGGTGATAAATGGAACAGTAGGTTTGGAAAGATAACGGTTGTTCATAATTGCATTCATCATCAAATTCCCTTGTCATTCTTTAGCTGCAATATGAGGTGCAAGACTGAAAAAATCAAAGATAAAGCCTAAGAAAGGATTATGGTATCCTAATGCGGACCAGAAGCTAAGAGATTATGTGATGACTATGGTCATGGTTGCTGGAGTATGGTCCCTATCAATACAGGTAATTTTACGCTCAAGGTGATCGTTCTTCAACCAACTGTATTGTACTGATATTAACTAATATGTTTTTTAGCTTACTTTAACCAAGTTAATATGGAATATGATAGCATTCAATTAAAAAATATTGACCATGACTTTGGTAAAAATATCTACATGACATCGGTTAGGGTAAACACATAATAATGATGTCAGGATGATTGTAGGCAAGGTTAACAAGCGGAAGTGGCTATTCATACATAAAGCATATGGTAGTGACAGCTAATAAAAAGGGTTGGCGTGTCGTGGCTGTTAACAGCCGTGGTTGTGGTTGTAGCCCTGTAATCACACCTAAGGTATCTCAACCACTGTAAGTCATATTTTTTGTTTATTTTAATATAATCTAGAAAGTTTTATATAAAATTCAATTTTCAGCTATTATGTTCTTGAGATTCAATACACAGAACTAGAAAACCTAATTCATTTTTGTTTTTGTTTTGTTGGTTTTTGTTCCAGGAAACGCAACCTTTCTGGTATTGATGTTTCAAGAAATTAAAGTAGGTTATATTCTATGATTTTACATGTAGTAAGATTAGAGTATACATCTTTAGAACTTTGTATTTTCCGAAAGTGGGTTATAATGAATATCCTAAGAATATAAATTGAATCCCAATGGCCTGTGATGAATAATTGGATTAAACGGATCAACGTTGCACTTCAAGTACTAATGATCAAATAGTTTTTGGAACCGTTAGATCCGTAAGTCATTTACCATGGCAACAAGTCATTAGGTGATTACGGGGTGTTTGGAATAGATTAGTTTTTGGACTTATCAACTAGCTATAGAAGTTGCCCTAATTTGACATTGCTCCTATGCTGGGTTCCTGATGCCAATGTCGGATCAGAGCACCCTCACACGTTCACCAAACCTACAATCTGAAATACCCTCTGTTGCAGCCATAATTAAACTTCCAAATATTAAGCATATTACCAGTGACATAATAGACCATCATCTCAATGTTCGTTGGAATGATACTATTATTAATGATGAATACATCTACTTTAAGAGAATATTGGTTTTGTCTAATTTTGTCTCATGAGCCATCAAAAAATTAAGAGTTAGTATGTGACTGTAATAGTTTTACAAGCATTATAGAAATTCAAAATATTGCTTAATAACTTATATTGATATATTTCTTACAGCAAGTAGTAAAAATCACCTTCTGACGGTCACCTGTAAGCATATTCCCACCAAGCCCAATGTGCCGATTCTGCACAAACCCTGCAATCTATCAACATCAAAGCACTATTAATTGTTTTTAATAATAGATGGTCGTATATTAATTGTAATAATTGATGACTTAAAACCATAATCGAGTCGAACTTGACAATATACAGAGCACACAAGTAAGTATATCAAGGTGTCGGATTATGGTTTCCATTGTGACGTATCATGATAAAAAATCACTATTGATGGGTTTTGTAATTATTATGATTCGGAGATTCTTATATCTTTTATAATAGTATACGTAAGGTGTTATAGAAAATACTATTTGATCCTCGTGTAGAAAATGATGGTAGTGATGCGGATCCTTTCTGCAGTGACACTAAGAATCCAAACAGCGTTATGTACTTAAAATGTATGTGAACTTTTATGTACTTGATTTGGTTGAATGCTTAGATTATATGAAGATTTAGTTAAATTTATGTAATGTTAAATCTAAATGGTTACAGAAAAGGGCTTCATGTTAAAGGTCGAAAAAAGTGAAAAAGTTACTGATTAGTTAGCAACTTATTATTAGCCACCCGTCGGACATCTTGATGAGAGTGCCTGATGCTCTCGCTAGTTCTCTATTTTTGCTCTTTACAATTTCTAATTCAAAATCATTTGTTTGGTTGACTGCACCTGTCAAGTAAGTGTTGGTTTTATCAATTTTCTTTATATACCGAAATTAAGCCACATAAAATTCCAAAACATTTAGTTGACCTTTGTTCACTTTTTGGTTTTGGCATGTCAATATTGTATCGAAATAATCTTAAAATATCTTATGTCCTAATATAATCTAGATTACCAGTATTTTTTATATTTATTGATTTGTATATGCAGGCAAGTAAGGCGTTCAGAGGGCTATAACGGGTCAAATTCTAAAAAGTTGGTTAAGAGGGTGTTTGGGATTAGTTATTTAATTATTTTTCTGCTTGCTTATCAGATGTAGAGTGTTTGGATAGAACTATAGTAAAAGTAGCAACTGATAATTCATATGAATGGCCCCATTGGATAAAGAGTTATTATTTTCTCTGAAAACAAATGAAAATAAAAATAACCTGAAGTCGATTTCCAAACGGGTTAAAAGTTGCCATAGTGTATTTAAATGAATATAACCTTTTATATTTTTTATCCTAAAAGCTATATTAGAATTGAAATTATATGATTCTGTCGTGGACACACTAATTATCTACAGGAAAAGGTTGCTGTGAAGAGGCTATCCATCAACTCTGGACAAGGTTTAGAAGAGTTCAAGAACGAGGTTACGTTGATTGCTAGACTTCAGCATCGGAATCTTGTGATGCTCTTGGGATATTGCATGAAGGGAAATGAAAAGTTGTTAATATATGAGTATATGCCTAACAATAGCTTAGATGCAATCATATTTGGTAATCTTCTTCATCCTACCCTTTATGACAAAAGAGTGATTTGAGTCTTTTTAACGTATTATACCTTTCAGAAGAAAAACAGAACATTGCATGAAGGATTCAAAAGAGTTTTGTTTTCAGCCCGCTCTGTTATACATTGTACCAGCTGTTATCAAGTTCTTGGCTGCTCATTGCATATGGAATGGGGAGGTGAACAATTGGCATTGAAGAAGCTGCTATTTTATCAAAGTGCTCATTATCGTCCCTTTTCTATACTCCATTAGTGTGACATATGTAAACGAGCCATGCACACACAACACCGCTTATTTTGTTGAGCAGACTTATCCAAACACCCTTTAACTGCTGCTGCAGATTTACCCAAACACCCTTTAAATGTTGTAGAAAACTGCCACAGCAACCACAGCCAAACATCCCTTAAAGTTGCACATTTGCAACTGACAGGCGAGACACCCATAAAAATGATGTTGCAGCAACCATACCCAATAATTTGTAGTACACAGACCCAAACACCCAATAAACGGCTTCTGCAGTAGACACACTTAAACACCCCTTATTTTTAAATCGCTGTAGCAGATGACCCAAACACCCCTTATTAGAAAAATACTTTGTTCATCAACCTTATTGGAAATTCTTTGATTTTCACTGAGTTTCAACACAAAACCTTAAGCTTCTTACTTGAATTCGTTGTTTTGCTGGAAAGATGAACATAATTATTTTTTTCCTGCAACATACAAACAAAAAATATTAAACTTACTGTGGCTTATCATATGCGTCACAATGGAAGACCAGAGTTCATAATTACTCTGAATACAAAAGGGTTAGTTTACCTGAATTTGAGTGTTGAGATGTAAAGCTAATTTACAGAATAGAATTTGTTGTTTTGATTCTTAGGACAAATACGCTATTTTCAAGTTCAATTATATTGGAGTTAACCGTTTGGTTATTAAATATTTGATCTTTAACATGGCAAGTTGTAAACTGATTTTTTTTTGAATTTGTTGATCTTTTGTACTTGCTACTTCTAAGCAGATAACAGAGCTTATGCAAGTCGATGGCGTTACAAATGACGAAGTGAAAAGCTATCTCTATTTGAAAGAGATAGCTTTTGTTAAGTAATCTAGGCTTGCAGGTTAGTAGACCCATTTTCAGTTTCAAATGAGGTTCTTTCTGCATATTTATATTAAATCAAACCTACGTTCAAAGGCGATGGTCAAACTATAGATATAAAACATCCAATGAAGTCCATGGCTATTTTTTACAATCTTTATATATGACCTATGTACTTGACTGGATCTTCGTCTTGAATCTCTGAAAGTGGCTGCAAAAGCTGCTCCAGAACCCTTTGCCGACGAAAATATAAATTAATTACTGCATGAATTGCTGTGTAAATTAGAGGTAAGGACCAGAGACTTGCTTATTGATCCATTTTACATTTTTTTTTTCTGTTTACTTTGATTAAATGCAAAATATAGTTTATTCTTTTGAATATTTCTGTCCTTTGATCAAATTCAAATGTAATGCAGTTATGCTCATTTGAAAGTAGGTTCCTGGCTTTTTTAACAAATTTCAACAAATATCAGACAGAAATTCGCTACGTCGCAATGTGCGGGTGCCACATTTTTTCATCCTCAAGATTGGAATAATGGATGGTATTTAGATTTCAGTTTTAGAAAATATGTTGCCTTTGTGTTTTGTTATAGTACGAAAATAATGTGGTGTTATGTTTTTCGTAGTGGAGCTGCTATCACTGTACGCAACAAAGACACACTGAAAAGGAAAGATTCTAAGGGTGCGTTTAGTTGGAGCAACTACCTATAAACGTTAACTTTTATTTATTTTCATTGTTAATAAAGTCAACATATTGGTGCGTTTATATCTGATTTGTTACTCAATTGTGAGATTAGTTTAGTCAAACTTTTTAACAAGTTCATTTATGTGAAATTTCAAACCTTTATACTCATATGGCCAATAGGAGGACCATATGATGCTCAACTTAATGACTTTCTGTTAGTTCTTAGAATTAACATTCTTTGAAAAATTTGCTCCATTTACATCATTTTCAAAATACCCTACCCGTAGTCGTTAGAAACAAGATTATGAATGTTAGCCTTTATGATTATAGTTCGAGAACCGACAAAGTTCACAAGGAGTGAAGTGCTCTCACATGGAAAGTAAAATCAAAAACTTGGAGAAGGTATGTCAACCAAATCTCATTATTAGTATGATTTGTTTATTACACATCATTTATAGCAACACTCAATCCTAAACTTAAAAAAAAATAATAATAAAAATAAAAATAAAAATAAAATTGTATCACATTTGACATCTATATCGCACATGCAATTCAATTTATTATATAAGCTTCGCATTACCAATGGGGTCACTATGTGGTAGAGACAACTTTGTTTAGTTGAAACTCTATGGCAAATATGTTACAGAAGAACAAAAAAAGCCATGGTGCCAAAGGTTTGATTCATATGTGCCTCATCTCATTTTTATATATAGAACTCTTAGGAACTTGAATATTAAGCTTCTTAGTATATAAAGGGTGTATAATATGTCTATTTAATACTCAGATTCCTCCTCGAATTGTTTAGTGGGTGGTGTGTTTTTTTATTTAAATGGGGGTTCCATCTTTTAGGTGGTTACCTTCAAGTATTGAATGTTGTTCAAGAGCAATATCTAAGCCCCGTTACTGATGAGGTACGGAAGAACTTTTACCTGCAACAACACTTTCCACATAAATGATATGAAAATCTTGAATGTATCAATCTTGTGCTTCTATATCCAGGAAACGCTTTGGAGGTAGAAATCACAGTTAATTCCCTTAGTTATCTCTTATAAGGAAGCTCAAGTATAAGTTTTTAGTTTTTAAGTAATATACACTAGGCCGAACAGTAATAATTCCCATATACAATAGCATTTATATAGAATTTTGCGGTCTATTTCTAACATGCCAAATGGGTTAACCTGCTAGATTCAAAGTAAACCGGATTCAAGTCAACGAATTGGAAGTCGTCTTGAATAAACTCAAATAAAACATCATAATGATTTTAGTATATCATTTTGATTGTTATTGTAAATCTTTAGTTTATTTTCTTTTATTATGTAATCTTTATTTGTATAAATTTTTTATTCTCAGTCAAGTTTTTGAATGATTAGCACAGGGCGCATATTGTTCTACCGACAAATTTATCCTCGAGAATGCCATGCACTACAGGATGGTGACTCAACTAAACTTTATTAACTTTTATTTTCTCATCGGATAAACATTTATTTTTTCCCGTTTATTTTTTTTTCTCATATCGGATAAACATTAATTGTTTCCTGTTTATTTTTTCACATTTATTAACTTTTAACTTTTGGTATGTTCATAGTTTATTTTTCGTTAACTTATTGTTTTCAACGATATTCATAAGGCTCACCAGCCCATTGGGTGGGCTATGCTACTATGCTACTTTTAGTTCCACGATGTTTTTTGTAAGGACTATTAATAAAAGTTAAGGTCGAATATTTTCACAAGTTGAGCTGTTTCTCTAGAGGCCAACTTTCACCCACGTACAACTTTGTGTGACTGTCTCTAGAGTGGGGATTGAAAATTCTTTGTTGTGATAATGATTAATTACGCAAAATCAACAATAAATGTTGTATATAAATAACCTTTATTTTGCATTTGAGTTTATCAAATAATATATTATTACAAAAAACTATTTGTATTTTAATTGTTGAATAAAAGTTAACGAATGAATAAGGTAAAGCTTCAGAGGAACCTTACATACCTTACTGCAATTGTTGATTCACAACCATAAGCGCCCCCTGCTCATTTCAGGTTTATAAAAAAGTACATTAAATATTGGAACAAAATTAACGCTTATTTATGCGCATGTAACTCATCATCAAAAGGGAAAGAAGACCCAATTGTCCTAAATGATAAATCCTAAAAATTACATTCACTTATAGGGAAAAAATATAAAATATGCCTACAATTATTTACACCATTCTTTCGCTATAGAAAAATATGCAAACATTATTCACAAGTCATGTCCGCCCTAAATATTTTTTAAACTATAAGTGCCAAAAAAAAAGTAAAAAATATTTGCGAGCGAAATTGTTGCCCCGCCACGAAGGGCGGGTCGAGTCCATCTCATTATTACTATATATATAATGTAGCATCAAACCTATGGAAACGTGCAGAAACCAATAAAATAAACTTTGGGGTACCTTTCCTAATGCTGGCCCATTCCAGTCTTTGTGTCTGGCCCAACATGACATGCACCATTTTTAAACACCCAAGCCAAAACATATGTATGCAGTATTTACCTTAATGTTTTATCATGCGACAGGCAGAACGTGTCATGGTCACACAAAGGCAACAGATGCCCCCGACGCAACGCGGCGGGCCCCTTTCACTTGTATATATAATGTAGCGTCGAATTTATGGAAACGTGCCAAATAATAATTTTTTTCTTTTTTTGGGCTGACTTTCGGCCACTAAGAACAGTTAAGAAGAAGAAGTAGGCCCACATGCAGTCATGCATCCTTTAACGCCCAAAGACAAACCCATGTTATTTCTGTCTGATTGCACACCTTCTATTTTCCTAATATTAACCTTCGGACCCATTAACTTATTTACAAAAACCCAGCCACATTAAGCGACATAGTTAAAAAAAAAAAAAAAAAAAAAAAAAAAAAAAAAAAGCCTATCGGTGATTATATAGCATCAAAGGACCAACTGCATAAACCAATGTCCCGCCGCAACGCTATGTTATTACAACCTTAGCCCGCCCGATAATTAGAATATGTATTAGCAAAATAACTACACTATGATAAATTCCCATATATGTTAACTATTTGTTATGAACTTCAATTTTGTTTCATCTTGCCTAACTTTTAATTACTGTTTGCACATCTTTATGAACTTCAATTTTTTTTCATCTCCACTAAACTTGGACTACGTATTGCAAAAAGTTTTACTTTACATATGACTTTATTTGGTTATATATTTTATTTTTGCATACCACTTTGTAACTTTTTCCTCTCATATTAAATAAATATTTATTTCTTTTCGTTCTTAATGCATTCATTAAAAATTATTTTCCATAAACCAACACCATAACAAGAATAATTATAATTCATGCCCGCCCATCGGGCGGGCTTCGAAATCTAGTATATATATATATATATATATATATATATATATATATATATATATATATATATATATATAACGTAATAACGATAATAATAAATATATAACTTTTAACAATTAACACATTCTCTCAAACCAATTCATTTTTCGACACCTATCAACCGCCTTGTTAATCACACCAACCTTCGTAACCCTTCGACATATATCGTCACACTTCGTCATTTTTTGAATATATATATATATATATATATATATATATATATATATATATATATATACTACGATAAAAATATATTTAAAATGATTAACCAAAGCTTAAACCCGAATTTGGTTTTACCAACCACCGACCTCGTTCATTTTCAACGATCTTTATACTTCGTCAAACAAGAACATACTCACGAGTTATATTATGAAATATAACTTTGTTCTTGAACTTTAGGCATTTAAACACACACGTTTATTTGCTACAAGTCAACTAAACAAACAATACACCATAATAAACAACTTTCGCGATAAACTGAACTTAGACTATCAAACTCTGAAACTTGCCATATTTTACTTAGGTTGTGTGTTGAAGCCGTTTCCACCTATCTTTTGAATTACGATACTAGTACTACCGAGCAACCCAGGTGAGTTCATAGCCCACTCTGTAAACTTTTTTGTGGGGAGATACATGCTACAAACTCGAACACAAGCTTTTTAGTATGCTATGCCTGATGTTTTTATTGCTTAAGTAGATATTGCCAAAAGCCCCTCGATCATGAACCTTAATCACTTGCGAGTGAACGTGAATATTTGGGAATAGATCTATTTAGGACTGACAATCCCCGTTTAGTTTAGCTAGGATGAGCGACTAGGCGCACAGTATTTAACAACTCATAGGTTACTGGCAAAGACCTATCCTGAGGGCACCCTTTATATTAGTTTACATCACATATTGATGCCTGTCAAATCGTTGCGTGTCATGAGCTTAATGCAATAACAAACTTGATTTTAAACTTGTTAACTGGTTATCGATACAATTAACACCTTTACTTGTGTTCAACCTTTAAACTTAAACCTATGGACATCACTCAACTTTTGTTGACTTTTAGCATGTTATCTCAGGTAATTAAGGCATGGAAGTTCAAGGAAAGGAGAAGGGCATCAATCCCGGGCACGGGTTTTTTTTGAATAAACGTTTTCTTTATCATTCACCTAAATAAAACATATCTATGAAGATATGACTGGTTTTCTTAAAACGATTTCTGTACTCAGAATATTTTAAATGAATGATAAAATGTGTTTTCAAAACGTTCCTATGATTATGACAAAGATCCACTACGTAATACCCCGTTAAGTCTTCCGCTGTCGTTAATCGAATTTAGGGGGTGTAACATATTGACATCAGAGCCATGGTTATAGCGAACCAGGTGTATTTTAAACACTGGACTATAACTGCTTTTTCAAAAAGGACCATTTTCAAAAACATAAATATTTCATGCCCTCCGTGCCTACATATTTCTAACATTTAAGAATGTTGCCTATTATATGGGTTTTAGCAAGGCTAACATGTTTATGATTTTTAACTTACATTTACTATTCGGGGTTGTTACAGTACTATGTCACCAGCTCCACACCCCATCGCAGTATCGTCTGACTCAGAAAGTGAAGACCCTGTGTCTCTTACTTCAGACTTTGCTCCAGCAGTGATGCCTATGTCACCTGCTACTGATCGACACATGCAGCGTCAACAGTGGTTACCTGCATCCGACTCAGAGAATTATCCTCCCGCATCCCCCGCTTCCCAACCTTCACCACCTGGTCCGATCCGCCGCCGAAGACGACTTCGACGACTTTGACCCTATGAGCCGGAACCCTTTGGCCGTCTTTTTCGCCAACACGAGGGAGGCCCTATCCATAAGATCACTGCCCGGAAGAGCGTATGTGCACCAGCAGATCCTGTTATACCACCCCAGCCCCTGAGCGTACCAGGACACCATCACCTGCACCACCATTTTCTGTTCCATCCCCTACTATCTTCTATCGACAGACCACTACCGTGCCACTGCCATCTTCTACCCCGCCTACATCACCAACCACTCACAGCGACCCTTTTTTGACCCGCGAAAAGGCATGTCACTTGATCTCTTCTTCCTCATACCCCTATGCCCAGGTTGCAGCAGAGGCAACAGCTCGTCGTAGGACCCATAGGAGAGTCGACGCTCGCCGATGGTGTTGATATGTGTCTAAATACACATATATTTTATATTGTTTGAACCCACAAAAATGACCAAACACACACAAATAACCACGAAATACTACAAATATCATGGAAATATGTTTTTATGTGTTTCAGATGCAAAAGGATTGAAAACTGATGAAAAAAACAATGTTTACATAATTGGCTATTTCAGTTCCTGAACTTTCCAAAATTGTCAGAAATGGTCCCTGGATAAAATATTTTGAAGAAAAGTCAACAATAGTCCCCCAGGAATCATGAAATGACAAATTTTACCCTTGGAGTTCAAATTTGCAAAACTAGCAATATTAGTCCCTGTACTTTGAAAAATTACATAAATAGTCCTAGGAAATTTAAAATGCAGGAAAATTACATTTATGGTCCTTGTATAATGGTAATATGGCAAGAATGGCCCTTTGGAATACTTTGGTAAAGTTGCATGTTCAGTCCTTGAATTTTCAGCTTTTGGCAAATTTAGTCCTTGTGGTTTCTTAGCCTAATAACAAACGGACCCTTAATATCTATATAACCTAACAACTAAACCCAAAACACTACCCTTTTGTCTTAGCCCAACACCAACCGACCCACACCCCTTATAACTAATACCAAGGTCAACACCCAGGTCAAACCCACCACTAATACCACTCATCCCATCCGTTTCCCTCCCACATACAGAACACAAACCACCCTTCTCCACCTCACCTGGTATTACTTCCACCTCACACCCCCAGTCACTACCTAATCCCCTCCACCTCCACCTCCACAACACCCCAAACATCCTTAATTGTCCTAAAAAACAAACACGCTACCATAAAATATCAAGGGGACAAAAAGGCGGGAAAAGTGGTTTTGAACGGTTTAGATTACTTTGACCATATCAAAGGCTCAGATAAGTTGGGAAAGTCTTCAAAGACCGCAAGTACCTCAAATCATCATCTATATATAAAAGAGAAGCAGGAATGAAGAATATATTAATATAATTTAGGAGTAGTGTAACGTAGGTAGTATAATCCTCTCTTTCAGTTGTATTTTTAGTTTAAACACTTGTATTCAGTTCCTTAAATGTATTGAAACCTTTATTTCAAGTTAATTTCAAGTTCTAGTTAATAAATTCAGATTTGCCAATTTCAAGTGAATTTGACAAATTCACTTGATACTTGTTAATTTGTATTGTTTCATGTTCCTTTAAGTTCTCAGAAGCTCACTTAAAAGTTTTCTTAAGGTTTTAAAGCTTTGCAATCAGTTTAGTTTAGTTTACATAAATTGCTCAAAATTCACTTAAAATAGAAAATAAAATAAAAAGTTCTGTGATAATGAAGAATGAAGATGAGAAAGATGGAATTTGGACTGCATTGGGAATTAGAACTCCTTAGGGAGTGTAGGTGGTTACTTATGGTCCCTGGTTCACTCTTTCTCAGTCTTGGACACTTTTGTAAGCTATTTTCTTAATTTTGGTACTTTATTGTTCTTGTATCTTATATGCTTTGATCTTTGTGTTTTCCTGGTTAGTTGTTGTTGTTAAGTATTATTATAGTTTAATATTGCTTGATTGTTCATTAGATTAGGTGTTGCTTAAAATTGAATTATCACAGCTTAAAATACATATTTGACAAACTTGTGTTTCATGCTTGTGGTGTGGATGATTTATGCTCATTTGATCTTATATAATCATAATATAGTCTTTGGAATCAGTGTGGTGGTTTAAATTTACCATTTGCTTTGAAAATCATAAATTGATATACATAAAGGGCTGTTTGGATTAAGTGATATGGATGTGGTATAGGCTGCTTGTGTTGTTGTTCTTGTGTGATGTATGATACAATAACATCTATTGTCACATTTAAACCATAAAATCCAGTGCTACTTTAGTATAAAGTCAAAATCACACTAAGATCCTTGTAACTTGTAATCTGTTTAAGTTTTGAAGTCCATATTCTACATACTAGCTTAGAACTTGTTACTTTAGCTTATTTTCATCTTTTTATAGCTTAACATAACATTTTCAGTCCATAGATTAGGTTCTAATTTCGTATAAGTCAACTTTTAGTGTAATCTTAAAAGTCAAATTCCCAGTTAAGTAATTTTTGAATAAAATAGATAATTATTTCTAGGATTTAGTTTAGAGTTTCATGTTATGTGCTTTTAGGTAATTAATCTTTTACTGCTTATCTTGTTTAGAATATTTTTGATAATTTTTATTAGCCTATTTAAACTGCTTATATTGTGCTTAAGTTTAGCATGTTTTTCATATATGTGTCCTGTGCCAGGCTCACAAGCTCATTTTCATGAGCTTGCAGCTTGTTCATTATTAAGCTTGTGCTTGTGAAACTTGTTGTTTTTAGAAGCCTATCTGGCCTACTTATTGTGCATGTTATTTGCTTTCCATATAATACTTATCCACTTGCTTATTTTGTGCTTAATAGTTCTTTCCAAATCAGCCTCTACACTGAATGGTCAGTGTATGAGCTCAGTTTCATTAGCTCATATCTAGCTTACCTGTGGGTCCCATCAACAGCTTTTTGGCCTTTTGAGAAGCCCACAGTCCAAGCTTAACTTCCATTTTTTAGCTTATTGTATAAGCTCAAATTGGCCTGCAAAGTATCTTCAATTCTGTTTGGTTATTTAGGGTGAATGGATTTGCTTATTGGGCTTATTTAGCCTTTTCAGTGTCTTATTCTGGTTGTTTTAGCTTTTTGTGAGTACATCTCACTTGCTTCTAGCTTTTGTGTGCTTACTGTCTCATTACAGCTTATATTGAACTGCTTAATCATGAATCAAACTTTGTTCAATATTACTCCCTACACTTATTCATCAGTGTAGGTGAGTCACTTTAACAAGCTTATCAAAAGCTCATAACTGAGTTTCAGCTTGTAATCCTTGGCTTTTCTTAGGGCCAAGCAACAATATTCAAAGTTTCAAAGCACAAATTCCAATTTGCAGCTTATCTAATAAGCTTGCATACAAGTTTTAACTTTGTACAAATCATTGTGTACACTGACTCAATAGTGTTCACAACCCCTTTTCATAAGCTAACCAAAAGCTTATCTGAGGACTTGAGCTTGTGTATCTTAGCTTTTTAGGAAGCCTAGGTGCCCAGCTTTTTGGTTTAAAGCTCATTTTTCACTTTCCAGCTCTTATACTAGGGCTGCTATAAGCTTTAACCTTGTTCCATTCATTGTGAACACTGAGCTTTTCACTGTTTACAAGCATTTTCACAAGCCCTTCAAAAGCTCCTTAGTGGACCCCACTAGGTGAGCTTTGGCTTTCTGGAAACCTTACCACCCCAACTTGCTACCCCAGTGCTTAAATTGGCTTTTCAAGCTTATTTCATAAGCTTATTCACCCCAATTAATTGCTTGCAGGGTGTTTGGTTTATAAGGTAATAAGGAAGTTCTTATTTGCTTGTTTCAAGCTTATTTGTGAAACCCTTTGTGCCTTTTTGCTCTTTTCCTGTTACTTAGCTTATACTAATCTTATTTTTTTACTTTGGTTCACTGTGTGAAGCCTATTTTAAGCTTATTCAAGCTTCAAATTCCAAAAACAAGCCAAAAGCTTGTCTGTTGAAACTCATAAGCTCCATACTGCTTATTTCTAGGTTTTACAAATTTTGTCTTTATTAAAGTTTTATATTTTCAGTTGTTTAATAGTTTTGTAAAAGAAAAACGAACAAAAACCAAATTTAAGAAAAGTGATAGCTTCTATTTAAGCTTTTTAGCTTATTTGAAAAGCTATTCTCATTTTTATAATTTTCATAGGTTCTAGTAGTTATAAAATAATTTTAGAAAAAGTTTTAGATTTTTCACTGTTCATTTAGTATTTTTCTTAATTTAATTTAGTTTTTAATAATTAATAAATAGTTAATAATTAATAATAATTAGATAAAAAGTCTTAAAAATATATTTTCTGTTTTAAAATGGTTTTATATTATTTTAGATTTTTATAAGTTTTAATTTTATTTTTCTAGACTTATTTTACATTTTCTTATTATTTAGTGTATTATTAAATAGTTTAAAATAGTAATTAATTAATAATAATTAATTAAATAGTTATAAATAATTTTAAATTTCCAATAATTTTATTTTATCATTTGGATTCCAAAAATATAAATTTCACATTCGTGGGATTTATATTGGACATAATTCACGTTTTATTTTGTACGTTAAACGTAGTTTTAATTAATCTTACGCGTTTTTAGGTTTTAAACGTTTTTAAATAATTTAGGTTTACGTTTTAATTAAAATAGTTTATTTAAGTTATTTTGTTTTATAAAACCATAGTTTAAAACACTCACACCTCTTTCTGTCCAAATTCACCCGATCACAAACCCGTTTAATACCTTTGCACACCTCGTCGGGACATAACGACCCGGGGAAACCCTATACTTCCACAGAGATTGACTCTTACGCTGTTTGACCTAGTTGGTCATCCTTTGGTCAATTTAGGTTGACTGTTTGGAGCCAATCAAATTTTGGCGCCGCTGCTGGGGAGGTTGTGCGCGTATTTTAAACGGTTTTACGTATTAGTGAATCTTGATACACGCTCATTGTATATTTATCCATCCTTGTTTATATTATTATCATATAAAAACAAAACAGTTCCCGAAAATATTTTAAAATTAGTTTTCAACGAACACAAAAACTCAAAAATATTTTCCTTCTTATTATTATTACAATTTTTTTTTTCAAAAATATCAAAAATATTCACCTTTACCCTCCTACCTTTTTGATTCTCCATTTCTTACCCTCCAAAAACCCTTTGATTCTTTCTATATCTTATTCTCACCCTCTTGTTTGTCAATGGTGTGGTAGTCCTTATAATGGTGGTAATTGCCCCGGTTGTGGCATGGTAGAGTCAGGAAACGGGTCTGTCTATAACATCAGCTTCCACACCATGAGACTCAGCAGTTTTACTATTGTGAGTACTGTGGTGATTCACACTACAGTTCTAATTGTCAATCAGGAAACACGCTTGTCTATGAGCAAGTTCCTGATAACAATTATGACTCAAGCACATATGACTTATAACCACATCAGTTTTACTGTTGTGAGCACTGTGGAGGTCCACACTCTAGCTCGGATTGTCAAACAAGGAATCCATTTCCTTGTAACAATTACGACTATTCGTTTTCAGAACCACCTCCACAGTGCCAAATATTCCAAGCAACTCCTCAAATTTAGCAAGACCTTTGTCTAGAGGCTCTTGAAATATTGAAAGAACTTAAGGAGGAGTTAGCTAATATATCGTTTCGAACTTCTCGTGAGACATCTATTGAATTACTTGCAGAAAAACGAGATGCTAGAAACGGAGAAAGCATGGAAGAATTACTAGTCAAAGAGCATGCAGCTAAAATACGTGCCGCATTTTGTAATGCTGCTCTTCTCGATGACGATGATGACAGTGATGATGAATATACATTACAAGTATGTAATGATTCATCAAGTCCATCAATTGCAATTCCTTCCATGGAAAATCAGGGTGAAAAGAGTATGGGAGAATTACTAGCAGCAGAACAAATGGAAATTGTAAAATCCATGTATGCTAGTCCTTCTCAACTCCCTCAGTTTGATGTTATCACACACGAGGTTCCCACTCACTCTCTGAACATGGGGGACGAGCATGTTGACACTGTTCTTGAAAAGGAATCGGACGAATTCATAAAGTCTAGTGTTAAGAACCTGTTTTAAATCCCAAGTGAGTCACAGGGAACTTTTGATCATGTGTGTGATATTCCTTCCCCTCTTGAATGTCCAAAAGATCATTTTGAGACTTTCTCCGATTGTAGCGAAGATTGTGCATCTTATGGAGACATCGAGTATGTTGAGGCATCGGTTCCACATTCTGATGCTAATCATCTTCTTGAGGAGTTCGCCGATGAACTCACTCACATCAATCCACTTCCAGCGGGAAGTAATGATGATCTCTTTGACTTTGAAGCCGATCTAGGAGAGATTGAAAGTCTCTTAAATCATGATCCGTCACTTAGTTCTTATCCCGATAGTCCAATAGGGAATGTTGATCACTTTGTTCCCGAAGCATTCATAACATCTATCACCAATCCTCTGTTTGAATTCGAATCTGAATTCACCTTGATTTCTGATAATCCAATCTTTGGTATTCAGAATGAGGATTGTGATGAGTCCACAATGGAACAAGAGTTCACAAATTCACACCATGTGAATGATTCTCTTCACGAGGAGTTCTCCGGTGAACTCACTCATCATATCATGACTCCTCCGGAGTATGATAGCCCGGGGGGAGATGCACTGAATCATGAGGATTTGCAAATTCCCACCATCCTTCCCGGGATGTTTTTGAGCTTAACCCTAGAAATCCAAATTCAGGCTAATGAGCCTGCTCTCGAGGAAGAAGATCTTATCATGATTTTCATCATGGTTTTCTTCCTTTTCTTCACCTACCGGGTGACTTCTTCTCTTCTTCACCCCTTCGGGAATAAAGATACCATCTTTGATCCCGGCATTTTCATTTACCATTATCTTGAGCCGGGTACTTATCTCATTGGTGTGGAACTTTCACGTGCTTCAAATGTTTGTCCAAACAACTTGAATGAAAGTCCGATGGAGATTGTTTCTTCCACATCATGCTTCCCCAAGAACAAATGAATTCGGGGTCGAGTCAAGCTAGTGACTCGGTAAACAAAAACAGTAAAATGCTTATAGGGTTTTCACCCTAAGTGTGGGGGAGTTACCCCTGCTGTGGTTACCAATAAAGTGAAAAAAAAAAAACAAAAACAAAAATGATGTTTCCACATTTAGCTTGTAATGTTGCCCTTTTACGTTCAAAGAGTCGGCATAATAGCCAGGACTTTGAATATTGAGGACAATATTCAATCCTAAGTGTGTGTGTGGGGGGGGGGGGGGGGGGGGGGGAATTCTAGCGACATTCTAGTACCCCCATTTTTGACCAAAATTAATTTTTTTTTTTCACTTGTGCTTCAAAATTTTTTGTGGTTATCAGTCCGCCATGTCTAAACGACATAAGGATTGGCTAATCCAAGATCAAACGGTTCTTGGTAAAGATATCTCAAATCCGTTCATAGCTTGCAATTTGCCCAATATTGTATGGTATTCGACTCACCATATCTTTAATTAGTAAAGAGTTGGCTAGCCCGCAAGGTTATGGCTTGTGGTAAAGGCAGTGGAAAAACCATAATTGGTAATCAGCTCACCAAAGATAATAATGTATTTTATCTAAGAGTTGGCTAGTCCAGAAGCAAACGGCTTTTGGTAAAGACAAATCAAATCCGTTGACAGCTGGTGGTTTGCTCAAAATCACTTGGTTATCATTGTACCAAAGTATTTCATACTAAAACATTGGCTACTCCAGAAGTAATGGCCATTGGAGATTCCAAGAGGGAGCCCCTAGCACAGCTGAACTAGGAGAGAGCTCAGCCGCCGCCGTCTCGAGGAGTCTTCCTGTCACCGGAGAACCCCTTCACCACACCGTACCCCTACTAGCCGCCAGACTAGCTCAACATGAGGATCGACTAGACTACATCATTGGCATCCTGAATGACTCGCCACTAGAGCAGGTCGAGATTCTTGGAGATGAGGTAGAGAACCTTGTAATAGGCCAGCTAGCTATGGAGATAGCTTTTGACCATATGGGTACTCAGCTTGAGGAGGTCAGAGAGACTTTGACTGTGTTGCGCAATGATGTTTCTTCGATGCAGACAATGATAGAGGCACTTGACTCTGTAGTCAACCAGCTCAGCTCCCAGGTCCTGATTTATCGACTCATGATTGAGGATTCCCGAGCCAGAGACAGAGCTCGAGATCAGACGGTAGAGATCTTGATGGATATGGTTATGAGCCTTCAGCGACGTCTGGATGGTGCACCAGGAGGACCATAGATCAGAGATGTATTAGTATAGCTAAGAGTTCTCTTAGACTACCAACGTTGTATTAATAAGGAATCTTGTATCCATATGTTGTAATAAACAATCGAACAAGTTATTAATCTTCTATTGTGTGGATGTACTATATTAATATTGATTTATATTTTTCCATGGTTGCTTCTCATATTCATATTGCATTTTCTCTTATATACTGTCTCATGAGATGTTGATTTATGTAGGATAATTAGATCTTTTATATTCTCATGTGTGTTATGATTTGATTCAGACATGTCGTGATGTTATATATAAAAACCGATTAGATCCCCTTAGGATATTCCATAGACTCGGATTGTTGTAATTAACATGATGACTATACTCGATTTCCTCACTCTTCGCATAATCCTACTCTAGCATTATGAGATCTCTAAACCTATTTTTCTTGCATGTTTATAAAAACATGGCACGCACAAAAAGAGCAACTGCTACCCCCGAAACTGCAACCACCACACCTGTTATGACTCTAGAAGATATTCGATAGGCGATCACCGATGGCGTGAATGCAGTCTTGGCAGAACAAGCAGTAGCAAATGCTCGTAACAGCGGTACCATCATGCCAACTGGAGAGAGTGTGGCAGCCACCCATCGTAGGAAGACTCATGCAAAGGTACTGAAGGTGTGACCGAACTGGCTCACTGGTTTAAGCGAATTGAGACTGTCTTTCAGAGAAGTTGTTGTACTGACGACACGAAAGTCACCTTCGCCACAGGAAGACTCATGCAAGATGCCTTATCCTGGTGGAATGCCACAGTCCAGACTATGGGAACAACGGCAGCCTACCAGCTCACATGGGCGGAATTCAAGGCTAAAATACTGAAGAAGTATAGCCCCCATTCTGAACTGAGGAAATTGGAAGGTGAATTCCACCAGCTGAAAGTCAAGGGTGTTGATCTCAAAACTTATATCCGCTGATTCCAAGAACTTATGGTACTATGTCCCACGGTTGTACCCGACCTCGAGAAGACTCTAGAGAAGTATGTTGAAGGACCTCCTCGGAGTATTGAGGGTGATGTTACCTCATCAAACCAAACCTCTTTAGAACCTGCAATCAAACTTGCACAGAAACTCCTTGACCGAGAGGTCAAGTGTAGCAACGAACTCAAGAGGAAACTCGATGACAAGAGGACTACTCATCACAACTCCAACCACAACTCTAACCCCAACTCCAACAACAACAATAACAACAACCGAAGTAGCAACCCATACCACTACAACTGAAACAACCGCCGCAATCGATAAAACCAGAAACAAGAAGTTGACAAGGCCTACACTGCTACGGATAGTAAGGAATACCAAGGCCTGAAACCCCAGCGTAACAAATGTAAGTTACACCACAATGGACCATGCACAACCAAGTGCATGAGATGCCAGAAAATAGGACACCAAGCCAAGGATTGCAGGAGTCCAGCCACTGGAAGCAATCTACAGCCTATAGCCCCAGCCTGTTACACCTGTGGAGAAATAGGACATTTCAGGAACCGCTGCCCAATAGGAAATGGCCAGCAGAACGTTGCTCGAGGGAGATCGTACGCGATCAAAGAAGAAGATGCTCCGTCAAACCCCGACGTTGTCACGGGTACGTTCTTAATAAACCAACATAGTGCTAGGATGTTATTCGATTCCAGAGCAGATAGGAGTTTTGTGTCCACTAGATTAGCCCACTTACTTAACGTAGCTCCATCTAAACTAAGCACCACCTTTGAAGTCGAAATGGACGACAGAAACCTAATTAACACCGACATCGTCCTACGAGATTGCACCGTAATCTTGCAAGACAAACCTTTTTCCATCGACCTTATGCCCATCCCACTCGGTAGCTTCGATGCCGTCATTGGTATGGATTGGTTGTCCAGACATCATGCGAGGATTCTCTGTGACGAGAAAACTATTCATATCCCACTCCATGACGAAACCGTCATCGTTCATAGAGACCTGAATAAGACTCGATACGGAATCATCTCGTATATCCGAGTAGTGAAGTACATGAACGAAGGATGTCAAGCATTCATGGTTCATGTAACGAAAGACAAGTTGAAAGAGAGACGACTTGAAGACGTTCCGGTCATCAGTGAATTTCCAGAAGTATTCCCTGAAGACTTGCCCGGTCTTCCACCCGAGTGACAGGTGGAATTCCAAATCAAACTTGTGCATGGAGCGACACTAGTTGCAAAAGCACCTTACAGACTAGCGCCGTCTGAACTAAAGGAACTGTCTGAGCAACTAAAAGAATTGTCAGATAAAGGTTTTATCCGACCAAGTTCATCACCTTGGGGAGCTCCAGTATTATTCGTTAAGAAGAAAGATGGATCGTTCCGAATGTGTATCGATTACCGGGAGTTGAACAAACTCATGGTAAAGAATCGATATCCATTACCCAGGATCGACGACTTGTTTGATCAGTTGCAAGGATTGACTGTATACTCAAAAATTGACCTACGTTCAGGTTACCACTAGCTAAGAGTCCGGGAAGAGGATATTCCCAAAACCGCCTTCAGAAATCGTTATGGACATTTCGAGTTCCGAGTAATGCCATTTGGTTTAACCAATGCACCTGCAGTGTTCATGGATCTCATGAACCGAGTATGCAAACCTTACTTGGACAAGTTCATAATTGTGTTCATCGACGATATTCTGATCTACTCGCGTGATGAGAAAGAACATACTGAGCATCTGAGAACCATCTTGGAATTACTCAAGAAAGAGCAATTGTATGCCAAATTCTCAAAATGCGATTTCTGGATCCACACCATACAATTTCTTGGTCATTGATAATGCTCTAATCATACATATTTCTTTAGCATTATTCTATATGTTTTATGATCATTTTACGTGAAGTTTTGGTACTTAATAGCATAAAATGAATGCATGTTCACTCCATGAAACACCTAAAAATCTACTATTTCGCCACTTGAAGTGAATAAATAATGAAGTCTTCCATGATTAGCTTTTCATGTAAGCCAAGTGCGCGGGTTCTACTAGAAAGTGTGTCGCACTTACCTCTCGGTCAAAGGAAGTCAAATATATAATATTAAATAAAAGTGCGCCGGTCTTGCAAACTAAGTGCGCCGTACTTCCCCTGAATTTATGATGCTTTGGCGACAAGAAAATAAGAAAGTGCACCGCACTCAGAAAGCAAGTGCGCCGTACTTCGCATATCAGATTGCCTATAAATAGAGATCATTTGCAAGCATTTGAACTCTCCACTCTATAATCAATTTCCACAAAGCTAAGTCCGAAGTAACACGTGATCCAGATTCAAGTTGCAGGGGTGAACGAATCAGAATAAGGGGTGTTAAATACTTGTTGGTGTCGAATTCTTGGTTACTTGTGACACTTGTGTAATCATTTGATCAATCCAATATGTATGTCTCTTGTTTATCATTTATGCACTTTTGTTATTATGAACTCATTAGCCATGAGAGGCTAAAACTTTTGTGATTGCTTGGATATGTAAATATAATAAAGCGACTTATGATTATGTTTTGATCTCTACCAATTTCAAGTTTATATTGCGAACTATTTCATTTCTAGTCTTATCACGTTTATTTATTGAAACTAGTTGAATATAATATGTTGGGATAGGTCAAAAGAACCAACGTGTTAAACGCAATTCTAGGAACTTGTCTGCGTTACTAGTCTTTGAAAGGAGAAATCCACTTAGAAGAATCAGTAATAATCTAGACTTGATATGAAATAATATTTCGAGAGAAATCACTTAATGGGTAGATATGAATCTTGAATTGAACCTACGAGTTATGAAATTGCTCTTTTGACGAAAATATCTCTCTTATAAGTTGTACTCCTTTATCAAACTGAGATCAAACATAAACATTGTCACTAGATTATCTAAGCTATCCAAGCAATCATTTGTCCTAATATTTGAATTCCTTTTATTCCTATAATCGTTACTTGTCTTCTTTTACTAATTGTTATACTTAAACTGAACGAACTAAGTCCCTGTGGATACGACCTGGTCTTTCCTTAATCTAATACTACCAACGGGGGTTATACTTTACCCGTGTGTTTGGTTTATTAAAATCGGTGAAACTAGTATTATAAATTTAAAGCTTTCCTTACACATCAAAGTTTTTGGCGCCGCTGCTGGGGTCTTAAATCTGTTCCTTAAGTATTTTCGAAGTAAAATTAGTAAACAATACCAAAAATCTCTCCAAAACCAGATCACTCTATTTGTTCTGTTGCCGAAAGTACGTCGCACTTACACACTTGTACGCCGCACTTTTACACAAAGCGCACACATACCGCCGTACTTGTCACCAAGTACGAAGCACTTACTTCAATCCATAACGTTTTTTTGTAAACATCACAAATCCTTTTATAAAAAACCAAAAAGAATCATCTTTTTCACCATCTTTTGAGATTAATCCTCTCGGTAAAAACAACACCGCCGTACTTACACTTAAGTACGCCGTACATTGACATTACACACAATTACGTTGCACACTATATAGTGTACGCCGCACTCACTTACTCAGAAAACAAAATTTATCAAATTGATTTAAATTTCGCTCTCTATCCTTGAATGCACACTCGCTCAGCTGAAACTGAACCCATTTCACCTCTATCAGAACCTGAAAGAACTTTAAACAAAAAAAACGTAATAACAAAAGAGTTCCTATTTCAAAAAAAGACGAAAGACCCGAACAACCTCGTGTTCACCACACACCTGTTGACGATATCTCAAACTTCAGATTTTACGTCAAATTAATCCAAATTTACGATCCAATGGATGACGCTGATAATGAACCAATGTGGGCCAACGATCGTACCGTTGCACCTACACCTCGACCAGGTATTACCATTCCTGAAACCGCAAACGAATTTGCGATCAAAGGGAATCACCTAACTCTTGTCAAGGGAAACCAATTTGATGGTCGAATTAAAACTGATCCTCACAAACACATTCATGAATTCCAAAGCGTATGCGATATTTTTAAATACGGAGCTACCGAAACAGAAGCGGTAAGACTCATGATGTTTCCTCTATCTCTAACAGGAGAAGCTAAAACTTGGCTTGATGAACTTGATGAAGGAACCATAGAATCTGTGGAAAACTAGAAGGGGGGTTGAATAGTTTTCCCCTCTTTTTCATTTTATAAAAACTTTGTTTCAAAATGTTGATTCGAATTTATTCAATTGTTTGTTTGGAAAACCTTTAATTAGAATTTAGTATGTAAACACCATATAATGAATATGATCAATTATATATGTAAGCTTTGGAAAAACTTAGTTTTGTGAATGGAGCTTTGGTCGGTCTTTGTGTGAATACGTTTTCCTTTTAAAATCTTAAAACGTTTTGTATCAAATTATCTATCAAGTTAAACTTAATATGAGAAGTGTGAATAATAATCTATTTGACCATATCATATAATTATACACACAATCATAATATTAACTTCTATGTTCAACACAATCAATCATCACAACTATATAAGCAACAACTAAGACATATAGGCAAGCATAGATGTAAAGCGATAAATGCAAGAATAAATGAAAAGAGATAAGAGAAAGGAAATGCAAACCGGACACGATGATTTATAGTGGCTCGGCTACAAGGACACCTTCCTTGCCCTACTCCACTCCCCGAGTCACCTACTCGAGAGTTTTCTTCACTACTCAACAAGCACCCTTTTGGCGAAGAAAACCGTACACAACTTTTGCTTACACAATTTAATGACACTAAGCTAAATGTCGAGTTCTAATAGTAGCTAGAACCAATCTCACAACACTACTTCAATCACTACACAACTTTTACACGACTTCACGACTTCTTCATGGCTTCACGACTTCACGACTTCTTCATGGCTTCACGACTTCACGACTTCCTCACTGCTTCACAACTTCTTCTAATCTCCACTACATATTCACACATCTACTTCTTCACAACTTCATGACTTCTCCACACTACTACTTTTTCCCACTACTTCTTACTCACTCATAAACTCACTACTAAGTAAGATCATCTTGATCTACTTATTACATATACATAACTCACAACATCAAATAAACACTAACTAGATCCTAATACATCTTTGGCTTTATGATAGGGAGGATTCTTCTCTTGCACTTTGAGTGGTGAAGGATTGGATCACTTGAAAAAAAAACTTATAATCTTATGATCAAAGGATTTAGAAGGATGTTTTGAAGGGATTGGGACTGAAAATTTTCGTGCAAAAGGTGAGAAAATTCTGTGGGATGAACCAGTATTTATAGGGAGAAAAATATTGTTTGGGAGCGTGGCCGGTCCCCTTAATTGGGAGCCGGTCCCCTTAATAATTAAGGGGACCGCCTAGTATAATTAAGGGGGCCGCCTAAGAAAAAAATATTTTTTCTTCAGATTTTTGTCTTTTTGTGGGGGAGGTTTTTTCTGAAGAATGTAGCCGTTTTTTGGGTTGAAATTTGAATTCAAAATATTTATTTTGAATAAAACATTTCTTATAAATACAAAAATGTTTTGTATAAGTTTAAAAATGTTTGTCCCATTTTAATAAAATGTAAGGTTTGTAAAAATAAAAATTCCTTTGATCATAAAATGCATTAGACACTTTGTTTATTCATACCTTAAGTGATATGGATGCTAAAGCAAATATTTACGACTAAATACTTGTTTACGTCATAATTTGTAGTTCAATGAGTTTATGTTTTGTGATTATCAAAACATAGAGATATCGATATATGTTAATAATGTTTTTAGGCATTATTTATATCAACAATCTCTCCCTTTTTGATGATTACAAAACCTAAACTCATCAAGTCTAAAAATTAATTTTTAGACATGTATTTAGTGAGTTTATATTCACTTCTCCCCCTTTTTGTAGAATCAAAAAGGTTATGCCGACTAGCTTCATAAATGAAGTTAGACGGGATGAAAGCTCCCCTTGATGTGTGCTCCCCCTCGTTCGATGGCACCAAGGGATCGAGATATGGAATGCTCGAAAAAAAAATATTAGAAGCACAAGCATATATAGAAGAATATGCAATATACAAATAACAAGCATAGCAAACAAATATTAAGGATACATAACAATTAATTTAAAGAGATTATGTTAAAGATCCACATTGGCCAAAGAGAGCCATCGGACTTGCTTGTAACAAAAGGTTGGTTGATTCGTATTTGAAAGTGAAAATCATAAGCATATAGTATGCTTAGATGGTTGATGATGGAGTGTTTGGAATGAAGATGGTTGAGTTAGGGTAAGGTTGTTGGATTAATGGAGGTATATGTTTGGGTCATGAATGTTGGAGAGTTTGGTTGTGGAGAGTTTGTAGCGGAAGAGGTTGATTAAGGTTTTGGATGTTGTTCAAGTGAGGGTATTGGATGTGATCTAGTGAGAAGATATTCAATCCAAGTGAAGTGACATGCTTCTCAAGTTGATTTATGTTATGTGGTGATGAGGGTGATCTAGATGAAGGTGGATCCAAATTGCGTTGAGCAAGATGTAAGGCTAAAAGAGCACTAAGCTCATGGGATTCTTTTAGCGCCTCAACGAACATTAAGTGTTCAGAGGAAGGTGATGGTGGTGGAGCATGATAGTTGTCTTGGGTGAGGGTTTGAACATGCAACATAGGAATGGCATGTGAAGTTGTAGGATGTGGTGGTGTAGACATGTTTGAGCTTGGGTAATCATGAAAACATGATATGGGTGGAAGAGATGCTTCATGAGTGGATGGTGTTTTTGTTGAATGAGCAACATGTAAAGTGTTGGTAATGAGGTTGGGATTATTGTTTTGGGATTGTGCATGCTCATCATAAGAAGGAGCATTAGTGGAAGCACGAATGGATGATTTGTTGTTAAATGGATCATTTGTGTGAGAGTGAGGTTTAGGTGTTGGTTGATTATGAACAACATCGCTTGAGTTGTGAAAAGATTATGAGGTTTGAGTGTAATGTAGAAGGATATGAGTGAGTAAAGGTTTTTGATATGTAATGTTGGTGAGAAGGAGAGTGAGGTGTTAGGTATGTAATGTTGAAGACATAGGAGGAATTTGGTGTTGAATGTTTGACAACATCATTTGGTTTGACGGGCATTTAATGGAAGTTAGGCTTTCTTCTCCAAACAGGCTATTTGGTGGTTTTGGTTTAATGGGAGACGTCATGAAGAGATGAGTATAGATTGAGAGGAATGAGAGTGTTTATAATGTAGGATTGGTGGGATTAAGGATGTATAGATTTTGATAGAGGGTTTAGGATAAAATAGGTTTATGAATTTTGGGAAGTGTAGGATCAAATGGGCTAAAAAGTAGAAAAAGGAAACAACACCTTCGACCATCAGATGGCCAGTCCCCTTAATTGGAGGCCGGTCCACTTAATAATTAAGGGGGCCGCCTTATGATTTAAGGGGGCCGCCCATCTGGTGATTCCCAGATTGTCAGAAAGGGTTTTTAGTAGTGAATTGCAGAAAGGTTGTGTTTTTGGTTTCAAACAAGTCCAACTCTTTGAGGCAATTAAGCATATACTAATTATGTAGGCAATTATGTAGCCAAAGCATGTTAATCAAAGAGATTAAGTAAACAAGCAATTTCATCTAGCATGCAAACATACTCATCAAGCAAGTAAAATATAAGTGCTAGGAAACAATAAGCAACATCAAGTATTTCATAACTACATAACTAGGAGGATTAATCCTAATGTGTATCAATGTGCAATAAGTGGGTAGTTATAATAGCATGGATTTCTAGACTTGTTACAAACAAAGTCTTAATGAACAAACCATGGTCCTCTTGATTTGATTTATCACTTATAAGTGTCATTTATATAAATATAGATGACAAATATGAGATCACCATGCATGATTTTAAAAGAGACGTTTTTAGCATTATTCAACAATGTTTGAAAGTAAGTTTTCACTTAGATGTGAGAGTTATTTGAATAAAATAGATTGGGTTTTTACTTCAAAATGTGTGAATAAATGGTAAAGAATATTTTCCCAATCTTTAGTTTTGATCAAAACAAAATTGTGGATATTGATAGTGAAAACATGTTATTTAAAAGTGGGATAGTTATTTGAAAAACTATTTTCCAAAATGTGAGGTTTTTGCATATTTTTAGAGATATTAGATTTTTGACAACAAATATCATGAATCAAATATTTTAAAAAATGTTTATTAAAGATCTCATGCTCAAGAGGGTTGGTTAAGCCTATTATTATCTCATGCTATCGTTTCTACATATCCTATGATCCTAAAGGAAATGAAGACGATAATTTATATGTTAGATGCGAGAATGTTGAATGGGGTATAACCTAACATCTATAGTTCCTTTGTTTTCGCACGCTTATCTAACTTAATGCCATAAATCTAGGAATGAAAGAATCTAATGAGAAGCAAAGTTCATAAAAGTAAACTAGCGTTAGGTATATATAGGAAGAACAATTTAATCAAGTTGGTGAATGAGTATGAGACTATTACTAGTGGTGCTCAATTCAGGCTAAACACGACCATTTTTACGGGTTACACACACCCAACTTCTCACATAGAAGCAATTCAACCTTTAGGTTAAATTGAATTTCTAGTCAATAGATTCTCCAGTAGTCATTCTCTTTTTAGAAGAAATCGACTTCCTAAATTTACCTAGCGAAGATTACCAAATATGAAGTTTGCTTGATTCACTAATACTTGGCTTAATGTGACTCAAACATCATGTTTTTATGAAGGTAAATCTAGATGGTATATTTTATTCACGATCCTAATAGAGACGTGTTGAATGTTTAGATAAGAGTAAACACAATTTTTTTAATCCTTTCTTCATGATTTACCGGTTGTTTGGTTTTGATGACATATTACTTGATTTAATAACTGTGCTAGACTTAAGAGTGCACCTTAGCGTCTCTTGTGAAATGAATCTCATTAAGATTATTTATCTTAAATGAGTTTGTGATTCTCTAATGATATCAAAATTAAACATTAATATATTTTTAAACAAATATTATTTTCTATGATTTTTGCCAATGTTATATATCATACTTTAACAAGTATTTGAAAAAATAAATTTTACTTGTTTATGGATTGTGACAAGTTATTTTTCAATTCTAATAACTTATATTATTTAAAAAAAATGTAGTGCATTATCTTGTAACACAACCATTCATGCTACAAAGAAAATGAAATACATAGAATATATAGAGTGTATTATTCTTAAATATGTATTTTATCTTGAAGTGATAATTTTAAGTAGTGTGAGCAAAGTTTACATATGTTGTTAGTTTGCTCATGTTTGGTTTTTCGGATATGACACATTTATCCATTGCATTGCAATGTAAATTGCTTGAATATTTCGGACGAAACATCTAAGTCGTCAATCCTACTTCATTGTATATTTTATGAGTGTGTTTAAAATGTTATTCTAATATTTGGAACACAATTATTGGACAAGTAGATTCAATATGACATTATCAACACAAGTGTGAGTTATGATCCAATGCATACTCTTTTCATCTACAAAGGATGTAACTATTTTCATATCAATCTAGTGTGATTGAGTATGTAGATTCAAGACTATATCTTTTGTTGTAATTTGATATAATATTGAAGCTAAACAAATAGCAATCCAATTTCTTGTCCACACTCAAAAACACGTCAATTAGAATTGATGAATATATCAACCATAATTTGAATAATGAATTGATATAATATCAAGATCTTTCTTGACCCTCACAAACCCTCATTTAAAATAAATAGACATTTTGATAGTGTGTTCCATTAATCCTAAGATTATTTAAGAGTGAGGTTAGTGAATGATTAAAATTTAACTTATTACTTCATGTTTGTTATATGTTTTGTTTATGTGAAAGACTCTTCATTATTACTTATTATGAACACACTTAGATTTTGAAAATATTTTTTCTTTTATATAAGTACTAATGATTTAAAATAATTTAATTTCTCTTATTCAAACAACCTAAGGTAAAACAAGGTAATTTGTTGAAAATATTTTAAGTGTGTTGTGAAGAATAGATTAAATTGTTTGAAATATTTAGGTGACTAGATTTAACTCATTTACAAGATGTTTGAGTAACATTAAGCCATCTATACCTATATGCAATGCAAGCATATTATAACAATCCTAACGCAAGAAATCTAGCATAAGATCTAGTTAAGTATAAACCGGAAAGCTAGCTATAACTAATAGGGCACATATGCTTAGATATAAAAATAGCTAAATTTCAAGTAGCAACAATTATCTAATATATTCAAAAGATAAAATCACAAAGAAGTTCACATAACATATAAAACACTTGTCGTCGTTTTGCGTATTATATACACCAATGTTTACTTAGCTCGATTTTATTTGAAAGTAAAATAGTTTCCTCCCCATTCTATAATTTAATTAAGATCAATATTTTGAAAACATAAATACTTAATTTTTCAAAATTATATCAACTAGGAATGCCCGACTTGAAGGAAAAGGTAAAACAAAAGTTTTACGTTAAAACGAAACACAAATTTTTGACCACCATATAGTATTTTGACTTTATTACTTATTTAAGTTTTAATGGTTACTTGTAAGTATTTTTTAAATGAAAGTAGACTCAATTACCTTTAAAACGCCGGGTGGCACGACTTCTACGGAGTTACGGTTAATTTTATATGAATTTTCAAAGTTTCCGAAAAACTGTCGAACAGACAGGCGGACCCCTTAAATTTAAGGGGGCCGCCCAGTATTTAAGGGGGCCGCCCAGACAAGTAAAGGGGCCGCCCATCTAATACTAAAAAATGAATTTTTTGTTAAAAATTGTTTTCTGACTTTGTGGAAAGATGTGTAACTTTCTGATTTAAAAACGAACATATAACACTTGTTTTACACATAATCTTATCTCGAGCTAGTATAATTAGTGTATATAATATCAAAACTAATACAAGTTAATCAACAAAACACTTTTCATATTTAATCCTCCTTAATGGGTAATTTGATACATGGATCGTACTCAATTTTTAAAACCATTTGTTTTGAAAATTTGAGCGACGTGGCTCTGGTACCAATTGTGGAAAACTAGAAGGGGGTTTGAATAGTTTTCCCCTCTTTTTCATTTTATAAAAACTTTGTTTCAAAATGTTGATTCGAATTTATTCAATTGTTTGTTTGGAAAACCTTTAATTAGAATTTAGTATGTAAAGACCATATAATGAATATGATCAATTATATATGTAAGCTTTTGGAAAAACTTAGTTTTGTGAATGGAGCTTTGGTCGGTCTTTGTGTGAATACGTTTTCCTTTTAAAATCTTAAAACGTTTTGTATCAAATTATCTATCAAGTTAAACTTAATATGAGAAGTGTGAATAATAATCTATTTGACCATATCATATAATTATACACACAATCACAATATTAACTTCTATGTTCAACACAATCAATCATCACAACTATATAAGCAAGAACTAAGACATATAGGCAAGCATAGATGTAAAGCGATAAATCCAAGAATAAATGAAAAGAGATAAGAGAAAGGAAATGTAAACCGGACACGATGATTTATAGTGGTTCGGCTACAAGGACACCTTCCTTGCCCTACTCCACTCCCCGAGTTACCTACTCGAGAGTTTTCTTCACTACTCAACAAGCTCCCTTTTGGCGGAGAAAACCGTACACAACTTTTGCTTACACAATTTAACGACACTAAGCTAAATGTCGAGTTCTAATAGTAACTAGAACCAATCTCACAACACTACTTCAATCACTTCACAACTTCTACATGACTTCACGACTTCTTCATGGCTTCACGACTTCACGACTTCTTCATGGCTTCACGACTTCTTCATGGCTTCACGAGTTCACGACTTCTTCACTACTTCACAACTTCTTCTATACTCCACTACATATTCACACATCTACTTCTTCACAACTTCATGACTTCTCCACACTACTACTTTTTCCCACTACTTCTTACTCACTCATAAACTCACTACTAAGTAAGATCATCTTGATCTACTTATTACATATACATAACTCACAACATCAAATAAACACTAACTAGATCCTAATACATCTTTGGCTTTATGATAGGGAGGATTCTTCTCTTGCACTTTTAGTGGTGAAGGATTGGATCACTTGAAACAAAAACTTATAATCTTATGATCAAAGGATTTAGAAGGATGTTTTGAAGGGATTGGGACTGAAAATTTTCGTGCAAAAGGTGAGAAAATTCTGTGGGATGAACCAGTATTTATAGGGAGAAAAATACTGTTTGGGAGCGTGGCCGATCCCCTTAATTGGGTGCCGGTCCCCTTAATAATTAAGGGGACCGCCTAGTATAATTAAGGGGGCCGCCTAAGAAAAAAATATTTTTTCTTCAGATTTTTTGTCTTTTTGTGGGGGAGGTTTTTCCTGAAGAATGTAGCCGTTTTTTGGGTTGAAATTTGAATTCAAAATATTTATTTTGAATAAAACATTTCTTATAAATACAAAAATGTTTTGTATAAGTTTAAAAATGTTTGTCCCACTTTAATAAAATGTAAGGTTTGTAAAAATAAAAATTCCTTTGATCATAAAATGCATTAGACACTTTGTTTATTCATACCTTAAGTGATATGGATGCTAAAGCAAATATTTACGACTAAATACTTGTTTACATCATAATTTGTAGTTCAATGAGTTTACGTTTTATGATTATCAAAAGATAGAGATATCGATATATGTTAATAATGTTTTTAGGCATTATTTATATCAACAGAATCATGGGACGAACTTCGTACTGCTTTCGTTTGTAGATATTTTCCTCCAGCTCTATTTAATAAACTTCTCAGAGAAATCCGAGGATTCTCACAACGCAAAAATGAAAATCTAACCGAAGCCTGGCTTTGAATGAAAGAATTGCTAAGAAACTGTCATGGACATGGTCGGACAAAAGGCAATATAATCAAAATCTTTTACCACGGTCTTGATGAAATAACTCAAGAAGCTTTAAATGCTGCGGCCGGTGGTATATTCCTCTATAAAACACCAAATCAAGCGTATCAACTCCTTGAAGACAAAGTATTACTTAAGCTAGATTGGGCAAAAGAACAAAAACCAAAAAATTCTCTTCGTAAAACTGTTGCTTTCGTTGATGAAGGCAGTAGTAATTCTGATACTAATAAAATTATGGCAAGAATGGATGCCATGGCAATTAAAATGGATGCTTAATACAAAGAAATGAAAGAACAACGTGAAAGTTGTAATCATTGTGGCAGAAACCATGCTACCGCAAATTGCAGTGATGATGACACACCAATATCACGTGAAGAAGAAGCTAAATTTATGAACACTTTTTGACGCACCCGTTTCTATGAGAACTATCATGATCGTGATCGAGAACGAGAACGATGGAGACCTAGTGCGAAGAACGAATATAATCGAGAACCTTACAAACAAGCAAACATCGATGACAAACATGATGTTCAAACTCAACTGAATGATTTTATTAAAGCACAAAAATCAACAAACCTTTTCGCAAAATATCAATACATGGACCTAAAAGAAAAAATTGAATCTGCTGCTAGAAATCACCAACCCGCGATGCAAAATTTTGAAGCCAAATTCGACATATTTGCTAAAAAGCAGTTAGGTCGAGCTTCTGGATCCCTTCCTAGTAACTGATGAGTGTGTAAATACTCATCATTTTTACCATTTCTGAGCTGCCAAAACATATAAAAACACTTAATATTGAACCAAAATAGTGAAAATATCCCAGGAAAGTGTTTTACATGTTTCAAATGCAAAAATATCAAAAACAGATGAAAAACGCACAAAGTTTGCAAAATTGGCAGTTTCAGTCCCTCAACTTTCAAAAATTGTCAAATCTAGTCCCTGGTTGTTCCAAAAACTTGAAAAAGTCACCAAAGGTCCTTTTAAATAAAAAAGTTACACATTTAGTCCTTTGGTGCAAAGTTTCACAAAATTACAAGGTTAGTCCCTGTACTTTGCAAAATTGTCAAAAATGGTCCCTGGGATATTAAAACTTTGAGAAAAGCAAATTTTGGTCCTTGTGCTATTAATCTTTTGCAGGAATGGTCCTTGGTGTGAATTTTGGTGAAATGACATAATTGGTCCCTCAAGTTTGGCAGTTTGTCAATTTTGGTCCCCTGGTGGTTTAAAATGGAAAAATTTCATTTAAGGTCCTTTGGTTTATCACATATGGAAAGATTAATCCTTATAGTATCTTTGGAAACTTGCCAATTCAGACCCCTCAACTTTGCTCAAATTACAAAATTAGTCCTTGTGGTATTATAAACCTAAAACCAAACGGATCCTTAGTTATATTAATACCACCAAACCAATCCACAAAACAAATAAAAAGCCCACCCATCCTTTTTTTTACTTGGGCCCAAAACACCAGCCCACTCACCCAAAACAATAAGCCAGGGTCAACTTTGACCCCTTGGTCAAACTTCGGTCAAACCCACCCAAACCGCCATCACCTTCCCAATACCATCCTCACCACTGAACCAAACCACCCTGGTTCCCCCCCCCCCCCCCCCGCACCACTTGCACCCATCCACTTCCACACCCTTATCCTCTCCCCTCACACTTCCCCAAGACCAATCACATCCCACCCCCTATGGCTATTCCACAGAACCAAATTGCATAAAAACTCCTTTCCCGCCAAAATTGCAAAGGAAGAAAAGGTTATCCAAAATACAAGCAAATTGGTGGGATTTGACCCTGTGGGTCCCACTAACACCCTGGGATGCTATAAAAAGAAAGAGGAGCAGAAGTGATCAAATAGTTAGTGTAGCATTAGTAGTAGTGAAACGTAGGTAGTTTAATTTAGTATTCCAGTTGTATTTTCAGTTTCCAAAAGTTGTAATCAACATTTCTAATGTAATATTAACTATCTTGAACCTTAATTGTTATTTGAAATTCAAAATTGCAGTTTTGCATAAAAATCTTAAATCATTTAAGCATTGTTAAAAGTTGTTGTTTGGTGTTGGTTTAAGCTCAATTAAGGTCAGTTACAAGCTCTCATTAGTTTCCACTCATAAAAAGTTAAATTAGTAGAAAATCATAGAAATTGCTCATAATAGTATAAATCACTGTGGGGATGTATTGGAGCTGAATTCAAGGAAATATGTTGAATGCTGTGGGTATTGGAGCTCAGTGGGAGCATTAGGAGATGTTTATGGTCAATGGTTCATAATATTAGTCGACAAGTATCTTGTAAGCTTTTCTTCTCAGATTTTTTCTTTTTAACTGTAGCAGTGCTTCTTTTGTGCTTATTGATGTTTAGATGTGCTTATTTCAGTTACTTGTTGCTTAGAATGTAAGATGTAGCTTAATTATCTCATTAGAATTTAGTTTTCATCAAAATTGGGTGTAACTGTTTCATAATCAGTTTATATAGCTTATTTGCGTTTGCTTAGTAGAAATTGCTTATTGTTGAACACTTTCTGTCTAAATAGTTATAATATATCTTATTGAGTCCTTGTCAATCACATTTGAAGTTTAATTAGCTTTGGTTGTTTGAAATTCGTTCATCAGTCCTAGTATTAAGGGGTGTTTGGCTTAGGTTGATACCCTGAGTCTTAGGGTGAGTATGTTGTTATTTTTAGTTAAGATAGGTTTTTTTAGGTCCATTGAATGCTGTTAAGGAAGAAAAACCATAAGTCTCTCATTCAAATAGTCAAAATCACCTATCACAAGCTCCCAACAGTTAACTGTGGGAGTTTGTGATCCCAAATCCATTCATTTTCATTCACAAGTAGGTAACTTAGCCCTAGTTAGTTCTATTATAGCCTAATATAGCTTAAATGATCAGAAAAGTAGAATCTAAACTCAAAAAAAGTCAAGGAAGGAGTTTAATAGAAAAAGTCAAATATTGCTCATCTCAGTTTTTTCCCAAAACTCCAAGATTTGTTTAGAATTTAGGAGTAGGATGTAGAGCTTGAAATTGTTCATACTTATTGTCTACCACCTCATCTCCCAAGTCCTAGCTTCATTACATTTTTAGTAATTTTTCTGTGGGCCCCACTTTGCCCCAAAGTAGGCCGCAGGCACAGCCTCTGCCCTGCTGCATCAGTTACTCAGCCCATACCACCACCTTTGGTGGTGGTTTGTGGCCACCACAGTGGACCTCACACCTCAAATCTTGTTTCATCCAACCCCCCTCCTACCAGGGATCCTTAGTTGACCATTTGTTTGACCATAAGACCCTTGGGTCCTACCTAATTTAGCCACATAAGTCTGTCCCACTTTCTGAGTTCATACAAGATGCCAAGTGCTTTTCAACTGCTTATTAGCTTATTCCAATAGCTTAATTGTGAAAATCTTGCTTATACATGTTCAAGTAACTCAGAAGAATCAAGTTTTACCTAGGTGGACCCCACATAAGCTCTTGTGAGCTTATTTTCATTTTCAGTCAACTAAAGTCAACTGTTAAGCTTAGTAGCTTATAATTAGCTTATTATTAAGATCTAAATTAGTTGTTTTTACAAAAGTTGTTTATTTTTAGATATAAAATAGGTTGGAAAAAGAAAAATCCAGAAAAGACAATATAAACATAAGTGATAGTTTCTATTTAATATAATTTAATTTTAATTTTCATTTTTAGATTTTTATTATGTAAGTTGTGTTTTTATATTTTTATTAATTTCATCTTATATTAAAGTATTTTTAGTAATTTTATTAGATTTTTATATTATCATTTAGTATTTATTAGATTTAATGTTAGTTTAATTATTAATTAGTTATTAATTAAGTTTTAAATAGCATAATTAATTTTTATAAGGTAACACCTAGTTTTTATATTTTTCCTAGCTTTTAAATGTTATAAAATAGTTTTACAAATTTTTCCATAATTTTCTAAGTTAATTTAGTATTAATATTAATTTAAATTAGTTTAATTAGTTTAATTAAGCTAACTAGTTTTTAATTAATAAAAAATCCATAAAAAGACAAAAATATTTATTTTTATTTTTTTATACTTTATACAAGTCCTAGTTTAAGTTTAGAAATTATTTTTGCAAATTTTTAGTTTAATTTGTAATACTTATAATTATTAGTTAATTTAAATTAGATTTTAATTAGTTTAATTAATTAAATAATATTTAAATATTAAAATATTCACTTTTATAATTTCATTTTCAATCTCAAATTTCTTTTTAATTTTAAGTTTCAAAAAAGTTCAAAAGCACCCCCTGTAGTTGTAATTCACCAAATCCCACTTTTCCAGTCTGTTACGTGAATCTGAATTGTGAATTTGTGCATATACCTGTATATCTGATTTTTGTGAATATTATATATGTATAAAATTACCAAAATAACAGTAGCAATATCAATTCCATATCATCTGGCTACTGTCCTCAGTGCCACTCACTCATAAACGATTTCAAACGACACCATTTCAATCTCGCTGGGACTTTAACGACCCGGGGACACACTATACTATCATCGGAGTATTGGAACGAGGCTGTCTTTGACTTGTTAACCTTGGTCAATAATATCTGACCGCTTTGGGACCAATCAAAATTTGGCGCCGCTGCCGGGGAGGTTGTTGCGTGTTTTATAAAATCGTTTTAAGTTTAGTGGTTTTCAAAACCCTCCCTGTACAAATTTCACACAAATTTGTAAAAAGTTTTTGTAAAAATATAATCATATCAAAAAAAAGTTTATTAACACTTTTCCTAAAGTGTTAAAAACACAAAAAATAAAAATCAAAATCAAAAACAACAAAACAAACTGTGAAGTTAAATTACTTCGTTTTCTTTAAGATTACAACCTAAAACAGTTGGTTTAAGGTAAGTTCTGACATTAAATTGCGAACTGAAGAGGAAACCTATTTACTTCCTCCCGCCAGCCTGCGAGTAATCTTAAAAGAACGATTTCGGTTAACGAATCAGTTCCAAAAATATTTCCCAAGTTTTCTGTGCACACACCCATAAGCCTAAAGCAGTTTTTCAAATTAATAAATACATAAAATCTTACCACCGCAAACCAAGGCTGAACACCTACCAACTGGGGGTGTGAACATAATAAGTTCCCAAACTTAAGATTAAAACTTGCCTTTGTATCCTTGTGAGTGGTGTACCTTTTTCAAAGAAGCTATTCACTTGTGATTATTGGTTTAAGTTCACTGTGGTTTTACCTCGATTTTGTTTTGAAAAATTGTTTTTTGTGCACTAAACATGTTTCTCAAAAATACCAAAAATATTTACCTTTACCTTCTCACTTTTTTGATTCTCCATTTCTTACCCTCCAAAACCTTTTGATTCTTTCTATATCTCATCCACACTTTCTGATTTGCCAGTGGTGTGGTAATCCTTATAATGGTGGCGATTGCCCCAGTTGTGGCATGGTAGAGTCAGGAAAGGGGTCTGTCTATAACCAGAATCCCTATTCCTACCATGACACGACTGATTCATTCCATCAGTTACCACACCATGAGACTCAGCAGTTTTACTGTTGTGAGTACTGTGGTGGTTCACATTACAGTTCTGATTGTCAATCGGGAAATACGCTTGTCTATGAGCAGTTTCCTGATAACAATTATAACTCAAGCACATACAACCCACAACCACATCAGTTTCACTGTTGTGATTACTGTGGAGGTCCACACTTCAGCTCTGATTGTCAAACGAGGAATCCATTTCCTTGTAACAATTATGACTCTTCGTATCAAGACCAACCTCTACAGTATCAAACTATCCAAGCAACTCCTCAAATCCAGCAAGACTTTTTAGAGGTTCTTGAAAAATTTAAAGAACTTAAGGAGGAGTTAGCTAATATTTCACTCCGCCATACTCCAAGTTCTTCTTGTGCATATTGTGGGGGTCCTCATGATGATTTTCAATGTCAACCTTCAGGTTTTGACACATCCACATCCCCACAATTTCCACTCATTCCAAATTCTCGTGGGAAAACTATGGCAGAATTACTTGCTGAAGAACGAGAATCTGGAAAAAGCATGGAAGAATTATTGGCTGAGCAACGAGCAGCTAAAATACGTGCTAATATTCGCAATACTGCTCTATTTGATGACTATGATGACAGTGATGATGAAGATAACATTGTTATTATTAAAAAAGATTCATCAAGTTCATCAGTTGATATCCCAGCAGTTGAGATTCCATCTCAAACAACTGTTATCACACCCGAGGTTTCCACTCACTCTTTGACCATAGGGGATGAGCATCTTAGCACTGTTCCTAATAAGGAATCAGACGAATTAATAAAGTTTAGTGTTGAGAACCTTATCCCAATCCCAAGAGAGTCAAGGGAACTTCTGACCATATGTGTGATTTACCTTCCCCTCTTGAGTGTCCAAAAGCTCAATTTGAGATTTTCTCCGATTGTAGCGAAGATTGTGCATCTTATGGAGACATCGAGTATGTTGAAGCATCAATTCCACATTCTGATGCTGATCATCTTCTTGAGGAGTTCACCAATATCAATTCACTTCCAACTGGAAGTGATGATGGTCTCCTTAACTCCGAAGCCGAAATTGAAAATCTCTTAAATCATGATCTGTCACTCACTTCTGATCCCGAAAATCCAATAGAGAATATTGATCACTTTGTTCCCGAAGCATTCAATACTACTCTCACCAATCCTCTATTTGAATTCGAATCTGAATTCACTTTGATTTCTGATAATCCACTCTTTGATATTCAGAACGAGGATTGTGATGAGTTTATTCCGGAACATGAGTTCACAGATTCACATCTTGTGAAAAATTCTCTTCATGAGGAGTTCTCCGGTGAACTCACTCATCATGTCATGACTCCTCCGGAGTTTGATATCCCGGGGGGAGATGCACTCAATCATGAGAATTTGCAAATTCCCACCCACCCTCCCGGGATGTTTACGAGCTTACCCTTTGAAATCCAAACTCAGGCTATGGAGCCTGCTCTCGAGGAAGAAAATCTTATCATGATTTTCATCATGGTTTTCTTCCTTTTCTTCACCTACAGGGTGACTTCTCTTGTTTTTCACTCCTTCGGGAATGAAGACACTCTATTTGACCCCGGCATTTTCATGTACCATTATTTTGAGCCGGGATTATATCTCATCGGTGTGGAACTTTCACGTGCTTCAAATGTTTGTCCAAACATCTTGAATGAAAGTCCGATTGAGATTGTTTCTTCCACATCATGCTTCCCCAAGGACAAATGAATTCGGGGTCGAGTCAAGCTAGCGACTCGGTAAACAAAAACAGTAGCATGCTTATAGGGTTTTCACCCTAAGTGTGGGGGAGTCCCCCATGCTATGATTACAAAAGTGAAAAACAAAATTGTGTTTCCTCGCTTAAGCTTGTAATGTTGCCCTTTTACGTTCCAAGAGTCGGCATAATAGCCGGGACTTTGAATATTGAGGACAATATTCATGCTAAGTGTGGGGGGGGGGGGGGGGTATTTCGCTATTCTAGCGAATTTTATCACATTTTACTATCTTATACCCCCGTTTTTGACCAAAATTTTTCAAAAATTTTTCACTAAAGTTCAAAATTTTTTGTGGTAATCAGTCCGCCGTGTCTAAATGACAAAGGGATTGGCTAGTCCAGGAGCAAACGGCTCTTGGTAAAGACATCTCAAACCCGTTGATGGCTTGCAATTTGCCAAAAATTGTATGGTTCCTCAACTCCCCATATCCTCATAAGCAAATGAGTTGGCTAGCCCGCAAGATTATGGCTTGTGGTAAAGGCCGTGGAAAATCCATAATTGGTAATCAGCTCACCAAGATGTTGACTTAGTCCATCAAGATGCTGGCTAGTCCAGAAGCAAACGGCTTTTGGTAAAGACTAATCAAATCCGTTGACAGCTGGTGGTTTGCTCAAAATCACACGGTTATCAGGTGTACCACAGTTCTCACACATGGCTACTCCAGAAGTGATGGCTTTTGGTAAAGAGTTTTTCAAATCCATCAAGTTTTTCTCAAAAGATTGCTAGGGACTAGCAATGTTTTAGTGTGGGGGATTGATGAGTGTGTAAATACTCATCATTTTTACCATTTCTGAGCTGCCAAAACATATAAAAACACTCAATATTGAACCAAAATAGTGAAAATATCCCAGGAAAGTGTTTTACATGTTTCAAATGCAAAAATATCAAAAACAGATGAAAAACACACAAAGTTTGCAAAATTGGCAGTTTCAGTCCCTCAACTTTCAAAAATTGTCAAATCTAGTCCCTGGTTGTTCTAAAAACTTGAAAAAGTCATCAAAGGTCCTTTTAAATCAAAAAGTTACACATTTAGTCCTTTGGGGTGCAAAGTTTCAAAAAATTACAAGTTTAGTCCCTGTACTTTGCAAAATTGTCAAAAATGGTCCCTGGGATATTAAAACTTTGAGAAAAACAAATTTTGGTCCTTGTGCTATTAATCTTTTGCAGGAATGGTCCTTGGTGTGAAGTTTGGTGAAATGACATAATTGGTCCCTCAAGTTTGGCAGTTTGTCAATTTTGGTCCCCTGGTGGTTTAAAATGGAAAAATTTCATTTAAGGTCCTTTGGTTTATCACATATGGCAAGATTAATCCTTATAGTATCTTTGGAAACTTGCCAATTCAGACCCCTCAACTTTGCTCAAATTACAAAATTAGTCCTTGTGGTATTAGAAACCTAAAACCAAACGGATCCTTAGTTATATTAATACCACCAAACCAATCCACAAAACAAATAAAAAGCCCACCCATCCTTTTTTTTTACTTGGGCCCAAAACACCAGCCCACTCACCCAAAATAATAAGCCAGGGTCAACTTTGACCCCTTGGTCAAACTTCGGTCAAACGCACCCAAACCGCCATCACCTTCCCAATACCACCCTCACCACTGAACCAAACCACCCTGGTTTCCCCCCCCCCCCTTGCACCACTTGCACCCATCCACTCCACACCGTTATCCTCTCCCCTCACACTTCCCCAAGACCAATCACATCCCACCCCCTATGGCTATTCCACAGAACCAAATTGCATAAAAACTCCTTTCCTGCCAAAATTGCAAAGGAAGAAAAGGTTTTCCAAAATACAAGCAAATTGGTGGGATTTGACCCTGTGGGTCCCACTAACACCCTGGGATGCTATAAAGAGAAAGAGGAGCAGAAGTGATCAAATAGTTAGTGTAGCATTAGTAGTAGTGAAACGTAGGTAATTTAATTTAGTATTCCAGTTGTATTTTCAGTTTCCAAAAGTTGTAATCAACATTTCTAATGTAATATTAACTATCTTGAAACTTAATTGTTATTTGAAATTCAAAATTGCAGTTTTGCATAAAAATCTTAAATCATTTAAGCATTGTTAAAAGTTGTTGTTTGGTGCTGGTTTAAGCTCAGTTACAAGCTCTCATTAGTTTCCACTCATAAAAAGTTAAATTAGTAGAAAATCATAGAAATTGCTCATAATAGTATAAATCACTGTGGAGATGTATTGGAGCTGAATTCAAGGAAATATGTTGAATGTTGTAGGTATTAGAGCACAGTGGGAGCATTAGGAGATGTTTATGGTCAATGGTTCATAATATTAGTCGACAAGTATCTTGTAAGCTTTTTATCTCAGATTTTTGCTTTTTAACTGTAGTAGTGCTTCTATTGTGGTTATTGATGTTTAGATGTGCTTATTTCAGTTACTTGTTGCTTAGAATGTAAGATGTAGCTTAATTATCTCATTAGAATTTAGTTTTCATCAAAATTGGGTGTAACTGTTTCATAATCAGTTTATATAGCTTATTTGTGTTTGCTTAGTAGAAATTGCTTATTGTAGAACACTTTCTGTCTAAATAGTTATAATTATTTTATTGAGTCCTTGTCAATCACTTTTGAAGTTTAATTAGCTTTGGTTGTTTGAAATTTGTTCATCAGTCCTAGTATTAAGGGGTGTTTGGCTTAGGTTGATACCCTGAGTCTTAGGGTGAGTATGTTGTTATTTTTAGTTAAGATAGGTTTCTTTAGGTCCATTGAATGCTGTTAAGGAAGAAAAACCATAAGTCTCTCATTCAAATAGTTAAAATCACCTATCACAAGCTCCCAACAGTTAACTGTGGGAGTTTGTGATCCCAAATCCATTCATTTTCATTCACAAGTAGGTAACTTAGCCCTAGTTAGTTCTATTATAGCCTAATATAGCTTAAATGATCAGAAAAGTAGAATCTAAACTCAAAAAAGTCAAGGAAGGAGTTTAATAGAAAAAGTCAAATATTGCCCATCTCAGTTTTTTCCCAAAACTCCAAGATTTGTTTAGAATTTAGGAGTAGGATGTAGAGCTTGAAATTGTTCATACTTATTGTCTACCACCTCATCTCCCAAGTCCTAGCTTCATTACATTTTTAGTAATTTTTCTGTGGGCCCCACTTTGCCCCAAAGTAGGCTGCAGGCACAGCCTCTACCCTGCTATATCAGTTACTCAGCCCACACCACCACCTTTGGTGGTGGTTTGTGGCCACCACAGTGGACTCCACACCTCAAATCTTGTTTCATCCAACCCCCTCCTACCAGGGATCCTTAGTTGACCATTTGTTTGACCATAAGACCCCTGGGTCCCACCTAATTTAGCCACATAAGTCTGTCCCACTTTCTGAGTTCATACAAGATGCCAAGTGCTTTTCAACTGCTTATTAGCTTATTCCAATAGCTTAATTGTACAAATCTTGCTTATACATGTTCAAGTAACTCAGAAGAATCAAGTTTTACCTAGGTGGACCCCACATAAGCTCTTGTGAGCTTATTTTCATTTTCAGTCAACTAAACTCAACTGTTAAGCTTAGTAGCTTATAATTAGCTTATTATTAAGATCTAAATTAGTTGTTTTTACAAAAGTTGTTTATTTTAGATATAAAATAGGTTGGAAAAAGAAAAATCCAGAAAAGACAATATAAAAATAAGGGATAGTTTCTATTTAATATAATTTAATTTTAATCTTCATTTTTAGATTTTTATTAAGTAAGTTGTGTTTTTATATTTTTATTAATTTCCTCTTATATTAAAGTATTTTTAGTAATTTTATTAGATTTTTATATTATCATTTAGTATTTATTAGATTTAATATTAGTTTAATTAATAATTAGTTATTAATTAAGTTTTAAATAGCATAATTAATTTTTATAAGGTAACACCTAGTTTTTATATTTTTCCTAGCTTTTAAATGTTATAAAATAGTTTTAGAAATTTTTCCATAATTTTCTAAGTTAATTTAGTATTAATATTAATTTAAATTAGTTTAATTAGTTTAATTAAGTTAACTAGTTTTTAATTAATAAAAAATCCATAAAAAGACAAAAATATTTATTTTTATTTTTTTATACTTTATTCAAGTCCTAATTTAAGTTTAGAAATTATTTTTGCAAATTTTTAGTTTAATTTGTAATACTTATAATTATTAGTTAATTTAAATTAGATTTTAATTAGTTTAATTAATTAAATAATATTTAAATATTAAAATATTCACTTTTATAATTTCATTTTCATTCTCAAATTTCTTTTTAATTTTAAGTTTCAAAAAAGTTCAAAAGCACCCCCTGTAGTTGTAATTCACCAAATCCCACTTTTCCAGTCTGTTACGTGAATTTGAATTGTGAATTTGTGCATATACCTGTATATCTGATTTTTGTGAATATTATATCTGTATACAATTACCAAAATAACAGTAGCAATATCAATTCCATATCATCTGGCTACTGTCCTCAGTGCCACTCACTCATAAACGATTTCAAACGACACCATTTCCATCTCGCTGGGACTTTAACGACCCGGGGACACACTATACTATCACCGGAGTATTGGAATGAGGCTGTCTTTGACTTGTTGACCTTGGTCAATAATATCTGACCGCCTTGGGACCAATCAGTAACACTCAACCTAATCCTAAAAACAAACCTTATCAACCACCGCAAGCTCGTCATGAGCATGTGAATGTTATTACCACAAGAAATGGTACTTCTTATGATCCACCCATTGATCCCAGTTAAACTTAACAACCTGTTGAAGTTTTCACTGATGAAGAAGAAGAAGAAGAAGAAACTGTTCCTCGTAAAGAAACCACAACTTCTGAAACACCAGTACCTAAACCCTACAAACCTAGAATTCCATATCCTCAACGCTTAAGAAAAGAAAAAATGGAAGCTCAGTATGGAAAATTTCTTGATATAATTCGAGCTGTCCGAATTAATGTCTCTCTTGTTGATGTTTTAGCTGGAATGCCCAATTACGGGAAATTTCTCAAAGAACTTGTTAGTAACAAAACAAACTCTAACAAATTTCAGCAACTTTCCTTAATGAAGAATGTTCAGCTATCGTTCAAAAAAAAGTTCCACCAAAACTTGGAGACCCAGGAAGTTTCCTGATTCCTTGTACTTTTAGTAAAACATTCTCGTGCAATGCTCTAGCCGTTCTTGGTGCTAGCATTAATCTGATGCCGTATTCTATATATGCTAAATTATCAACTGAAACGCTTAAACCAACTAAGATGAGTGTTTGATTAGCTGACCGATCTTTCCAATATCCTGTTGGAATAGCTGAGAACATGTTAGTTGAAGTTGGCAAATTCACCTTTCCAGTTGATTTCGTTATCCTAGAAATGGAAGAAGATAGCAAAGTACCCCTAATCTTAGGAAGACCTTTTCTCTACAGCCGATGCTATGATTCGAGTTAAACAACTCAATCTTGGAGTTGGAAAAGAAAGAATGATTTTCTCCATAGACAAGGCTATGAAACACTCTTACTCTAACGATGACACATGCTTTAGAATTGATGTTATCGATGAAATTCTCGAAGAAGATTTCGATGAACTGCTAGATGAATTTAATCAATTACTGTACTCAATCGATGGAACACTTTTTGAACACAAAGTTATGGCTGAATATGATCAATTCATGGCTATCACCCTTGAAGATAAAAATGAAAGTTTCGATGACGAGGAAGATAATGAAGAAGAATTATCATTTGAGAAAATAAACCCTGACAATGAACTTAGAATTAAAAAATCTATCGAAGAACCACTTACTGATCTCATTCTCAAACCATTGACAGACCATCTGGAATATGCTTTCTTGGAAGGAGAATCGTTACTTCCAGTCATAATTTCATCTAACCTCTCTGAAAGAAAAAAAGGAAAATTAATTTCAGTTCTAAAAAACCACAAAAGAGCCTTTGCTTGGAAAACTAGTGACATACCAGGGATTTGTTCATCCTTTTGTAAACACAAAATTCAGTTAATGGATGATAAGAAACCAGTGGTTCAAAAGCAAAGAAGACTCAATCCGAATATGAAAGAAGTTGTCAAGAAGGAAGTTGTCAAACTCCTTGACTCAGGAATCATCTACCCTATAGCAGATAGCTCATGGGTAAGTCCTATTCATTGTGTACCCAAGAAAGGTGGTATAACAGTAGTAACTAATGAAAATGACGAACTTGTCACGACTAGAACTGTTACTGGTTGGCGCGTATGTATTCACTACATAAAACTAAATGAAGCCACAAAAAAAGATCATTTTCCTCTCCCATTCATGGACCAAATGTTAGAAAGACTAGCGGGAAATGAATATTTCTGTTTTCTGGATGGATTCTCCGGATATTTCCAAATACCAATCGATCAAATGGATCAAGAGAAAACAACATTTACTTGTCCTTTCGGAACCTTTGTGTATCGACGTATGCTCTATGGCTTATGTAATGCACCTGCTACTTTTCAAAGATGTATGATAGCAATATTTAATGATATGATTGAAGAATCCGTGGAAGTTTTCATGGATGATTTTTTAGTCTTTGGAAATTCTTTCGATAAATGCCTAAGTAATCTAGATAAAATGCTTCAACGTTGTGAAGATACAAATCTTGTGCTTAATTGGGAAAAATGTCACTTCATGGTCAAAGAAGGTATTGTGCTCGGACATAAAGTGTCAGGAGCAGGACTTGAAGTTGACAACGCAAAAGTTGATGCAATCTTGAAACTTCCACCACCTACTAATGTGAAAGGCATTAGAAGCTTTTTAGGACATGCCGGATTATATCGACGATTTATTAAAGATTTCTCAAAAATTGCTCGACCTTTAACTAAACTTCTAGAAAAGGATATTACCTTTGAATTCGATGACGAATGTCAAAAAGCTTTCGAAACTCTCAAAGAGAAACTCACATGTACGCCGATTATAATAAGTCCAAATTGGAACTTACCATTTGAATTGATGTGCGATGCAAGCGATTTTGCCGTCGGAGCTGTCTTAGGACAAAAAGATGGTAGACATTTCCATCCTATCTACTTTGATTGCAAAACACTCAATGCTGCTCAACAAAACTACACGGTTACTAAAAAAGAACTCATGGCCGTTGTGTTTGCATTCGATAAATTTAGAGCATATCTAGTTCTATCCAAAACTGTGGTCTATACAGATCATTCCGCTCTCTGATATCTGTTTAAAAAGCAAGATGCTAAACCACGTCTTATTTGTTGGATTCTGCTTTTGCAAGAATTCGATATTGAAATCAAAGACAAGAAAGGTGTTGAAAACGTAGCCACCGATCATTTGTCTCGTTTAGAAAATGAGGATGAAGAAATAGAAATTGAAATAAATGATAATTTTCCAGATGAAACCCTTAATTCAATTAGTTCTCCAGACACGCCTTGGTTCGCATACATTGCAAACTATCTGGCGGGGGACATACTAAGAAAAGGAATGACTCACCAAGAGAAAAGAAAATTCTTCTCAGATATAAAAAAATATTTTTGGGATGAACCATGCTTATTCAGAATCTGTCCTGACGGAATAATCCATAGATGTGTCTCTGGACCTGAAACTCATGCTATTCTTGATAAATGTCACCATGGACCTGCCGGTGGACATTATGATGCTAACGCTATCGCTAATAAAGTATTCGAATCTGGATTCTATTTGCCAACAATTCTAAAAGAAGCCATACTCTAGTTCGCCTTTGCGAATCATGTCAGAAAACTAGAAACATTTCTAAAAGAGATGAAATGCCTATGAATTACATTCAAGTCTGCGAAATTTTTGACATCTGGGGTATAGACTTTATGGGACCATTTCCTAAATCATCAAAATTTGATATACCCTACTCGCTGTTGACTATGTCTCAAAATGGGAAGATGCCCAAGCTCTTCAAACTAATGATGCAAAAGTTGTTATAACATTTCTTAAAAAACTATTCTGTCAAATTGGAATACCTAAAGATCTAATTAGTGACAGAGGAATTCATTTTTGCAATAAATTACTGGAAAAAGCTATGAAAAGATATGGAGTTAACCATTGGTTCTCTACGTCATATCACCCTCAAACTAGTGGTCAATTTGAAAATACTAACAGAGCTCTTAAAAGAATACTTGAAAATATAGTTAAAGAAAATCTAGCTGTTTGGTCAAGGAAATTAGATGATGCTCTATGGGCATTCAGAACTGCTTATAAAACTCCAACTGGAACAACACCATATAAACTCATATATGGTAAAGCATGCCACCTACCATTTGAATTAGAACACCGTGCATACTGGGCACTTAAAAATTGTAACCTAGATCTTATAGCAGCCGGTGAAAAACGGATGTTTCAACTTCATGAATTAGACGAACTAAGCTTTTATGCTTATGAAAACCTCGTCTTTATAAAGAAAAAACTACAGTTTGGCATGATCAGAAATAAAAAATGAGAAAAGAATTCAAGAAAGGAGATAAAGTCATACTTTTTCAATCAAAATTCAAAATCAAACAACCAAAACTTACAAGCCGCTGGGTTGGACTTTATACTGTGAGACATCAATATCCATCTAGATATGTTGAATTATATGGATGTGACAATAAAAGTTTTATAGTCAATGGTCACAGGCTTAAACTATATAATGAGGAAGAAAGTTTCAACGATAGAAGGGAAGAATCAACACCATTCTTTCCAATTGACTAAAACAAGCTAATCACACGAGTTGAGCTATAGACTCTGAAATTAGCACTTGGCGGGAGGCTGTAACACCCCCAATTCAATGATGCAACGGAATTCAAACTGGGTGTTAATCGACGGCACAACAGTCATAATAATAGAAAACGATCTCTAATTGAGTCGTTTTAAAAGATTTATCATTCAAATTATATAAATATCAGAGATTACAAAACGAGGTCCCAGATGGTTCCATGTTTACAAATTACATTAGATGATTTTTCGAATGATAATAAAATTTATAGCCCTCTTGAATATCCGTGCCCCTCCGTGTCATCCTTGATCATCATGGACCTGAAATACATGCTTAAGAGGTCAACACAAAGGTTGAGTGACATTCATAGAGTTTGTTTAATGGTTGAACACAATATGTTGGTAGTGTGAGCTATAGACTCACACCAAATGGTTGGAAAACAAAACAGTTATTATTATTACACTAAGCTTATGACACCAAACCGTTAACGGGTACCAATATCAATCGGCGGAGTTATCCCGGTAGGTACTTTGCCGTCATACCTATGTTTCAAATATTAATGCATTTGTTTGAACTTAGTCAACATAAATGGGATTCGCCAATCCCAATAGGCCTATTCACAATATTCGCGCTCATTATTACTAGTGATTAAATGGTTCATAATAAGGGAACTTGGATTGGCAAGGATGGTACTTAGTGACAATAAAACAATCAGGCAAGCATAAAATTGAAAAGCATTGTGTTCAGTTGAAAAATAATAGCATGTATTCCCCCCAAGGGTTTGTAAAACAATTAAGTAATGGAAAGTGGGGCCATGAACTCACCTTAAGTTATGTAGTAAGTAGTGAAAATGATGGTCGAATCGCGAAGGTTTCTACAAGCAACCTATAATAGAATGTTGCGACTTAGGATTGGAGTAAAGAATATGAAGAATTGCCTATATATGTCTTGCATTTAGTCCATGATGTAGTGCTTAGTATAGTGTAAGTCTTTGAATAAAAATGGTTTATGAAACATGTATAGTTTGTATATCGCTTACTACCATTCGTGCCGACATAATTCAGAGGTCATGTAGTAAACGTTCGAGGAGCCAGGACACTTTAATTCGTAAATCCACAACTCATCTCGATGGTTTACTTTAATGAATCCCTCACATGAGGCTCCCTACTATTGTAGTATTTGATAAAATATATATAAGTTTTTGATCCGAAAAGTTACATGTCCAAATAATTGAATAAACTTAGGAAAGTTTACTTTTGGATGAAGATTTCTATTACAATGAGTTTCTTGAGTCTATTATGAATATTACTTGCAAAGTCTCGTGGTTATTTGATGGAGTAGATCCAAATTGTTTTGTTTTGCTAAGACTAAAACTTTAGTCAATGATTTCGGTTTAGAAAGCTTTAAGGTCTTAGCTGTGGCCTTGTCGTGGCTTTGGTCATGGCTACTATGGTCTTGAGACTCATCCTTGGCCTTAGCCATGGTTGTGGTCTTGGCTTTAGGTCATTAGACCTCTTGGTTATAACTAACCATAACCATTATATGGTCATTTGGTCTTAAAATGGGCTGTTAAGAATTTGATGAAAATTATCACTCGTAAAGCGTTTTCAGGGCTCGAACTTCTATGCTCCTGAACGAAAACGTTGTTCCGGACAAGTTTCGTGTTTTAACTTTTTGATGAAATGGACCAGAAGGGCCACTTTCAAAATGGTCAGATCGTTAACAGGTTGTTTTAGGCAGTTTCGGTGTTTTGGTTTCGCTAACTTCTTTTGGTCGTATCTTTTGACTCGTAAACTTGTTTTAGGTGATTCAAATTGATATGTTTTCCTTGTTAAGTCCTCTTTAACAGTAGGTAAGTGTCCAATATCATAGTTATACTATTTTGGACATGGTTCTCAATATAAGTTACTAGTTTACTTATTTACTTAATATAAGTTACCATATATATACCATAACTTGTTTTACCAATTTTTATACATCATGAACATAATAACAAGACAATATATAGTATGAATAAAATATAAATAGCATGGAAATGATATTTAGTAAGAAAGTATCTTAGGGTTTCCTTACAACTTTAGGCTTTCTAAAAGAAAGGAAGGTAACTAGTAAGGAAAGGACTTTGATTGAATAAGCTTCACTTCACTTTAGCAATCCTTCTACTCTTGTATTCTTTAATGATTTGTGATGAAGATTTAGGTGACTTGAGTGGATCTAAACTCAAGAGAATCACCAAGAGTTTCAAAGGATTTGAAGTAGTTTGATGAATCAAAACCAAACTAGGGTTTATGTGTTGATATTGCACTTGATTTCTTGCATAAAACTTGAAGTAAACTAGCAAAGGGTATGGTGTTTGTGTGTGTGTTGTGGGATGGAAAGGAGGGGGAAGAGGGGTATATATATGAGCTTGAGGAGGTTACTAATGAAGACTGGTCAAAGCTTGGAGAGCAAGGTTGTATACTTGTTTGAATCCTAAGGCTTGTTGCATGAGATCAAGCCACATGGGGTGTGACTCCCCCCCAATGGCAGTTCACATGAGATAAGGGAGGGTGACTTGGTCTTGGATGATATTATCCTACTTATGTAGCTAGTTTTGACTCCGTAAATTGCTAACCGTAAGTTGTTAAGCCACAAAACGTAAAACCGGGTATCGTAAAAATGTGAAACTTGAAAGAATGAATAAACTTGTCAATATACTCCATAATAAAATATAAAATGAGTGGTAGGTTCCATTGGGGTGCTCAAACCCTGCTAAAACTGGAAACACGGGTCTAAAACGTGTAATACGTAAAACGTACGAATATTGTGTAAAATTGAGAAAAGTAAAATGTTACTTTTCTAATAGGATAATAATAATTTAAAATGACTTATAATATCTAGACTGGGCTCAGTCTAGTGTCGGTTGGTATTTAATGTCTTTTAGACATAAAACCGTAAGCCTAAAAATCAAGGAATGATTTATAAAATCAAGGAATGATTTTTGGTCAAAGGAGGTGGGAAAAATGTGTTGACTTTTCCAAAAATGTGTAAACTCAAATTGTCTCAAAAACGCGGTGCAGGTATAGGCTAAGGTTACGGCTAAGTAAAAGTGCTTGAAAACGTAAATTTCTGTTTCTCACGGTCCAGGGTCTATTTGGTAACATTTTTCTTAGTCATGATAAATTCTATAATTAATCATGAGTGTATCAAACATTTATCTAATGCAGGGAAAATTGACGCGGTTGAGTTTCGTTGTGCGTAGGATTTTTAAATAACGTTTTAACCTAAACGTGTAGTTCCTTAATAACTTTCGCGAAAATGATCTGGCGAGTGTCAAACTTTTATTTTTCCATGAAAATGATTTATCACACGAGAATATGAAATAAAAATTAAATTTCAGAAAATGAATAGTGAAAGTGAATAGTAAAAATGAATAGTGAAATTTTCGGGAATAGAAGTTAACCCGAAAATGCGAATTGTTACAGTCACTACCCCTTAAGGGAACTTCATCCTGAAGTTCAGTTTATGTCAGGGGTTGAAGCGACGTCAATGAAAAGATAGGGTTTCTTGTGGCGAATGGTTTCTAAGGTAGCTAGTGATGTACTTTGATTCGTTGTTTCAGTGTATGGCATAGGATGAGGTTTACTTTTATGTGGGAAAGGTAGTGTAAGAGTGATTAATTGTCATACTCTATCGTATGAATACTTATGAATTGCCTATACTCACATGAAATTTGTTTTAAGATTATAGGTGAGAAGTTTGTTTCTAAGAAAACATACAGGTGACTGCTCCCAGCATAACATGATCCCTCCCTAATTAGACATAGGTAGCTAGGCTATGTATAATTAAGGACCGATAATGTGATGTTCGGTTTAGTCACGTAGTATTGTGTTTCTTAAAAGTTTTAGATGGTATTCAATCTTGTAAAGCTGATGAGGGTGCTCGTGGTGTAACTAAGGATGATTTGAGCTTTAAAAGTGCATCAAGATCTGTTAATGAGCTTGTGGTTGCAACGGTTGTGAAGATAATGATGGTGAAAACATGAACGAGACTTGTGTTCTTTATTTTTGGTTTGATGAGTTTTAGTGGTTTGAGATGAAGCTGGGTAAAGAAGACATGGGAGATATGATAAGAGGGTTTTTGATAATGGTGTTGTGTTTTCTTCGTTGGCGCCATGATTATATTATATAAAAGATACGTCTTGAGTAGAGAGTTGTGAAATAAGCATGATTTTTATGGGAAATGATAGAATAATTACGTTGAAGATTTAAAGTCATAACACATGATAGTATAAAACAAGAGTTTTATTCATAAAACGTTGATTGATTACAAGATTGAAACTTATTACAAGTTTCTTCCAAATCTACTAACTGATACTTTCAGTTTAGTAATTACAACATTTTACAACTACTGCTAGCTATAACATGGATTCTACAGAGTTTACTAACTGAGTCTATTCAGTTTAGTAGTACAAAAGATAACTAGTATCATCACACTAGTCTATTGTAGGTTAAAAGGTCCGAGCAGCTCTGATTGATCAGCAACTTCTTGGTTTAGTGTGTCATGGAGGTACGTGTCAATGAAGTTTGAGAGGCTATAGTGTCCATGCTGACTTTCTTGTTGGATCAATGATGGTTGTGATACGATCCATAATGAGTGATCCAATTCATCACATGTAGGGATATAAAAGGGAAGTGATAGTGGTGGTGATAATGGTGCTATTACATATTCGTATTCATCATCCTCCTCGAAGTCTGACTCAACCCAATTTTTTTCAAAATAATTAGAAGTATTCGACGCAAAATTAGTTGGCTTTGGTTCCTCCTCTTCTTCGTCGGTTAAATCTTTGAAAGGTTCTTCTTCGTCATCAGAAGCGAAGGCATTTACGAAGTCAAATCCGAACTCGGGTGAGAGTGGTAAGACTTGGAAGTTATTAGATAGAGTGGGAACATAATCGGGAGAAGTGGGTACGCACATGATTTCTATGAGAAGAATTACTATGTTAAAACAATTCAAATGTTTATGGGGAGTGCTCAAAATATGACAAGCGTGTATATATCAATATACTAATATGTTCATGTAGTATAAAATGCTTATAGGAAAATGCTCAATTATGCTAAGGGTACATATATCCATATGCTAACATGTTTGTGTAGTATAAAATGCTTAATAAGTCCATAATCGTCTGGAGGATGGAAGACACGGAGAGCGGAAGGCTATAAAATGTTTTTGCTTGTAAGTGTAGTTATAGTTTAGGTCTCAATTAGACCCATTTCTCTATAACCATGGTTCTGGTACCTATCTGTAACACCCCCAATTCAATGATGCAGCGGAATTCAAACTGGGTGTTACTCGACGGCACAACAGTCATAATAATAGAAAACGGTCTCTAATTGAGTTGTTTTAAAATATTTATCATTCAAATTATATAAATATCAGAGATTACAAAATGAGGTCCCATATGGTTCCATGTTTACAAATTACATTAGATGAGTTTTCAAATGATAATAAAATTTACAGCCCTCTTGAATATCTGTGCCCCTCCGTGCCATCCTTGATCATCATGGACCTAAAATACATGCTTAAGAGGTCAACACAAAGGTTGAGTGATATTCATAGAGTTTGTTTAATGGTTGAACACAATATGTTGGTAGTGTGAGCTATAGACTCACACCAAATGGTTGGAAAACAAAACAATTATTATTATTACACTAAGCTTATGAAACCAAAACGTTAACGGGTACCAATATCAATCGGCGGAGTTATCCCGGTAGATACTTTGCCGTCATACCTATATTTCAAATATTAATGCATTTGTTTGAACTTAGTCAATACAAATGGGATTCGTCAATCCCAATAGGCCTATTCACAATATTCGCACTCACTATTACTAGTGATTAAATGGTTCATAATAAGGGATCTTAGATTGGCAAGGATGGTACTTAGTGACAATAAAACAATCAGGCAAGCATACAATTGAAAAGCATTGTGTTCGGTTGAAAAATAATAGCATGTATTCCCCCCAAGGGTTTGTAAAATAATTAAGTAATGGAAAGTGTGGCTATGAACTCACCTTAAATTAAGTTATGTAGTAAGTAGTGAAAATGATGGTCGAATCGGGAAGGTATCTACGAGCAACCTATAATAGAATGTTGCGACTTAGGATTGGAGTAAAGAATATGAAGAATTGCCTATATATGTCTTGCATTTAGTCCATGATGTAGTACTTAGTATAGTGTAAGTCTTTGAATAAAAATGGTTTATGAAACATGTATAGTTTGTATATCGCTTACTACCGTTCGGGCCGACATAATTCAGAGGTCATGTAGTAAACGTTTGAGGAGCCATGACACTTTAATTCGTAAATCCACAACTCATCTCGACGGTTTACTTTAATGAACCCCTCACATGAGGCTCCCTACTATTGTAGTATTTGATAAAATATATATAAGTTTTTGATCCGAAAAGTTACATGTCCAAATAATTGAATAAACTTAGGAAAGTTTACTTTTGGATGAAGATTGTTATTACAATGAGTTTCTTGAGTCTAGTATGAATATTACTTGCAAAGTCTCATGGTTATTTGATGGAGTAGATCCAAATTGTTTTGTTTTGTTAAGACTAAAACTTTAGTCAATGATTTCGGTTTAGAAAGCTTTAAGGTCTTAGACGTGGCCTTGCCGTGGCTTTGGTCATGGCTACTATGGTCTTGAGACTCATCCTTGGCCTTAGCCATGGTTGTGGTCTTGGCTTTAGGTCATTAGACCTCTTGGTTATAACTAACCATAACCATTATATGGTCATTTGGTCTTAAAATGGGCTGTTAAGAATTTGAAGAAAAATATCACTCGTAAAGCGTTTTCAGGGCTCGAGCTTCTTTACGCCTGAACGAAAACGTCGTTCCGGACAACTTTTGTGTTTTAACTTTTTGATGAAATGGACCAGAAGGGCCACTTTCAAAATGGTCAGATCGTTAACAGGTTGTTTTAGGCAATTTCGGCGTTTTGGTTTCGCTAACTTCTTTTGGTCGTATCTTTTGACTCGTAAACTCGTTTTAGGTGATTCAAATTGCTATGTTTTCCTTGTTAAGTCCTATTTAATAGTAGATAAGTGTCCAATATCATAGTTATACTATTTTGGTTGTGGTTCTCAATATAAGTCACTAGTTTACTTGTTTACTTAATATAAGTTACCGTATATATACCATAACTTGTTTTACCAATTTTTATACATCATGAACATAATAACAAGACAATATATAGTATGAATGAAATATAAATAGCATGGAAATGATATTTAGTAAGAGAGTATGTTAGGGTTTCCTTACAACTTTAGGCTTTCTAAAAGAAAGGAAGGTAACTAGTAAGGAAAGGACTTTGATTGAATAAGCTTCACTTCACTTTAGCAATCCTTCTACTCTTGTATTCTTGAAGGATTTGTGATGAAGATTTAGGTGACTTGAGTGGATCTAAACTCAAGAGAATCACCAAGAGTTTCAAAGGATTTGAAGTAGTTTGATGAATCAAAACCAAACTAGGGTTTATGTGTTGATATTGCACTTGATTTCTTGCATAAAACTTGAAGTAAACTAGAAAAGGGTATGGTGTTTGTGTGTGTATTGTGGGACGGAAAGGAGGGGGAAGAGGGGTATATATATGAGCTTGAGGAGGTTACTAATGAAGACTAGTCAAAGCTTGGAGAGCAAGCTTGTATACTTGTTTGAATGATATTATCATACTTATGTAGCTAGTTTTGACTCCGTAAATTGCTAACTGTAAGTTGTTAAGCCACAAAACGTAAAACCGGGTATCGTAAGAATGTGAAACTTGAAAGAATGAATAAACTTGTCAATATACTCCATAATAAAATATAAAATGAGTGGTAGGTTCCATTGGGGTGCTCAAACCCTGCTAAAACTGGAAACACGGGTCTAAAACGCGTAATACGTAAAACGTACGAATATTGTGTAAATTTGAGAAAAGTAAAATGTTACTTTTCTAATAGGATAATAATGATTTAAAATGACTTATAATGTCTAAACTGGGCTCAGTCTAGTGTCGGTTGGTATTTAATGTCTTTTAGACATAAAACCGTAAGCCTAAAAATCAAGGAATGATTTATAAAATCAAGGATTGATTTTTGGTCAATGGAGGAGGGAAAAATATGTTGACTTTTCCAAAAATGTGAAAACTCAAATTGTCTAAAAAATGCGGTGCAGGTATAGGCTAAGGTTATGGCTAAGTAAAAGTGCTTGAAAACGTAAATTTCTTTTTCTCACGGTCCAGGGTCTATTTGGTAACATTTTTCTTAGTCATGATACATTCTCTATTTAATCATGAGTGTATCAAACATTTATCTGATGCGTGGAAAATTGACGTGGTTGAGTTTCGTTGTACGTAGGATTTTTAAATGACGTTTTAACCTAAACGTGTAGTTCCTTAAAACTTTCGCGAAAATGATCTGGTGAGTGTCAAACTTTTATTTTGCCATAGAAATGATTTATCACACGAGAATATGAAATAAAAATTAAATTTTGGAAAATGAATAGTGAAAGTGAATAGTAAAAATTAATAGTGAAATTTTCGGGAATAGAAGTTAACCTGAAAATGCGAATTGTTACAGAGGCAACCCGTTTTAACCTATTTTATTTTGTTTTATTTCCTTTTTCACTTATATTAAAACTTTGTTTTAAACCACACTGTAAATCTTAAGTGTGGAGGTAAAAAAAAATAAATAAAAAATATATATAAAACCTACAAAACCCAAAAATATTTTCCATTTTTGTGTGCTTGTTTTTCTTTTGCAGATTATTATGAAGGCCACATTTGAGAAGCACTGCTCTTCATGATCTCTCATTTGTCCTTGGGAAGTTACTCTCTTATTATGCTAATATTTTTTCTATTTTATTTTTATTTTCCCAGTTATAAACATTGAGGGCAATGTCCAACTTGAGTAGGGGGAAGTGAAATAGTAAAAATATTTATTAAAAAAAAAAAAAAAAAAAAAAAAACTGATTATATGACTAAACCATTTTAAAACTTAAAAATTATATGCTTTTACATGTTATTAAGGCAAATCCACTTGGATTGACTGTTGGGATCAAAGTTTATAATCCCAACACGTAAATGGAACGACATTATCGGGATTACATTAGTTATCTCATTTAGCCAAAACACAAGGACTAGAATCGTAATATTGTAATAGTTAGTTTGTGTTAGGCTTTATATACCCCTCTATACTTCCATGGAGGGGTGAGACTCTTAGTGTAACCTTTCATTTTTACTTATCAATAAAACACTAGTTTTTCCCTTCTCTCTCACTAACCATGGCTTTCATCTATTATCATTGTACCCGACCTCCCGAATCACAATATTCAACCTAAACCACGATCCTACAAGTGGCATCAGAGCCTTGGTTATTAGTTTTGGTTGATTTATTGTAGTGTTATCTTGTCAAAAGTGTATTTTTTGTGGTTGTACGAATCTGTTGTAATGTTATTTTCACATCTTTTATTTGGTCAATAGTAAATAAAGAGCTTATACATGTTTACTTATGCTGGTCCGTACAAAAGTTTATACATTTCTTGAGCTGTCCGTACAATTTTTTGAAGCAGATCGTACAAGTCTTTGAAACGTTCAGATTTGTGCTAATATTTTATCAAATACTCATGGGTATCTGTTAACTGTTTCTTTCAACTTGTGTTGTTTCTTTTCCCTGATGATATTTACGGTCAAAAAGGTCTAAAAGTTGGTCAGAATATTGGACGGAAAACTGGTCTGAACAGGACATCGGACATGGTCAACGGGTCAAAACCCTCTTCCTACGCGAAATCTACAATTTTCTACGCATAACTTGGACAAGTTATGCGTAAGGTTCAACTAAGGCGTAAAACCCTTGTCTTACGCGTAAGATTTACACAAAAGACACGGGTTACGCAAAAGACCAACTTTAGGCGTAAGACATGTCTACGCAAAAGATTTCTACGCGTAAGATTTCTATAAATCTACGCATAAAGTTATGCGTAAACTGGTCAAAAAAAAATCAGAAGAAAAGATGAGGCACAGACCTTGACCAATAACCAAATACCAACACTCATGTGACCTCAGCTCTAAACCATCATCGGTCCAAGGCTATTAACCAAAATAAAATTACAACGACTGTACAAGTACTACTGCCTCGACAAGACTAAAGCCATTATCTAATCCTAGATCGAATCCACAGCCAAAACCAACATATCCACTCTATCCTATACCACATCTCCATTCCATCACTACGCCTCATCATGTAAGGTGGATTAAATCTCAGTTTATGTCCTCTATGGTGAATCAAACTTTCGTTCAAAATCACAAACCAAAAGGATATCCATCATCGATCTATTGTTTGAACCCAACCTTCAATTTAATATCTGAAGCTATCAATGAAAGAATCAAAACAAGTGTGTTTTCATCCTTCCATTTTGTTCGGTTATAACAAAACAGAAAATGAGAAACAACACAAGTAGAACCTACCGTGACCCTTCAAAGGATCTTGACGCCTTTTAAGATAGCTTCTTGATTCGATATTGTGCAGCATCAGTTGGTATGGATCCGGTTATAAGTCTGAGTTTGCAGTTTTGTTTTTAATTGTTCGATTTGATTGGGATTGAATATGGTGACAGATTTATTGGATGAGATGAGATGAGTTATCGTTTAAATGGTTGTATAGATCGATTTGAGTTGAGACTATTTTGAGGAGTTTGATTCATAGATGTGTTTGGTGTTCGGTTAGAATAGCAAACTGAGATTGTGATGAGTTTGTAATCAGTTTGATGTGAGAAGCAGTTAGGTGAGAGGTGAAATGATAGAGGCGGAGTATCTTATGTGTGAATTAGGGTAGACATAATGTGAGATTTTTTTCGGTTTGGAATATTATAACTGGATATGTATGGATCGGGTTTAACAGATTTATATGATGGATCAGGTACTATGATTTGCTCATTGGGCTGGATCAGAATGTAATGGGCTCGAAAATTTGATAAGGATTTTGGGCTGACAAGTTATAATGTTTTGGGGTTTTGTTTTAGATTAGCTTTAGACTGGATTGCTATATCGAATGGACTGGGCTTATTATTTCCTTTAAAATCTGAAATGCTTATAATTTGGGGTGCAATGATTTAATATCAAATGTACTTTTAATACATTGTAAGCATTTTGGTATTTTATCTGGCAAGAAAGAGTGGTATTTTGGTCGCTACAAATTTTCACGGGGATACGGATACATTTTTGACAAGATCGGGATATACCATTATCAAGATTCATTAAAACCGTCACAAGGCTAGTTTTGAGCATTTAACCGCAAGATGTGACTACGGCGTAAATTCACTATTATTTATTTGAGGTTGAAGTGGAATTTCACGGGTGCGTGTACTTAGCATCTTGAAGATATCGGGGTTGGTTGGATGCATGTTTCTTTGAGATCCTTGTTCGAGCTTTTATTCGTACAAATGACCAAGACTTGAGTTGTCTAGTTATACCTGATGTAAGGAGTTATGTTGTTGTGCTCACAGTGTATAACTATCACTTTAAAGGAGTTACATTGTAGTGCTCAAGTGTCACCAAAAGATGTGGATAATTCGAGAGAAGTTCATATACAATTAAGGATGTTTGGATGGGTATATGATTCTACCTTTATTGAAATTCTCAGTATTGGTTCTTAGTCAGACAATAGTGCAAGTTTAAGTCACAAGTTTGGGTTATTTTACTTCAGTCTCAAGTTCGTCATATTGGGTTTTCTCCATTAGTAGTCACTACAAAAAGACGTCAGAATGATAATGGGGTCGGTAACGAGTTAGTTGAGAGGAGTATAAAAGAGTAGAGATGTTTATCAGCAGTTGATTCTCACGGGCTATTTATGATACTTCACACATAATCGGTTACTTAGACATATGGGGTTACGCTGCCTCCGTTTCCATCGTAAACATAGTGTGTATGCTTCCGATTCCGCGAAGACATCGTGGGGGAAGAGAGAGTGTGTGTTGTTTTGCTTCTTTGACTTTTCTTGACTTCTTTGCGAAAACGCTCATTTTCCACAAGGATCTGCAATTAGGGGGAAGAAATGTGCACATCAAGGACGAATAATAGACTCACGTGATCGAGCTTACAATTTTATTACTACCGGAGAGACGTCCACAGAGATGATCAGTGGTTCAGTTTTGTGATTTTGGTGTAATCATTTCAACTCTCGCGGGTTGCGAAGTGCGAAGTAGCCTGCATATGTGAGAAGATCTTGCTGATTTCTTGCATGTTACCCCCGAACGGACTTCTGCATAGAGCATAACTGTGATTAAGTGACTAGTCAGATTTGCTTAGTGTGGTTTACAGTGTCATCTACAAATTCCGCTGCGTACTGAAAACTTCCAAAGTTAGAAGACATGTGGACTACATCAAAGTTTCAAATCTGCTGAAGACGGTTGTCAGTTTGGGGGGAAGCTGATTCAGAAACTTCGCCAAAAAGAAGTGTACGAAGAAGCCGCTAAAGACATGCAACATGAATTGGGGGGGAAGTTAATCCATTTCCTGCATATTACATCATTTGCCTACAAGTGAAGATAAAGTTTTTCAAGCCGAGGTACAAGATGAAGACAAAGAGCGTCAACTGTAGTCATCCTCTACTTTTGAAGAGCTTATGAAGACCTTTCTTTATTCTTATTTGTACTTGTAGGAAATGTTGTAAGTAATCCCTTATGTCGCCCCATTGGGGGAAGATTGTTGGGATCAAAGTTTATAATCCCAACACGTAAATGGAACGACATTATCGGGATTACATTAGTTATCTCATTTAGCCAAAACACAAGGACTAGAATCGTAATATTGTAATAGTTAGTTTGTGTTAGACTTTATATACCCCTCCATACTTCCATGGAGGGGTGAGACTCTTAGTGTAACCTTTCATTTTTACTTATCAATAAAACACTAGTTTTTCCCTTCTCTCTCTACTCTCTCTCACTAACTGATGAGTGCTCAAACACTCATCATTTTTGGTCAAATCTGAACTGCAAAACATAAAAAAACACTCAGTAATGCATCAAAATACTGAAAATATTTCAAAATTGTGTTTTATATGTTTTAGATGCAAAATGAGTAAAAACAAATGAAAAACGTACAAAGTTTGCAAAATTGGCAGTTTCAGTCCCCCAACTTTCATAAAATTACAAAATTAGTCACGGGTCATTCAAAATATGGAAAATTATCACCAAAGGTCCTTTTGAAATCATAAATTGTCATATTTAGTCCTTTGGTGAAAAATTGGAAAAGTTTTGAAAATTTACAGTTTGGTTCCTAGAGTTTCTGATTTTGGTAGATTTGGTCCCTGGTGGGATATTTTTGGATGAAAAATCATTTTTAGTCCTTGGAAGTTCAAAAATGTTCAAATTTGGTCCTTGGATAAAAGTTTTTACAAAATGGCAAGTTTAACCCCTAAACTTTGGAAAAATGTCAATTTTGGTCCTCGGGGTTCAAATTTTGGAAAATTGTAAATTTGGTCCTTATGATTTTCAAACTTGTCAATAGTGGTCCTTATAATAAATGTTGGAAAGTTGCAATTTCAGCCCCTCACCTTTCATTAATTACAAAATTGGTCCATGTGGTGTCTTTGCTAACAAAACAAATGGACCCTTGATAATTAATACCACCCAACAACAAATCCTAATCCAATAACCAAATTCCCAGCCCACCTTATTCCCCCCAAGCCCATCTACAAAATAGGCCCACTCCCACCAAAATAAACAAACACCCCGTTATTATACTCCCTCGGTCAACAAGTCAACCCATCACCCCTTCACCCCCCACTTGATACCTGCTCCCTTACACACTCAACCTCCCCCCTCCTCTGCTCCTCTACCCATCCTTTGTCCCCCCCCAGCTCACCAATAACTCCAAACCACATTTATTACCCATAAAATTCTCCAAGCAATCCCACAATCTGCCAAACTCCTTTTCCCGCCAATTGCAATTTCAAAGGTCAAGATTTAACCAAGCTAATCCAATGGCTGTGAAGGTGTGGGAAAGTCTTTGTGGACCTCCAGGTTCTATAAAAGTAAAAGAAAAAAATGAAGAATGAAGATATTAGATTAGTTTTTTAGTTTAGCTTAATTTTAATAATGTCGAATTAGTTTAATTTTACTCTTTAGTTGTTCTTTTTAGTTTCAAAATCTTGTAATGAGTTGGATAAGTGTAACAAAAACTTTGTATCATCTCAATTTGTGTTATTCAGTTTTAATTTAAGTATTTGCAGTTTAAAATGTGAAAATCCATTTAGCTTGTTAAGTTGTTAAATCAAGTGGTTTTCTATGTCTATGAGCTTATTCTAACTTACTTATAAGCTGTGTAATGTGTAGCAATCATTCCATTCAGTTTTACTAAAATACTAAAAATATAAGAAAAAATTGGATTAAATTCAAAAATACAAAAAGAAGGGTGAAGAAGTAAGGGAATCAGTGGAATTTGAAAGCTCAATGGGTGTAGTGTCTCATGGGAGACCTTAGGTGGTAACATGGTTCCTGGTTGCTCATTACACAGATGAATCAATGTAAGGTGCTTCTATTCCATTTTTAGCAATTCCATATCTGAGTATCATCTAATTGTTTAAATTGTTGTTTTGCACTTATGTAAGTTTGTTTACTCATAGTAAGAAATAGTAAATCAGTTCTATGGATTTGATCACCTTTTTGCTTCACAAAACCAAAAATCAAGTTGCTTAAGGGGTGTTTGGTTTAGGCAGTTCATACATGTTCCGATAAGCTTTTGTTGTTGCTTTTAGTTTAGAAACACTACTTTAGGTCAAGTTAGGTTGGTTACGTCATAATATGCAGTAGTCTTTTGTCTCAAAGTCAATGATCACCACCAAGCCCTTTGACAGATTACTGTTGAGGTTTGTGGTTTCAAAATCTCACCCATTTGGTTTAAAAGTTATCTTGCTACCCTAATTTAGTTTTTATATCACATAAAACATCAATTTCAGTTAGTTTAATCCATTCAAAATTGGCCAAAGTCAAAATTCCAAGCTTACTTAAAAAGTCAATATGCATGCCTTTCAGTTTTTTCCAAAAATAGTAGGATTTATTTAGAATTTTCTGTTGAGATTCATACATTGCGCTTTTGAGGACTTGTAGTATTCTAGCTCTTCTTCAAGTTCCCATAGTCATTAGGTTTTTTAGTAATTTTTCTGTGGGCCCCACTCTCACCCAAAGTCAGTTGCAGGGGAGGCATACCCCCTGCTGCACCAGTAGACACCATCATCACCACCACTTGGTGGTGGTTTTTTGACCACCACAGTGGTCCACAACCCTTAATTTTGGTTCCTTTGAACCCCCCTCCTACCATACTTCCAACATTGACCTTTTGTTTGACCTTGGACCCCCTGGGTCCCACCTGATTTAGCCACAAATACTTGTCCCATTTTTAGTTCTAACACAAGACAATAAGTGCTTATTTGTGGCTTGATTGCTTATTTAGTGGCCCCTTTCTGCTTTTTCTGGCTTATACTTGTTCCCTCAACTAGTTTAAACCAGAATCATCCATAGTGGGCCCCACTTAAGCCGGTTTGAGCTTATTTTCTCTTTTAGTCAACAAAAGTCAACTGTTGGGCTTATTGCTTTCCATACAGCTGTTTTTTAAGTTATAAAAAACTTGTTTTCACAAAAGTTGTTAGTTTTTAGTTATAAAATAGGTTGGTAAAAGAAAAATCAAGAAAAAACAATTTAATATTAAGTGATAGTTTCTTTTCTTTTTTTTTTTCTTTTTTTTTTTTTTTTTTTTTTTTTTTTAATGTAATTTAATTTTAATTTTCATTTTTAAATTTTTATTAAGTACTTAGCTATTTTATATTTTTATTAAATTCCTCTTATATTAAAGTATTTATAATAATTTTCTCAGATTTTTATTTTATCATTTAGTATTTATTAGAATTAATCTTAGTTTTATTAATTCTTAATTAATAATTAGTTTAAAATAGCATAATTAGTTTTTATTAAGTAAAACCTAGTTTTTATATTTTTCCTAGCTTTTATATAATGTAAAATAATTTTAGAAATTTTCTTGTAATTTTTACTGTTCATTTTCTATTTTTCTTAATTTAAAATAGTTTAATTTGATGATTAATAATTAATTCGTAATTAATTAATAGAAAATTCATAAAGAGACAAAAATACATATTTTTATTTTTAAAACTTGTTTTTAGTTATTTTATAATTTTAGAAATTTTATTTCATTTTTCTAGTATTTAATTAGTATTAAATTATATTTAAGTGTTTTAAATATTAATAATAAGTGTTAAATAGTATTTAATTAATAATAAATAATTAATTAGTGTTAAAATTTATTTTCTTTTTCTAAAAATTTTCTTTTACCTTTAGGTTTGTAAAAAAGTCATTTTCACCCCCTAGGTGTTTTCAGATTTCAGTTTTCACGTTTTATTTTGTACGTTTACGTTTTATTTAAAACGTAAACGTACGCGTTTTAGGTTTTAAACGTTTCTGGTTTTTCCAACTTTCCTGTCTTATTCATATAGCTTATTCAAGCTATTTCATCGTAGATTCCTTAGTGTAATCAAACTCAAAACCCTTTCCTATCCAAATTCACCCGATCACAAAGCCGTTTGTTAACCATCACACCTCGTCGGGACATAACGACCCGGGGAAACACTGTACTTCCGTGGAGCGTTGTCTCTAGGCAGTTTGACCTAGTTGACCATCCTTTGGTCAATTTAAGTTGACAGTTTGGCATCAATCAAATTTTGGCGCCGCTGCCGGGGAGGTTGTGTGCGTTTTCTAAACGGTTTTTCTGATTAGTGATTTTGGAATTCGTTCCATTGTACATTTATCCATCCTTTGTTCATATTTTCTTATTATCAAAACAAAACCGTTCACGAAAACATTTTTAAGCAGTTTTCAACGAACACAAAAATACAAAAAACATTTTCTTTATCATTTGTACAATATGTTTATCTAAAAGCCCAAAAATATTCACCTTTACCCTCTCACATCTTTGATTCTTCATCCCTACCTCTCTATACACCTTTGATTCTTTCTATGTCTCATCCACACTTTCTGGTTTGCCAATGGTGTGGTAATCCTCATAATGGTGGCAATTGCCCCAGTTGTGGCATGGTAGAGTCAGGAAACGTGTCTGTCTATAACCAAGATCCCTATTCCTATCATGACACCACTGATTCATTCCACCAGCTACCACACCATCAGTCTCAGCAGTTTTACTGTTGAGAGTACTGTGGTGGTTCACACTACAGTTCTGATTGTCAATCGGGAAACACGCTTGTCTATGAGCAGTTTTCTGATAATAATTTAGACTTTAGCACATACGACTTACAGCCACATCAGTTTTACTGTTGTGATTACTGTGGAGGTCCACACTTCAGCTCAAATTGTCAAACAGGGAATCCATATCCTTGTGACAATTTTGACACACCTTATTACGACCAACCTCCACAGTACGATATGAATCAAGCACTTCTTCCAGAAATGCAAAATATGATGAAAATCGTTGATGAGCTTAAGTTAGTTAAAGACTTTGCCTAAAGACATACTCATCAAAAATCCATGGAAGAATTGCTGGCTGAAGAGCAGGCTGCTAGAATAAATTCCCAAGATGCCTATGAAAAATCTATTAGGGAATCCATTGCAAAAGAAAAAGCAGCCAAAGCTTGCTCTCAGTTTCGTTTTATTCCTGATGACAGTGATGATGAGGATACACTTGATATCCTTCAATTCTATAAAGATCCATCAAGTTCATCAGTTGATATCCCAGCAATTGAGATTCCATCTCAAACAATTGCTATCACACCCGAGGTTCCCACTCACTCTCTGAGCATGGGGGATGAGCATCTTAGCACTGTTCCTGATAAGGAATCGGACGAATTCATAAAGTCTAGTGTTGAGATCCTTGTCCCAATCCCAGGAGAGTTACAGGGAACTCTTGAGCATATGTGTGATTTACCTTCCCCTCTTGAGTGTCCAAAAGATCAATTTGAGACTTTCTCCGATTGTAGCGAAGATTGTGCATCTTATGGAGACATCGAGTATGTTGAGGCATCAGTTCCACATTCTGATGCTGATCCTCTTCTTGAGGAGTTCGCCGATGAACTTACTCACATCAATCCACTTTCATTGGAAAGTGATGATGGTCTCCTTGACTTCGAAGCCGATCTGGGAGAAATTGAAAGTCTCCTATATCATGATCCACCACTCACTTCTGATCCCAACAGTCCAATAGAGAATGTTAATCTCTTTGTTCCCGAACATTCAATACTACTCTCACCAATCCTCTATTTGAATTCGAATCTGAATTCACTTTGATTTCTGATAATCCACTCTTTGATATTCAGAATGAGGATTGTGATGAGTCTATTCCAGAACATGAGTTCACAGATTCACATCTTGTGAATAATTCTCTTCATGAGCAGTTCTCCGGTGAACTCACTCATCATATCATGACTCCTCCGGAGTTTGATAGCCCGGGGGGAGATGCACTCAATTATAAGGATTTGCAAATTCCCACCCACCCTCCCGGGATATTTTTGAGCTTAACCCTTGAAATCCAAATTCAGGCTAATGAGCCTGCTCTCGAGGAAGAAAATCAAATCATGATTTTCATCATGGTTTTCTTCCTTTTCTTCACCTATAAGGTGACTTCTCTTGTTCTTCACTCCTTCGGGAATGAAGATACCATTTTTGATCCCGGCATTTTCATGTATCATTATCTTGAGCCGGATACTTATCTCATCGGTGTGAAACTTTCACGTGCTTCAAATGTTTGTCCAAACATCTTGAATGAAAGTCCGATTGAGATTGTTTCTTCCACATCATGCTTCCCCAAGGACAAATGAATTCGGGGTCGAGTCAAGCTAGCGACTCGGTAAACAAAAACAGTAGCATGTACTTAGGGTTTTCACCCTAAGTGTGGGGGAGTTACCCCACTGTTGTTACAAATGAAGTGAAAAACAAAATGGTGTTCTCCACGCTTAGCTTGTAATGTTGCCCTTTTACGTTCAAAGAGTCGGCATAATAGCCGGGACTTTGAATATTGAGGACAATATTCATTCTAAGTGTGGGGGGTATTTCGCTATTCTAGCGAATTTTATCACATTTTACTATCTTATACCCCCGTTTTGGCCAAAATTTCAAAAATTTTTAAAAAAATTTTCACTGGTCCTTCAAAATTTTTGTGGTAATCAGTCTGCCATGTCTAACCGACAAAGGGATTGGCTAATCCAGGAGCAAACGGCTCTTGGTAAAGATATATCAAATCCGTTTATGGCTTGCAATTTGCCCAAAATTATATGGTACCTCAACTCGCCATATCCCATAAAGCGAATGAGTTGGCTAGCCCGCAAGATTATGCTTTGTGGTAAAGGCAGTGGAAAATCCATAATTGGTAATCAGCTCACCAAGATGTTGACTATTCCATCAAGAGTTGGCTAGTCCAGAAGCAAACGGCTTTTGGTAAAGACTAATCAAATCCGTTGATAGCTGGTGGTTTGCTCAAAATCGCACGGTTATCAGGTGGACCACAGTTCTCACACCTGGCTACTCCAGAAGTGATGGCTTTTGGTAAAGATATTTTCAAATCCATCAAGTTTTCAAAACAGTGTATTGCTAGGGACTAGCAATAGTTTAGTGTGGGGGATTGATGAGTGCTCAAACACTCATCATTTTTGGTCAAATCTGAACTGCAAAACATACAAAAACACTCAGTAATGCATCAAAATACTGAAAATATTTCAAAATTGTGTTTTATATATTTTAGATGCAAAATGAGTAAAAACAGATGAAAAACGTACAAAGTTTGCAAAATTGGCAGTTTCAGTCCCCCAACTTTCATAAAATTACAAAATTAGTCCCTGGTCATTCAAAATATGGAAAATTATCACCAAAGGTCCTTTTGAAATCATAAATTGTCATATTTAGTCCTTTGGTGAAAAATTGGAAATGTTTTGAAAATTTACAATTTGGTCCCTGGAGTTTCTGATTTTGGCAGATTTGGTCCTTGGTGGGATATTTTTGAATGAAAAATCATTTTTAGTCCTTGGAAGTTCAAAAATGTTCAAATTTGGTCCTTGGATAAAAGTTTTTACAAAATGGCAAGTTTAACCCCTAAACTTTGGAAAAATGTCAATTTTGGTCCTCGGGGTTCAAATTTTGGAAAATTGTAAATTTGGTCCTTATGATTTTCAAACTTGTCAATAGTGGTCCTTATAATAAATATTGGAAAGTTGCAATTTCAGCCCCTCACCTTTCATTAATTACAAAATTGGTCCATGTGGTGTCTTTGCTAACAAAACAAATGGACCCTTGATAATTAATACCACCCAACAACAAATCCTAATCCAATAACCAAATTCCCAGCCCACCTTATTCCCCCCAAGCCCATCTACAAAATAGGCCCACTCCCACCAAAATAAACAAACACCCCGTTATTATACTCCCTCGGTCAACAAGTCAACCCATCACCCCCTTCACCCCCCACTTGATACCTGCTCCCTTACACACTCAACCTCCCCCCTCCTCTGCTCCTCTACCCATCCTTTGTCCCCCCCCCAGCTCACCAATAACTCCAAACCACATTTATTACCCATAAAATTCTCCAAGCAATCCCACAATCTGCCAAACTCCTTTTCCCGCCAATTGCAATTTCAAAGGTCAAGATTTAACCAAGCTAATCCAATGGCTGTGAAGGTGTGGGAAAGTCTTTGTGGACCTCCAGGTTCTATAAAAGTAAAAGAAAAAAATGAAGAATGAAGATATTAGATTAGTTTTTTAGTTTAGCTTAATTTTAATAATGTCGAATTAGTTTAATTTTACTCTATAGTTGTTCTTTTTAGTTTCAAAATCTTGTAATCAGTTGGATAAGTGTAACAAAAACTTTGTATCACCTCAATTTGTGTTATTCAGTTTTAATTTAAGTATTTGCAGTTTAAAATGTGAAAATCCATTTAGCTTGTTAAGTTGTTAAATCAAGTGGTTTTCTATGTCTATGAGCTTATTCTAGCTTACTTATAAGCTGTGTAATGTGTAGCAATCATTCCATTCAGTTTTACTAAAATACTAAAAATATAAGAAAAAAATGGATTAAATTCAAAAATACAAAAAGAAGGGTGAAGAAGTAAGGGAATCTGTGGAATTTGAAAGCTCAATGGGTGTAGTGTCTCATGGGAGACCTTAGGTGGTAACATGGTTCCTGGTTGCTCATTACTCAGATGAATCATTGTAAGGTGCTTCTATTCCATTTTTAGCAATTCCATATCTGAGTATCATCTAATTGTTTAAATTGTTGTTTTGCACTTATGTAAGTTTGTTTACTCATAGTAAGAAATAGTAAATCAGTTCTATGGATTTGATCACCTTTTTGCTTCACAAAACCAAAAATCAAGTTGCTTAAGGGGTGTTTGGTTTAGGCAGTTCATACATGTTCCCATAAGCTTTTGTTGTTGCTTTTAGTTTAGAAACACTACTTTAGGTCAAGTTAGGTTGGTTACATCATAATATGCAGTAGTTTCTTGTCTCAAAGTCAAAGATCACCACCAAGCCCTTTGACAGATTACTGTTGAGGTTTGTGGTTTCAAAATCTCACCCATTTGGTTTAAAAGTTATCTTGCTACCCTAATTTAGTTTTTATATCACCCAAAACATCAATTTCAGTTAGTTTAATCCATTCAAAATTGGCAAAAGTCAAAATTCCAAGTTTACTTAAAAAGTCAATATGCATGTTTTTCAGTTTTTTCCAAAAATAGTAGGATTTATTTAGAATTTTCTGTTGAGATTCATACATTGTGCTTTTGAGGACTTGTAGTATTCCAGCTCTTCTTCAAGTTCCCATAGTCATTAGGTTTTTTAGTAATTTTTCTGTGGGCCCCACTCTCACCCAAAGTCAGTTGCAGGGGAGGCACACCCCCTGCTGCACCAGCAGACACCACCATCACCACCACTTGGCGGTGGTTTTCTGACCTCCACAGTGGTCCACAGCCCTTAATTTTGGTTCCTTTGAACCCCCCTCCTACCATACTTACAACATTGACCATTTGTTTGACCTTGGACCCCCTGGGTCCCACCTAATTTAGCCACAAATACTTGTCCCATTTTCAGTTCTAACACAAGACAATAAGTGCTTATTTGTGGCTTGATTGCTTATTTAGTGGTCCCCTTCTGCTTTTTCTGGCTTATACTTGTTCCCTCAACTAGTTTAAACCAGAATCATCCATAGTGGGCCCCACTTAAGCTGGTTTGAGCTTATTTTCTCTTTTAGTCAACAAAAGTCAACTGTTGGGCTTATTGCTTTCCATACAGCTTATTTTTAAGTTATAAAAAACTTGTTTTCTCAAAAGTTGTTAGTTTTTAGTTATAAAATAGGTTGGTAAAAGAAAAATCAAGAAAAAACAATTTAATATTAAGTGATAGTTTCTATTTAATGTAATTTAATTTTAATTTTAATTTTTAAATTTTTATTAAGTGCTTAGCTATTTTATATTTTTCTTAAATTCCTCTTATATTAAAGTATTTATAATAATTTTCTCAGATTTTTATTTTATCATTTAGTATTTATTAGAATTAATCTTACTTTTATTAATTATTAATTAATAATTAGTTTAAAATAGCATAATTAGTTTTTATTAAGTAAAACCTAGTTTTTATATTTTTCCTAGCTTTTATATAATGTAAAATAATTTTAGAAATTTTTTGTAATTTTTACTGTTCATTTTCTATTTTTCTTAATTTAAAATAGTTTAATTAGATAATTAATAATTAATTAGTAATTAATTAATAGAAAATTCATAAAAAGACAAAAATACTTATTTTTATTTTTAAAACTTGTTTTTAGCTATTTTATAATTTTAGAAATTTTATTTTCATTTTTCTAGTATTTAATTAGTATTAAATTATATTTAAGTGTTTTAAATATTAATAATAAGTATTAAATAGTATTTAATTAATAATAAATAATTAATTAGTGTTAAAATTTATTTTCTTTTTCTAAAAATTTTCTTTTACCTTTAGGTTTGTAAAAAAGTCATTTTCACCCCCTGGGTGTTTTCAGATTTCAGTTTTCACGTTTTATTTTGTACGTTTACGTTTTATTTAAAACGTAAACGTACGCGTTTTAGGTTTTAAACATTTCTGGTTTTTCCAACTTTCCTGTCTTATTCATATAGCTTATTCAAGCTATTTCATTGTAGATTCCTTAGTGTAATCAAACTCAAAACCCTTTCATGTCCAAATTCACCCGATCACAAAGCCGTTTGTTAACCATCACACCTCGTCGGGACATAACGACCCGGGGAAACACTGTACTTCCGCGGAGCATTGACTCTAGGCAGTTTGACCTAGTTGACATCCTTTGGTCAATTTAAGTTGATGGTTTGGCATCAATCAGTAACCATGGCTTTCATCTATTATCATTGTAACCCGACCTCCCGAATCACAATATTCAAGCTGAACCACGATCCTACATTGACACTATAGCTAGACACAATTTCATTCACCAACAAATGTGAGATTCTTATAAGCCTTTATGAGTGTATATCTGCTACACTTTCTCCAAACATATGAGTGAGCCAACGATTTAAATTAGCTCTAAAACTTGCACTTATTCATCAATAACTAATGCCGCAGTGAGATTGCATTTCTTATGCTTTATAGACAATTTTAGATGATATTGAGGCAAACTTAGGATTTACACCAAAAAGCCATCCTATGAAATCATAATCTAGTTGACTACATTGGTCACTAGTATATTGAAGAAAATAACCTTCTGGCGCTCATTTTTAGTGCTATTGCCACCTAGAACAACATGCTGAGTCTAAGCGTTTTTCCTGTTCTTAAACCAAATTGCTTATGCTTAAAAAGAATGAAGAATTGATTATCGCTGCGAAATGAAAATTGTATGAAAGAAAAGAAAAGTTATGGGAAATGTTGAAAAAGAAAATCAAAAAGAAAAAGAGAAAAGAAAAGAAGTGATTATTATGATGGAATAAAAAAGATCCTTGTATATTGATGTTATGCAACTGTTTAGTTCATCCTTCTACGAATCCTACAAGAAACAACAAAGAAAATTACCCATGCCTTGTTCATACCCTTAGTCCCTAAGCCAACCCAAAAAAGTCCTCATTGATATCATTGTCAGGTGCTTACGCCTTGTTGGAGTTGTCTTTGTGATTTGTGTAAGCATATGGTAGCTATTTAGTCATGTCTGTGCATATATTGAGTGAACTAAACCCTATTCGAGTGAATTGTGTGAATCATTTAAAATAATCCTTCGTGAGGTGTTTTTCGTTATGTGTCAATGCCTTTCTAACAAAATAATAAATCTGATAATATATCTCCATGATCACAAAACAAACTTAATTTTCTCATCTGATTGCTTGAGGGCAAGCAATAGCTAAGTGTGGAGGTATTTGATAATGCTTTAATTATACATATTTCTTGAGCATTATTCTATATGTTTTATGATTATTTTACGTGAACTTTTGGTACATAATAGCATAAAATGAATGCAAGTTCACTCTTAGATGGTCTGAGCATGAAACACCTAAAAACCTACTATTTCGCCACTTGAAGTGAATAAATAATGAAGTCTTCCATGATTAGCTTTTCATGTAAGCCAAGTGCGCGGGTTTTACAAGAAAGTGCGCCGCACTTACCTCTCGGTCAAAGGAAGTAAATATATAGTATTAAATAAAAGTGCGCCGGTCTTGCAAACTAAGTGCGCCGTACTTCCCCTGCGTTTATGAAGCTTTGGCGCCAAGAAAATAAGAAAGTGCGCCGCACTCAGAAAGCAAGTGCACCGTAATATCTGATTGCCTGTAAATAGAGATCATTTGCAAGCATTTGAACTCTCCACTCTATAATCAATTACCACAAAGCTAAGTCCGAAGTAACACGTGATCAAGAGCCAAGTTGCAGGGGTGAACGAATCAGAATAAGGGGTGTTAAATACTTGTTGGTGTCGAATTATTGGTTACTTGTGACACTTATGTAATCATTTGATCAATCCAATCTGTATGTCTTTTGTTTATCATTTACACACTTCTGTTGTTATGAACTCATTAGCCATGAGAGGCTAAACCTCTTGTGATTGCTTGGATATGTGAATATAATAAAGCGACTTATGATTATGTTTTGATCTCTACCAATTTCAAGTTTATATTGCGAACTATTTCATTTCTTGTCTTTATCACGTTTATTTATTGAAACTGGTTTAATATAATATGTTGAAATAGTTCGAAAGAACCAACGTGTTAAACGCAATTCTAGGAACTTGTCTGCGTTACTAGTCTTTGAAAGGAGAAATCCACTTAGAAGAATCAGTAATAATCTAGACTTGATATGAAATACTATTTCGAGAGAAATCACTTAATGGGTAGATATGAATCTTGAATTGAACCTACGAGTTATGAAATTGCTCTTTTGACAAAAATAGCATTCTTATAAGTTGTGCTCCTTTATCAAACTGAGATCAAACATAAACATTGTCACTAGATTATCTAAGCTATCCAAGCAATCATTTGTTTTAATATTTGAATTCCTTTTATTCCTATAATCGTTACTTGTCTTCTTTTACTAATTGTTATACTTAAACTGAACGAACTAAGTCCCTGTGGATACGACCTGGTCTTACCTTAATCTAATACTACCAACGGGGGTTATACTTTACCGTGTGTTTGGTTTATTAAAATCGGTGAAATTAGTATTATAAATTTAAGGCTTTCCTCACAAAGCAGTCATATTGTCAATAGTCAAGGTATTCATGTAGACCCCGCTAAGATCGAAGCCGTGAAAGATTGGGCATCTCTAACCAACCCCACCGAGATTCGCCAATTATTAGGTCTTGCCAGTTACTATAGGAGATTCATAGAAGGATTTTCAAAATTCTCCAAGCCTTTGACCGAACTTACTCAGAAAAACAAAAAATTCGTCTGGGAAGAAAAGCACGATTCAGCTTTCCGTCTACTGTAGAGAAAACTTTGTGAAGCACCAATCTTGGAATTACCCGAAGGAAGTGAAGACTTCCTAGTATACTGTGATGCTTCGTATCATGGTTTAGGAGCCGTATTGATGCAACGAAGCAAAGTGATAGCTTATGCCTCTCGACAACTAAAGAAACACGAAGAAAACTATACGACCCACGACCTAGAATTAGGAGCCGTAGTGTTCGCCCTTAAGTTATGGAGACACTACCTGTATGGCACACAATGCACCGTATACACCGACCACAAAAGCCTCAAACACATCTTAGAACAGAAGGAACTAAAAATGAGACAACGTAGATGGTTGGAATTGCTTAGCGATTACTACTGCGAAATCCGTTACCACCCAGGAAAAGCCAACGTAGTGGCAGATGCTCTAAGTCGGAAGGAACGACTTCAACCTCTCAGTGTTAGATCATTAGGAATAACCATTTGTTCACCCATTCCTTCCCAAATACTCAACGCTCAAGCCGAAGCGCTTAAGGAAGCAAACCGACCCGACAAAAAGATTTACGGCATGCCAGAAAACCAAAACGGTTTTATGAAATGAGCTGATGGAATGCTCTGTTTCAAAGAAAGAAGTTGGATTCCTCTCTATGGAGGTATACGAGACCTCATCATGCATGAATCTTAGAAGTCAAAATACTCCATCCACCCAGGTTCCGACAAAATGTACCACTACCTAAAGAAACTTTACTGGTGGCCAAACATGAAGGCCAACATTGCTGAGTTTGTCGGGAAATGTTTGACCTGTTCACGAGTAAAGGCAGAATACCAAAAACCGTCAGGATTACTAACCCAACCCGAGATACCCGAATGGAAATGGGAACGTATTACCATGGACTTTATCACCAAACTACCCAAAACGTCAACCGGGTTAGACACCATCTGGGTCATTGTTGATTGTCTAACTAAATTTGCTCACTTTCTACCGATCAAAGAAACTGACGAGATGAGTACACTCGCACAGTTATACCTCAAAGAAATAGTGTCATGACATAGAGTGCCTATTTCAATCATCTCAGACCGCGATAGCCGTTTCACCTCTCATTTTTGGAAGACTTTGCAAAAAGCCTTGGGAACCAAATTAGATATGAGTACGGCTTATCATCCCCAAACCCATGGACAAAGTGAGAGAACCATCCAAACCCTAGAAGACATGCTACGAGCATGCGTGATTGACTTCGGAAAAGGTTGGGATAGTCACCTACCTTTGGCCGAGTTTTCCTACAATAACAGTTACCATGCTAGCATTAAGGCAGCACCCTTCGAAGCACTTTACGGTCGAAAGTGCATATCACCTATCTGTTGGGCCGAAGTTGGAGAGATACAACTTACCGGGCCCGATCTCGTTCATGAGACAATGAAAAAGAGAATAAAGATCAAACAACGCTTGCAAGGTGCCAGAGATAAGCAGAAGAGCTATATTGACGTAAGACGAAAACCCATGGAATTCCAAATCGGAGACAAGGTCATGTTAAAGGTATCTTATTGGAAAGGAATGATACATTTTGGGAAACGTGGAAACTAAACCCTAGGTATATTGGTCCATTCAAGATCCTAGATAGGATAGGACCATTTGCTTACAAATTTGAACTACCTGAAGAACTTAGCCGAGTACACGACACCTTCCATGTATTGAACCTTAAGAAATGCTTGTCCGATGAATCTCTTGTTATCCCTTGGAAAGAGATTCAGCTTGACGACAAACTTGTCTTTACGGAAGAACCCGTGGAGATCATGGACAGGGAGGTCAAACAACTGAAACACAATTGCATCCCCATTGTCAAATCTCGCTGGAACTCTAAGCAAGGACCGGAGTACACTTGGGAACGCGAAGACCAAATCCGCGACAAATACCCACACCAATTCTCCTAGGCATCACCAACAACCATTTTAGCTTGAATTCCGGGACGAAATTCACTGTAAGGGGTGTGTACTGTAATCTCCCGTAATTTTCCCTCATGAATAGTAAATGCAAACCTATGATTTACGAATCATTACGATAATTAAAAACCGTTTTTACCGATAACAAAATTTTGTTTGTTAGTCGAGATATACCTTTTATAATCACAACGTCGTTGGTGATTACCGTTTACTTAGGAACGCGCTTACACACGAACCTAGATAGTATAAGTATCGCGAATTAATTAAAATAATTAATGTTTATTAAGTAACGTGTATATATATATATATATATATATATATATATATATATATATATATATATATATATATATATATATATATATATATAATCTGATAATTAACCGAAAACGTTCAAATAAACTCCCGAGCTCACGAAAATTTCCACAAACGCTCAATAACTACATTGAACTTCGACACGACTTTTGAGACAAGCCAAATGGCCCTACACTCCCATTGGGCGTCAGACCAGTTTTTACTACAAACCAAACTCACCTAAATGGACCCTCTTTATTTTTTTCTTTCTTTTCTCTTTGGCACAATCCACACACAAACACAAGCCCAAAACAATGTGAGCCCAAAACCCCATAATTATTTTTGAAACCGTTGACCTAAACCTCAAATGCTTTGCCTCGTTTTCTCATCAATTTCTCAAATGACCCATACGTATTTTTGCACAACTCATTAAACCTCCCAACCAAGAATCATGAGAACCAAACCCTTTTCCCTATCGTGCAAGTTTGCTCATTAAAAATCAACCCAAGCTTAACTCAATTTCCACATGATCACAAAACCCAAAAACTTATGAATGTCCTAACTCATGTCTCATATCATCCTAAACTTAACCCCAAAGTTACTAAATCTAGTATGACATGTTTTTATTAGGTTTTGACTTCGATAAAACCATAAACAAACCAAGACAAGCTACCATGATGGTTTTCTTTGCCTTCTCCTTCACGGCTACACCTCCACAAGGACGAACCATGCAACTACTCTACTCTTCCCTCATTTGACTCCATGGCAATCATGATTTAGGCCTTTGAACATGTTTTTAAAATGAATTGACCTACCTTGTATACCAAATGAAACCAAACGCAAACCATGGAGGTTTTGTTTTGTTCTCCTTATACGGATTAGCACAAGGACGATTCATGAATAACTCTAATCATCACCCAACTATTCCCTCACTATTCTAGTACCATGTTAAGCCTTGGTCCCCAAGGGTCACATTTCACACATTTTTGAAACTCCTATATATATATATATATATATATATATATATATATATATATATATATATATATATATATATATATATATATAGGTTGGTTCTTGAAAAAAGTACACTTTGGTAGAAAAGTGAGAAAAATGTACAAATCGCCCCCTCCTTCCCCTCCCTTTTTTCACACCGAACTGCAGGGACCTTATTGTATTTTCCTTCATTCTTTAAGGGAAAGTTTTGTAAATTCTCACATTTCATATATAATGCCTACTTTTTTTTTTTTTTTTTTTTTTTTTTTTTTTTTTTTTTTTCATTTTTTCTTTTTCTTCTTTCTCTAATTCCACCACCTGGACTTTTTTCTCTCAGTACCAGATTCACGAATATTCATGAAATCACGACCACGAAGATTCGCGAAATCGTCTCATCACGAAGTCATATCGTGTTATCAGATTCAATAAGGTATGTAACTGATTTCGTGTTATCAGATTCAATATCATCTCATGTTATCATATTCAATATCATTTCATCATAATTTATCAAATCGAGGATCAAATTAAGGTATGTAACTGAATTCGATAATAGCTTTGTTATTTTTTCTACTTTAAATCAATTATGAAGCTTATATATGTGATTTGTTGTTGTTTTATCATTACGAATTGTTCATATTGAGTTAGGTTTTTGTTTTTATGAAATTTGATACGTTAATCATCATCTTTGTTTATAGATGTAACAATTTTAAGAGTTTATTGACATGATTCATTGTATAGAATAGTTATTTTGAATTGGAATTGAGAAATAAATACATGAAAAACATGTTTACCAAAAACTGCACATCATGTGTTTGATAAAATGTCTGAATGGGATTTTATAACTGCGATGCACTAATTTTACACAGTGATGCCCTAATTCTTGTGAATAGATTTTAGTTATGTTGTCATGTCCTAATTAATCTATACAAGAGGATTTTAGATTTGGATGAAAACACTCGCTAAGACAATTGTATCAACATCAGGTTTGTTGCTAGTGTATGTATAACATGTCATCAAACCATGTGCCACGATGTTAGGTTACAGGTTTTAGATATTATATACAAACAATAGCAAAAAGTTATCTATTTTTGTAACATCCAAAGGTTAGTTTTGTTGTATGACGTTTATAATTGGATGAAAAATTTTCAAAATTCACTCTATTAAAACACACTTGCAATAGACTGAGTCCCTGCACTCGCGCTCCCAAAAGCTTATACATCCAAAGTGGGTTCTGTAGTATTAGAGTTATACTGAAAATGAACAAGTCCTGTAGGTAACACGAATATATCACCAGTTTATAGTGTCTGATTTGTAAAGTACATTTTTCTGTCAACAAATCCAACTTGTAAGGAACCATGGGTCACAAATAGAAGCTCACTAGCACGAGGGTTGATGTAAAACATGTTATGAGAGCCAGATGGAAACTCGAGAATATCATAGGAAATACTTTGACCAAGGAGACCCGGGAACTCGTTTAAGGTAGATTTTATGACTATAAAATTTGTTGGGTTCGTGGCATAAACTATCGATCACAACCAAAAGAATGAATTTGTGGTTAGAATTTGTTAGCAGTGACTATATCTCCCCTTTTTATACTTAAGATTATAAATATCTTTCATATTGAGGTTTACTATTTGTACACCTCCAACACCTGGTGGAAACTCTGATTATAAAAAAGTAATGTATCAAGTTTTGTGATGTATCTGATCCCTGTAACGTTTAATATTATAGGGAAAAGATAATGATGGTGAAGGTCCGTATATTTAGCTAGTATACATGCATGTTTATAATAGTTATTGCTTTTCATGATAACTGATCTCTGTATTTGAAAAATTCAAACCTAGCTTAATTTTTCGATCAGAATTAGTGTCAGCTTCTTACGCGGTGTCCTATATCAACTTAAATTATTGTCAAATTTCATGTGGAAAGCTGTTTCTCTGAGTATTAGAAGTCAAATTATGAAACATGATATGGAATAACGTTCTTTGACAAATTTTTGACCATTTTTTCAGCAACTGATTTAAATCAGATCTTGAATTAGTTGAAATATGCTTCCTATTCACACTTGTTCATGTGCAAGTGCTAGTTAATCAACTGAAAGGTGTTGCCCCAGCTATAGAGAATTCAACATCAGAGTTGAGTGAGGAAGTGAATAGTATCTCCACCAATATTCCTCAAGTGACAAATTACCATGGAAGATCTACATCACTTGTACGACAAAGCACCGGAAGAACTATGGTAGTTGCGTTGTACATTATTTTCTTTTTTTAATGATTAGCAAATTTTTTAAATGCTCGTTCGAGTACTAAACTGCTCATTTGATGTCTGAGTGTCAGAAGTCAAATCAGGACACATCAGGTAGAGCTTCGTTTGATTATGTCTTAAATTCATTCACTTGACCAAACGGATGAACTAAAGTGACTCAAACAGATGCACTAAAGTTCATCAAACAGATGTAGTAAAGTTGCGTCATATTTTATCATGTTTCCCTATTGTGTGTAATTGCCGTATTTTACAGATGTTTTCTACAAATGCATATAGTTTACTGATCTTGTACTTGTATGTTTGACAGAGTCTGGAGTGGATTTTAAAGTGCATAATGTTGATATAAATAATGCCTAAAAACGTTATTAACATATTTCGATATCTCTATGTTTTGATAATCACAAAACGTAAACTCATTGAACTACAAATTATGACGTAAACAAGTATTTAGTCATAAATATTCACTTTAACATCCAAATCACTTAAGGTATGAATAAACAAAATGTCTAATGCATTCTATGATCAAAGGAATTTTTATTTTTACAAACCTTACATTTTTTATAAAATGGGACAATCATTTTTAAACTTATACAAAATATTTTTATATTTATAAGAAATGTTTTATTCAAAATACATATTTTGAATTCAAATTTCTACCAAAAAAATGGCTAGATTCTTCAGTTAAAACCTTCCCTACAAAAGGACAAAATAATGCTGAAGAAATTTTTTTTAATAGAGTGGCCCCCTTAATTTTGTTAGGCGGCCCCCTTAATGATTAAGGGGACCGACCCCTAATTAAGGGGACCGGCCACGCTCCTGCACAGTAAATTTTCCCCTATAAATACTGGACTATTCCTGGACTTTTTTCTTACCTTTTTGCACTAAAACCTTCTGTCCAAATCTCTCCTAATCTTTCTAATAAATCTTTTGATCATACAATCCTAAGCTTTTGTTTCCAAGTGATCCAAGCTTCAACTATTCAAGTGCAAAGAGAAGAATACTTCTATCAATTAAGACTAGAAGTATTATGTCACAACCCAAAATTTCAGGTCATTTTCCAAACTTTGCCATTCTACTATTCACAAATTACTATTCATCGATCACTATTCATCGTTTTACTATTCATCGTTTTTGAGGTCAATTTGACATTCCGAGACACCTTCAGAAAATTTACTATTCACTTGACACTATTCATTTCCGAGAGAAAACTACTATTCACGTGCATTATTCATGTCATCGTAAATTTGGTTTACGAGTGTTCAAATTCGCGTAACCGTATTGGTTCAGGAGCGAATTCATGCATTACTTCAGGGACATTTCATACGGACTAGAAATAGTCGACATATCATTACTAGGGCACTTGCATACTATTCCACTCGTAGGATATTCAAATTATATTTTTAATATAATTAACGAATTTCGTACGTTTATTTTAAATAAACACCAATACGCGAACTATAAATGTGACTAACACGTCCGATACTTCCGACAATGATCCCAATATATTTTTATATTCATTTTTATAATATAAAAATTATAATATTAATTTACCCGGTATTTTGGATATTTATTTTAATTATTAACTTAAGATTTCTAAAACTTCGACGGTTTTCGTGGAAATTAAACTATAATTATCTAAACACCCAATAATTTTATCCAAACTATTTTTATAATTTTTATAACTTTATTATGACCCGGTTAACTTCGTTAAAATTTATTTTTAGTTAACCCGGTACCCGGTACAATTTAAAAATACACAAAACAACTAATAATACATTTTCTTACCACAAAAGTCTTCCACTTCCCCCCCCCCCTTGACTTTTGCCGCCCCCCCCCCCCCTTGCCCCTTTTCTTACATGGATACTTACATACACTTTCCCATTTAATGAATACACTAACTCCATTTTTATATTATATACAAAACAATAATACATAATACTTGTACAAGATTTTCACTTCATTTCTTTCATACATCAAAAGCTTTTCATTCTCTCTCTTTTTCTCTCATATAAACGGCCACAAGGAAGAACAAGGAAAGAACCAAGATTTTTCAAAGATCAAAGTGTTTATCTAGTGTTTATAGTATCCTTGTTAGGGTTTTGAAATAAAAACTCAAGGATTATTAAGTTTTAATCATCATTAACTCCACTAATCTTACAAGTAAGTTACTAAACTCATTTCATAATTTTTACAAAGTTCTTACTATATTTATACATGATTCTTGCAAGATCTATTACATGCATTAACTTATACCACTTTATTTTTGTAACTTTTGATCCTACAAGCCCTAGAGTGATTTTTGGTTAGATCCTTGTTAGATCTACTTGGTTTTGGTGATTAGGAACCCATGACACCCTAAGAAGGTGTATGGTAGGATTAGATTAGTTTTGTGGTGTTTGAAAGAGGTTTGATGAATGATGGAACTAGTTTGGAGACTTGGAAATGGTTTTTGAAACTTTTAAAATACCTACTGTCCATATTTTAATTTCGTGGGAAAATCAGTGAGTGATGGGTAATTTTTGGCCAAAGATTTAGAAAATACATTCAAAAACGAAACTTTGGGCGAAAGAACGGATTAAAACGAGTTTATAACGAAGGAGTTATGATTTTTGCAAATTTAACGACGAAAACTATTTTTTCCAGAAAACTGCTTGCTGTTGGGCAGAATACGATGGGTATTTTGAGGTATTAAACGTAACCTAGAGGAGCCGAGTTATCTAAAATATACTAGTATATACAAAGACGAATCCGTGGACATAAAGAACAAGGAAAACGAGCCTAAAACGACCGAGTTATACCCGTTTTAACAATGTCAAAACTATATTTATATTTTTGGTCACAAATAGAAATAATAACGTATGTACTAAAATGGTATATTTTCTAGCAACGTACTAATGACTATTTTCTTAACGAACGAATACGTACAACTCGAGGGAATATTTATACGACATGACGACGTCATTCTAAGGTTTTGATACAAGGATTTTAACGATAACTTTTGCACGAGTTAATATGTCGAGTTATATACTTCTCTAAATGGAATTATTTTTCCTAAGTATGGAAACCATTTTTTTTCCTACGACGATAACTAGTATTTTCAAATTACGAGTGGTATGAGTATCATGTGCATGTGCATTCATTTCATTACGGCTTGATCTAAGTTAGATCATGATTATTCATTTAGGTTGCGGATAGTACTCGCGCCTCATTTGTTCCGACTACTTTTACCTCATTGCACCATCTTTGTACCTACACTTCGAGGTGAGTTCTCATAGCCCCGTTTTAATTCTATATTTTGATTTCAAATCCCACGGGGGAGAATACATTGCATTACTTATTTTTGTGTACATGCCTAAGTATAAAATTCATACATTGCTTAAGTTTCCTTATTACCACGTCTTGAAAAGTCCCCTTTTATTATCATGGACCGTTAATTTCTGGTACTAAGCGGGAGTGAGTGGATAGATCTATCGAGGGTGACGCCTCCATTCGTGTTTGGGTTGCTCCAAATGGAACGAATGCATTTCATGTCTTTATTATTCGAGTGCCTGGTAAACACTCATTGGGGCAAAGTATCGTCTAGCTTCGGGGTCATGAGCTTAAGAGCCAATGTATATACTTTCCGGACATCCTAATTCATGGCAATACTTATGGCATTTATACACTTGATTTTACTTATAAACCTATGATTATTCACCAACTTTATGTTGACCGTTTTTTCGCAATGTATTTCTCAGGTAACTAAGACATATCCTCATGGCATTGCATGGAGTCACTTTGTGTATCAAGGCTGACGCGTCACTTTTGGATTTCATGCACTTTGAACTATCGTTTGATTGTACTAAACTTGTTTCCTTAAAACCTTTTCCAACTTATGGGACCTATGTTTTATAAACTCTGATTATTTTGAATGAATCAAACGATGTATTTTATAAACGACACTTTAGGTCGTTCAATATTTCCTTGCTTGTGTGCTATGATCCGTTACACCCTCAGGTATTCCATTCCGCTGCCATTCAGGTATTTCGGGGGTGTTACAGATTGGTACCAGAGCTAAGGTTATAGCGAACTAGGTTGCATCATTGACCCTAGACTATAACCACACCATCATAGCATATCATCATTTCATCATAAGTGCATATTTACTTATTTTTAGGCGATGCCATTACGCGAGTTATTTATTTATTTCACCTTGATTATCACAGAGTTATGTCTTCGTATCCCGACACTGTTGTACTTTACACTATATCTGATTCTGATGATGAGGGCTCTATGTCCTCTACTGCTGTTTCACCACTTGTTTCACCTACACCTGAGTTGCCACTTTTGGCATCTGATGGTGACACTGAGCCTTTCGAGGAGGAGGAGACGGCTCCTACTCCCCATGTCCATCCTACTATTCCTACTGACATACCATCATCTCCTACTACTATTGTCCATTCAGAGCCGAGACTTATGTTTCCTAGGGAGAAGACTGTTCAGGGCCCTAGGAAGAGGGTTCGTATTTCTACATCTACTTATAGGAGTCTCCCTAGTCCTACTGTGCCTACACCACCACCACCAGCCTTACCTACTACTACTCCTATGCCTACCTCACTCTTGCCGCTTCGGAAGCGTGCTAGACTTACCACTCCAGATTCACCCATTACCGAGACTGATGACTGTTCACCACCACCAGAGTACCACATAGGTGAGAGTTCTAGAGTGGCTGCAGCTAGGGATCCTACAGCCGTTACACTAGAGGATCAGTTGGATGCTCAGCAGGAGCAAGTTGATAGCTTGGGGTATAGAGTCGATGAGATTATTACTACTAGACTTGAGACTGTTGAGGAGCAGGTTGAGGATTTGATTCAGGGCAGGGTTAGTATTGATGTGTCTTACCATGGACTAGAGGCACGACAGTTGAGGCATCAGGAGGAGATTGAGCTACTTAGAGATGAGTTACCTGAGATTCGAGATCGAGCTCAGGCGACACAGGAGACCCAGTGGGAGCAGGTAGATGAGTTGACACTGCTTCGAGAGAGGGTAGTTGTTTTGGAGCGTAGGGATGCTTCTTCTCAGTTACGACTTGAGCATCTTGAGGAGATTGTGGTGGCGATGGATCATGAGATTCGCCGCTTGAGGGGAGAGCCTGGATCATCTAGAGCACCGAGAGGAGCCTAGACGTAGACTGGTATTATATATTAGCTTGTATTATTTTCCTAGTCCCGGGATGTGGGACATAGTTCAAGAACTTATAATCTTTTGATTGTTGTACAAACAAATATTACCAAGTGCGACTCTACTATGTGGAAATGTTGTGCTATATATATTATATCGGTCCATGTAGACCGAAATTTTCATGTATTATATTCATGTGTTGTGATTATATTTATGATGTTTCGTGGTTGTATTCGTACCTGTTGTGCTTGTATCGACACAGGTTGTGGTTGTATATATATACGTGACGTGGTTGTTGTGGTTGTATATATATACTTGTCGTTGTGATGTCTAGACAGATTGTGGTTGTACTCGTACATGTCGTGGTTGTATTTATATTTGTTGTGGTTGTATATTTATATACGTGTTGTGGGTGTATATCTTTGGTACGATGACTATTTCTATTATGATTTTTCTCATGGTTATTTCCATTATGATTTATCAGAAATATGGCACCAAGGAAGAGTAAGACTGCACCAGAAAACCCTACTATGACTCAAGCCGCTATCCGCAAGTTGGTCAGGGATAGTATTGCAGAAGCTCTGGAGGTTGAGAGAGCTGAGGTTGCTGCAAGGGCTGCTGAGGCTGCTTCTAATACCGAGGTCGTTGAACCACCCACTGCTAGGCGTGGATGTACATGGAAAGATTTCAAGATTAGTGATCCCGTCAAATTTAAGGGCACTGAAGGAGCGGTTGCTCTAATCCGCTGGTTCGAAAAGACTGAGAATGTTTTTCTCATGTGTGAATGCCCGGAAGTTAGCAAGGTGAAGTTTGCTACAGGTATGCTTCTTGATGAAGCTATGTCTTGGTGGAATTCGTATGCTCAGCCGATTGGTATGGAAAATGCTCACAAGCTTACCTGGGAGGAATTCAAGAAATTGATGACAAAGAAGTTTTGCCCTCGTACCGAGGTGCAAAAGATGGAAACGGAATTTTATGAGCTTGTGACTAAAGGTGATGACATTGAGACTTATTTCAGGAGGTTTCAAGAGTTGGCTGCACTATGTCCAACTATGGTTCCCGATGATGAGAAAAAGATGGAAAACTTTGTTGGTGGATTGCCCGAAAGTGTTCGAGGAGATGTGATTTCTTTTGACCCACAATCAATGGAAGAAGCTATTCGTATAACTCAGAAACTCATGGTTCAAGTAGTCAAAGGGAAATCTGCTGTCAACAACAATAACCGATCAAACAACACCAACTACAACAACACTCGAAACAACAACAACTATAACAACAATCGGAACCGCAACTATCCCAATAACCGAAACAACAATCCAAATAACAACAATAACAACAACAACAAGAGGAGGTTTGATTACAACCAAGGTGGTAATGCTGTTCAGCCGCCACCTAAGAGGCAGGAAGTAGCAAAGGTTTATGCTGCAGGACCGAATGACAGAAAAGGTTACACTGGTAACCTACCTAAGTGTGAAAGGTGTCAGAAGCATCATAACCCAGGTCGTTGTCCAGATATTTGTGGCAATTGCAGGAAGCTTGGTCACCACATCAAAGATTGTAGACTTCCAATCGTGGGTGACAATCAGAAACCACCGGTAACATGTTTTGGCTGTGGAGAACTTGGACACTTTAAGAATGAGTGCCCGAAGAAGAGGAATCAAGGAACAGGAAACCAAAATGGAATGGCTCGAGGAAGAGCTTATGTCATGGGAGGAGACGATATCAAAGAAGACCCGAATGTTGTTGCGGGTACGTTCCTCGTTAATAATCGTTATGCATCCATTTTATTTGATTCAGGAGCGGATAGAAGCTTTGTTTCTATTGCATTTACACCTTTACTTAACATAGAACCAACCCCATTAGACATTTCCTATATCGTTGAATTAGCCGATGGGTCTTTAGTTAACACCAACACCATTGTCCGTGGTTGCACCATAAATTTCCTAAACCATCCATTCAATATAGACCTTATGCCTGTAGAACTTGGAAGTTTCGACGTTGTGATCGGTATGGATTGGTTATCTCGGCATCGAGCGAGAATTATTTGTGATGAGAAAGTTGTTCACCTTCCTTATAACGGTGAAACTTTGGTTGTTCGCGGAGAGCGAAGTGGAACTAGACTCAGTATTATATCGTGCATTAAAACCGAGAAGTACATCAAGAAAGGTTGTTATGCATTCTTGGCTCACATCACGGAGAAGAAGTCGGATGAGAAACGACTTGAAGATGTGCCAATTGTTAAGGAATTTCAAGAGGTTTTTCCGGAAGAGTTGCCAGGACTTCCGCCTACACGACAAGTTGAGTTTCAAATTGAATTAGTGCCAGGAGCTGCACCAATTGCACGAGCACCGTATAGACTTGCACCTTCGGAAATGCAAGAATTATCGAATCAATTACAAGAACTTTTGGACAAAGGATTCATTAGACCGAGTTCCTCGCCTTGGGGAGCGCCGGTTTTGTTTGTGAAGAAGAAAGACGGAACTTTCAGAATGTGCATCGACTATCGTGAGCTGAACAAGTTAACGATTAAGAACCGTTATCCACTCCCAAGAATTGACGACTTGTTCGACCAGTTACAAGGTTCTAGTTTTTATTCCAAGATTGATTTAAGATCTGGTTACCATCAACTTAGAGTTCGGGAAGAGGATATCCCGAAGACGGCATTTAGAACACGCTACGGTCATTATGAGTTTCAAGTGATGCCTTTTGGATTAACCAACGCACCTGCGGTATTTATGGATCTCATGAATAGGGTGTGCAAACCGTATCTCGATAAGTTTGTGATCGTATTCATTGACGATATCTTGATTTATTCCAAGAGTAAGGAAGATCACGAAGAACACCTCAGAACAATCCTGGAACTACTCAAGAAGGAGCAATTGTATGCCAAATTTTCTAAGTGTGATTTTTGGATACGTAGAGTTCAATTTCTTGGTCACGTCATTGATAGCCAAGGTTTACAAGTCGACCCGGCAAAGATCGAGGCAGTTAAGGATTGGGCTACGCCCAAGTCTCCTACGGAAATTCGTCAATTCCTAGGACTTGCCGGATATTACAGAAGGTTTATTGAAGGGTTTTCTAAGATAGCGAAGTCGTTGACGAAACTGACACAAAAGAATGAAAAGTACGAGTGGGGAGAAAAACAAGAGTCCGCATTTCAATTATTGAAACAAAAGCTTTGTAGCGCACCGATCTTGTCACTACCTGAAGGTATTGAGAACTTTGTGGTATATTGCGATGCTTCGCATCAAGGACTTGGAGCTGTGCTAATGCAAAACGAGAAGGTGATAGCTTATGCATCTAGACAGCTTAAGATACACGAGAAGAATTACACTACTCATGACTTGGAATTGGGTGCGGTAGTTTTTGCACTCAAGATTTGGAGACACTACCTTTATGGTACTAAGTGTGTAATTTTTACCGACCACAAGAGCTTACAGCATATACTCGATCAGAAGGAACTTAATATGAGACAACGTCGTTGGCTAGAGTTGTTGAGTGATTACGATTGTGAAATCCGATATCACCCAGGAAAAGCGAATGTTGTAGCAGATGCACTTAGCCGAAAAGAACGACTCAAACCTTTGAGAGTCAGGTCATTGGGAATGACTATCATTTCGCCATTGCCATCGAAAATTCTAGAAGCTCAGATTGAGACTCTCAAAGAAGAAAACCGACCGCATGAGAAACTTTATGGTATGCCAGAAAGCGAGAATGGCTTTGTAAAGAGATCAGACGGAGTATTATGTTTCAAGGACCGAAGTTGGATACCACTCTATGGTGGAGTGCGAGAATTGATTATGCATGAATCACACAAGTCGAAGTACTCTATTCATCCAGGTTCTGATAAGATGTATCAGGATCTCAAAAAGCTTTATTGGTGGCCGAACATGAAAGCAGAGATTGCTACGTACGTCAGTAAATGTCTTACTTGTGCTAAAGTGAAAGCCGAACACCAGAAACCGTCAGGGTTACTTCAACAACCAGAGATTCCACAATGGAAGTGGGAACGTATTGCTATGGACTTTGTCACTAAACTTCCTAAGACGTCAGGAGGTTTCGATGCTATTTGGGTAATCGTCGATCGACTTACCAAATCAGCTCATTTCATACCCATTAGAGAGACTTATTCAATGGAACAACTTGCTAGACTTTATGTCAAGGAAATAGTCTCAAGACACGGTGCACCAGTCTCTATCATTTCCGACAGAGATAGTCGTTTTACTTCGAACTTTTGGCGGTCATTACAAGATTCCTTTGGATCCAATTTAGACATGAGCACTGCTTACCATCCTCAGACCGATGGTCAGAGCGAGAGAACTATTCAGACACTTGAAGACATGCTTAGAGCGTGTGTGATTGACTTTGGAAATGGTTGGGCTAACCATTTGCCGTTAATCGAGTTTTCTTACAACAACAGTTACCATTCGAGCATTAAGGCTGCACCATTTGAGGCACTTTATGGTCGTAAGTGTCGATCTCCAGTTTGTTGGGCCGAAGTCGGTGAAGTACAATGTACTGGCCCGGAGATGGTACAAGAAACAACAGAAAAGATAATTCAAATTCGAGAGAGACTCGAAACTGCTAGAAGTCGACAGAAAAGCTACGCAGATGTTCGACGCAAACCATTGGAATTTCAGGTCGGAGACAAAGTTATGTTGAAAGTCTCGCCTTGGAAGGGCGTGATACGATTTGGAAAACGCGGGAAACTAAATCCGAGATACATTGGACCATTCAAGATCCTGGAAAGGATTGGTCCGGTTGCTTACAAGCTTGAACTTCCGTCAGAACTTAGCAATGTACATAACACGTTTCATGTTTCGAACCTCAAGAAATGTCTTTCGGACGAGTCTGCCATTATACCATTAGAAGAAATACAACTCGATGACAAGCTTAACTTTGTGGAAGAACCAATTGAAATCATGGATCGCGAGATCAAACAGTTGAAACAAAGTCGAATTCCGATCGTGAAGGTTCGCTGGAATTCTCGTAGAGGACCCGAGTTTACTTGGGAACGAGAAGACCAAATGCGACGCAAGTATCCACAACTTTTCACTGAGCCTATTACCGAGACCAACACTAACTGAATTCAGGGACTGAATTCCTTTTTGGATGGGCGACTGTCACAACCCAAAATTTCAGGTCATTTTCCAAACTTTGCCATTCTACTATTCACAAATTACTATTCATCGATCACTATTCATCGTTTTACTATTCATCGTTTTTGAGGTCAATTTGACATTCCGAGACACCTTCAGAAAATTTACTATTCACTTGACACTATTCATTTCCGAGAGAAAACTACTATTCACGTGCATTATTCATGTCATCGTAAATTTGGTTTACGAGTGTTCAAATTCGCGTAACCGTATTGGTTCAGGAGCGAATTCATGCATTACTTCAGGGACATTTCATACGGACTAGAAATAGTCGACATATCATTACTAGGGCACTTGCATACTATTCCACTCGTAGGATATTCAAATTATATTTTTAATATAATTAACGAATTTCGTACGTTTATTTTAAATAAACACCAATACGCGAACTATAAATGTGACTAACACGTCCGATACTTCCGACAATGATCCCAATATATTTTTATATTCATTTTTATAATATAAAAATTATAATATTAATTTACCCGGTATTTTGGATATTTATTTTAATTATTAACTTAAGATTTCTAAAACTTCGACGGTTTTCGTGGAAATTAAACTATAATTATCTAAACACCCAATAATTTTATCCAAACTATTTTTATAATTTTTATAACTTTATTATGACCCGGTTAACTTCGTTAAAATTTATTTTTAGTTAACCCGGTACCCGGTACAATTTAAAAATACACAAAACAACTAATAATACATTTTCTTACCACAAAAGTCTTCCACTTCCCCCCCCCCCCCCCTTGACTTTTGCCGCCCCCCCCCCTTGCCCCTTTTCTTACATGGATACTTACATACACTTTCCCATTTAATGAATACACTAACTCCATTTTTATATTATATACAAAACAATAATACATAATACTTGTACAAGATTTTCACTTCATTTCTTTCATACATCAAAAGCTTTTCATTCTCTCTCTTTTTCTCTCATATAAACGGCCACAAGGAAGAACAAGGAAAGAACCAAGATTTTTCAAAGATCAAAGTGTTTATCTAGTGTTTATAGTATCCTTGTTAGGGTTTTGAAATAAAAACTCAAGGATTATTAAGTTTTAATCATCATTAACTCCACTAATCTTACAAGTAAGTTACTAAACTCATTTCATAATTTTTACAAAGTTCTTACTATATTTATACATGATTCTTGCAAGATCTATTACATGCATTAACTTATACCACTTTATTTTTGTAACTTTTGATCCTACAAGCCCTAGAGTGATTTTTGGTTAGATCCTTGTTAGATCTACTTGGTTTTGGTGATTAGGAACCCATGACACCCTAAGAAGGTGTATGGTAGGATTAGATTAGTTTTGTGGTGTTTGAAAGAGGTTTGATGAATGATGGAACTAGTTTGGAGACTTGGAAATGGTTTTTGAAACTTTTAAAATACCTACTGTCCATATTTTAATTTCGTGGGAAAATCAGTGAGTGATGGGTAATTTTTGGCCAAAGATTTAGAAAATACATTCAAAAACGAAACTTTGGGCGAAAGAACGGATTAAAACGAGTTTATAACGAAGGAGTTATGATTTTTGCAAATTTAACGACGAAAACTATTTTTTCCAGAAAACTGCTTGCTGTTGGGCAGAATACGATGGGTATTTTGAGGTATTAAACGTAACCTAGAGGAGCCGAGTTATCTAAAATATACTAGTATATACAAAGACGAATCCGTGGACATAAAGAACAAGGAAAACGAGCCTAAAACGACCGAGTTATACCCGTTTTAACAATGTCAAAACTATATTTATATTTTTGGTCACAAATAGAAATAATAACGTATGTACTAAAATGGTATATTTTCTAGCAACGTACTAATGACTATTTTCTTAACGAACGAATACGTACAACTCGAGGGAATATTTATACGACATGACGACGTCATTCTAAGGTTTTGATACAAGGATTTTAACGATAACTTTTGCACGAGTTAATATGTCGAGTTATATACTTCTCTAAATGGAATTATTTTTCCTAAGTATGGAAACCATTTTTTTTCCTACGACGATAACTAGTATTTTCAAATTACGAGTGGTATGAGTATCATGTGCATGTGCATTCATTTCATTACGGCTTGATCTAAGTTAGATCATGATTATTCATTTAGGTTGCGGATAGTACTCGCGCCTCATTTGTTCCGACTACTTTTACCTCATTGCACCATCTTTGTACCTACACTTCGAGGTGAGTTCTCATAGCCCCGTTTTAATTCTATATTTTGATTTCAAATCCCACGGGGGAGAATACATTGCATTACTTATTTTTGTGTACATGCCTAAGTATAAAATTCATACATTGCTTAAGTTTCCTTATTACCACGTCTTGAAAAGTCCCCTTTTATTATCATGGACCGTTAATTTCTGGTACTAAGCGGGAGTGAGTGGATAGATCTATCGAGGGTGACGCCTCCATTCGTGTTTGGGTTGCTCCAAATGGAACGAATGCATTTCATGTCTTTATTATTCGAGTGCCTGGTAAACACTCATTGGGGCAAAGTATCGTCTAGCTTCGGGGTCATGAGCTTAAGAGCCAATGTATATACTTTCCGGACATCCTAATTCATGGCAATACTTATGGCATTTATACACTTGATTTTACTTATAAACCTATGATTATTCACCAACTTTATGTTGACCGTTTTTTCGCAATGTATTTCTCAGGTAACTAAGACATATCCTCATGGCATTGCATGGAGTCACTTTGTGTATCAAGGCTGACGCGTCACTTTTGGATTTCATGCACTTTGAACTATCGTTTGATTGTACTAAACTTGTTTCCTTAAAACCTTTTCCAACTTATGGGACCTATGTTTTATAAACTCTGATTATTTTGAATGAATCAAACGATGTATTTTATAAACGACACTTTAGGTCGTTCAATATTTCCTTGCTTGTGTGCTATGATCCGTTACACCCTCAGGTATTCCATTCCGCTGCCATTCAGGTATTTCGGGGGTGTTACATATTACAACTTAGTTTCATCTTGCTATCTAAGTTGTTTGTATATTATAATTTTTAAATCATTCATTAACTTGTGTATTAGGTGTGTATATTGGTTAGTTAGATCTAAACATAGGTGATTAGATTAGTTTGAAGTTTGTGAAGAAGTGAAAGTGTGGAGGAGTAGAGAAGTATAAGATTAGTGATAAGTAGTGAAGAGATAGGAGTTGTGAAGTAGTGAAATTGTTAGCATTAGAAGTGTTGATCATTTATGAAATCAAAGTGAGATCTCAATGATCGTCCCTTAGGGGGAGATTGTTAGGATTAAAAGTGACGATCATTATTGAGTCAAATAGTTAGTTAAATATATCAATGTAATAGTTAGTAAATGCTAGTTTATTAAGTTTATGTGTATTATTCATGCTTGTATAAAGTCTAAGGGCTAGTTATGTAATATGGTCAAAGATATGTGAAGCCCTAGACTACAAGTATAAATACACTTATAAGGCCTCATTTTGAGGTTGGTTCTCTTAGTGATTCATTTAGTGATATCAAGGTTATTATTCCACACACTAGAGTTCCCACACTCTCTCTCTCTACTTACTTTCTCTCTCTAGGTTTAAGCTTGAATCATATGTGAAAAAGGTTGTTCTACGATCCTACAAGTGGTATCAAGAGCCTAGGGATAATTTTAGGTTGTTTTAGATTGTTTTTGGGTGAAAATTTTTTTTGGGCGAAAATCTCGTTACTGTTCATCATTTGTTTCGAGTTAGATTTTTTTTTTCTTCGAGTTTGAGAACAATTCTATCGAGTTTGAAAAATTTTCGAGTTAGAAATTTTTTTTCGAGTTTGAATACTTTTCTATCGAGTTTGGAAAAAGTTTTATCGAGTTTGAATGTTTTATCGAGTTAGGTTTTTCATTAAAAAACTATCGAGTTAGGTTTTAAAAAAAAAAACTATCGAGTTAGGTGTAAGTTTGTAAGGCTATCGAGTTAGGTGTAAGTTTGTAAGGTTGTCGAGTTAGGTGTAAGTTCTATCGAGTTAAGTTCCAGTTCTATCGAGTTAGGTGTAAGTTTGGCGAGTTAGCCTGTCTTACCTAATCGTTTATCGAGTTAGGTCTATCGTTTATCGAGTTAGGAGAAACTCTGCCCAAATTTCATGGACTTATCGAGTTAGAACTATTTTCGAGTTAGACATCAAGTTACCAAGTTAGAACTTTCGAGCCTTTTTGGCGGGAAAAGTTGAGTAAAATTTATTTTTCACACGAGACTTAACGTTCAATTTTTACGCGAGATTTAAATTTTGGTATAACGTTGAAAATTTTGGCCCGAAATTCAAATTTTTAGGACAAAATTCAAAAATTTCGGTAAAATTTGGCGAAAATTTTTTTCAAAACTCAAATTTTTCGGGTAACCTTAGAATTGTATTTCTTTGTGATTTTCAAATTTTGAGAAAGAAAATTTTCGTATTCATTTTTTGGAGGGAAAATTTGAAATCACAAAAAATTCAACCAAGAACGTTTTTCAAAATTCGCCAAAAACATCTAATCTTCAACAACAACCTTTGTTATCTTAAAAGATCCTAAGATCAACTTTATCACATATCGTTAAACAATGGAAAAAGAGCAAAATGAAAGAGAGACGCACGTAAGGATAAAGCTCGCAATGCACTCCAAAGAAAATTGTTTAATACATTTTGAATCAGTTAAGCTTCAATGTGTGGCCATCTCAGAAGCACGTCAACCATTATTTGGTTTATCATTTCTTAGAACTTTTGAGACACTCTTCGGATCTGAAATGGACTTTGTTACCTTCAAAACGAATCTTCAAAACAACATAGTTCAACTCGAAATGCAAATTGAACAGGGAAGTGATTGCATGGTAGGATTTAGAGAGCTCAAGGCACAGTTAAAAGGGTTCATGACCATGGATTTGAGAGCATTTAAGAATTCTTGGGATTATGAATCAGCAAGCAGTTTATGGAAAAAATACTTCACTAGCATAGAAGTTGAAGTCTTTAGAAATCAATTGCTTAATCATATGTACATACTGGAAATAGTGCTTAATGCAAGATCACTTCATCTGATGGAGATGCAGAAAAAGAAGAGGGATTCAAATGAAAAAGAAAGAAGCACTTCAAGGAATGAGATTGAGAAGCTAAAACGGGAAAAAGAGCAGAAGGAAAGAGAGATGCAGTTAAAGGAAACTGAGGTGATTAAAAAAGAGACAGAGAAAGATTTTCAAAAAGAAGATGAAATGGTCAATGAGGGTGATGCATTATATGATAGTTTGGTTTTCACGGGAAGTGATTCATCTTCAAAACATCAGGTTGAAAGCAGCAGTCCTAGCTATGATTCGGATGCTGATGGTACACAAAGGAATGAAGCTGTTTGGGATACCGAGGATGATCACATCAGATCTTCATCAAACACAGAGATATTCACTAAGGTACAACATTCAAACAATAATGATGTTGTGTTTGATAATGTGTTTGCTCATAATCAGACACATCCTGAGCATTCCGACTCTATTAGTGATACATATGTGGTGGAACAAAATGATAGTAATATCAATTTTGATACTCCAGATATGGATCCTAATAGAGGTGAGCCTGCCCAGGATGGATCTTCTTATGAACAAGATCGTGCCTTATTTGCTTCATTGATCAATAATTTCAAACATGAACTTGAAAAGTGCAAAGAGGACAATCGCAAAGCTAAGCAATCGAATGTCTTATTGACAAAAGAGCTTGAGAGATTTAAAGAAATGGAAAAAGGTTTTCAAAATGTAACAAAAAGAAAAGCTGAACTTGAATTTGAAACCTCAAACCTTAAATCTCAAGCTCAAAAGTTTGAAATGTATGGAGAGTCTGTCAAACCACTTTTAAAAAGAAATGGAGAACTTGAAGTTGGTTATAGAGAAGCTATTCTTCGTGAAAAACGTTCCATTCAAAATCTGGATTCTCAAATGGTTCATAACAACAGAAAGGTTCAAGCGCTTTTAAAAGAGAACAATGATTTAAAAAGTAAAAATTCAAAGCTTCAGAAAACCACATCAAATTTTGAGATTGTAAACACAAAACTTGAGAATGAAAACAAAGAGTTTTTGAAACGAACAAACGATCTTGAAAACAAACTTCGAAAATTGGGACAGACTTCTCAGACTATCAACATGCTACCTACTAAAGATGAGGAGGTTGAGAAACAAACATCTGGAATTGGTTTTGAAAATAGTGCTCAGTTGGAAAATGGAAAACCGTGTTTTTTAAACAAAGTGAAAAAGCTGACACCTATTTTGTACAACGCTGAAGATATGGGAAAAGAATTGTCAGATGATCTTTTGTTTGAGTCTCAAGATATTTTAAAATCTGAAGAGGAAAAATGTTTGAAAGTAAAACAAACAAAAAACCCTCTCTCGTACCACGCCTTTGTGTATGGTGGTCTACAATTGACTGATATACCAAAAGAACCTTTCAAAAGAAAAGACACAAATGTGAAAAGATTTTTCAAAGAAGCTCAACTTGCTACTTATGATGCTACGTTATGGCAAAATAAAGCAAGGAAACAATTTTGTAATCTTAAACATCACATTGAGCATACGTTAAAGGTCATTTGGTTTAAGCAAGTAAACATCGATAACAACGTTTTCTCTAATCCTCTTTCATCAGATGTACGCCTTAAGATTGAAGTCCAAAAGATTTTGAAAGATGAGATTGAACCTCATGTGAAAAATCTCAACTTAAGTTTTGAGTACTTTGAAAAACATCTCGTCACTGAAATGAGAGAAGATTTAAAGTACGTTCATTCTCTTGAAGACGAATTTGATGAAAAATGCTTAATACTTGACATTCAAAAGGAGTTTTTCACAAATCAAATAGAGTCTTTCAAATCAAAATCTGTTAGCCATGAGAAAGTGAATGAGCATTTTGAAAAGACATCTTCTTTGAAATCTGAAAATCTTTGTCTCAAAAAGAAAATCACTGAGCTTTCACAAGAAGCAACTGATGTCAAAGCAGAATTGTCAAAAAGAACTGCTCACTTTGAGAAACATCTTGCAATACTCGAAGCACAAAGTATCTTTTTCCAACTTAAACTGCAAGAGAAGAATGAGAAAATGTCTTCTGAAAACTCTTTGACATCAGTGCTTAAAGAAAAAGAAAAGATTCTTGAAGAAAAATGTGATGATACCAATATCAAGTTTGATTTTGACGAATTTGATACAAAAAATCTTGAATTGGAACATGCTGTGGCATCATTACAAAAAGAAAATGAGCATTTGAAACAGACTTACAAAAACTTGTTTGATTCAATCAAGCGGTCAAGAGTTCAGAATCAAACTTCAAACAAATGTGACTCTCAGATCGTCCCAAATCATCTATTTGGAAAAGAAAAATCTGTGCTTCAAAAGAAAATTGTTGAATTGGAAAAAACGGTTGCACAACAAACCAAGAATTTTGGTGATGCCAAAAATGATTTTTCAATCGAAACAGACAAATATGAAAAATATTTTGCACATCTTGAAAATCAAAATGCTTCTTTGCAAGAAAAACTGGCATCATCAGATAATCTTTCTCTTCAAAAAGAATACAATGATTTGAGAACGTCATACAATGCCTTAAAAGCGAAGTTTGATGTTCTTAACCGGTCAAATGGAAAATCTCAAGTTTCAAACGAGTCTAAACCACAAGTAAGTGTTTCGGAGAAGGTTTACACGGGTGAATCTTCAAAACCGTTTTCGAAAAAGGTTTCTCAGTTTACAACCTATTCTTTGCAAAAAGGAAGGAAATTTTCAAAGAGACCTATTTTTTCTGAAACATTTACTCCTCAAAAGGTTTGAAATGCAAGTGCTCATAAAGAAAAGAATCAAGGTTTCCAAACTCCATACTCTCGTTTTACTCCGGTAAAGCCAGTGTGGAAACCAAAGCAAAGCCGTTCAAAACATTTGAATTATTCATACTCTGAAATGCTTCCGCTACAACAAAGGAATGGCTATGCTTTGAAAAATCCATATTCTAGAAGGTTTCCATTCATCTCAAAAACGAATTTTCGAAATGAAACACCGAGTTTCAACAATGGATGGAAAACTTCTTCTTCAAGTTTTAAAACTCCAAGAGAGACATCGGGTTTCTCAAACAAGTTTCAAAAGCAAAAGAGTTTTAAATCACCGTTGATTCCACGAGCTTTATTTCAAAATGAAACACCGGATTTCAGTCCTCGTTGGAATTCAACTTCTTTGTCTCGGATTGACACAACTTTCAAATGGATTTCAAAATATGGTAAACCCATTGGCGCCGTGCTTAAATGGGTTCCAAAAGTTGTTGTCTAATCCAAAAACATAATGACTTCTTAGTATTTCAGCTAAGGACTCGTTCTTCAAAGAAAAGAAAGTGCTTAATCATTCAAAGGTTTTAAATATCTTTTGAGCACTTATCCTAAAAACGTTATGGCTTATGCACACATAACAGTGTAAAACTCGCGATTTTCAAAGAAAGGACCCTGTTGTACATTTATGTGCGACAATCCTAAAAGATAAGAAGACTTCTCACCAAAAAGCTTATCAAAGTCTTCTTCATTTTTTCAGCAAAACTTTGAAAAATGTTTCACAAGGTTTTCAAAACTTTTCACGATGTTGCTCAAGATATTACTCCCTCAAATCCTTAAAAGCAGATATTTACTCAAAATGTTCTAATTTTGAGGGGGAGTAATATAAAGTTGTTCCAAAAAGATCATGCTTAAAGGAAATAAATACGGAATTTACAAACATCCGTTTCTCCCATAAGCTATCCAAAAAGAAAAGGTTTTAATCAATTGGTATCAAAAATACCATGGATATGCTATTTTTGAGGGGGAGAAGACGTGATTAAAATGTGATCGTCTTGAATCTCAAAAGAGCTCGACTCAGAAATGACCCAAGAATTGACGAAATAACAAAAGTTAGTAATCGAGAAGACTTATCCTCGACGGGTAATAACATCAAGTTAGTTACTAGAGCTAGTTATCACCTAAAAGCTGACAATGGAACTCTTTAACTAGCCACGTAAACATGTCTTGAAAAGGATTTGTCTTAGTAGAAATGTACCGTTTCGAGAAACTTTCTGTGGATATGACCAGGCCGGGTAATAACTTCAAGCTAGTCTAACTAGTGATGTAAGCGTGTCTCAAATCGGTTGTGTTCATTGAAAGTGAATCAATTCTAAAAGTGCAAACTCCTCACGCATGTGCAAATTTCTTAACAATACATGAGCACATGTGAAGGGGGAGTCCTTCATGAAATGTAAAACTCTCGAAGTGTTAACAAAGTATGTTTTATTATCATAACACTTTGAGAGATTTTTCACAAATGGTTTGATGGCAACAATAGGATAGTCATGAAGTTATAAGGTGACTAAGGTTAGGAAAAACCGTCCTATGATCCGCCAGAGCCGGAGGGATCTACCCATGGATAATTCCAATAGATTAGAATTAGAAGTCCTTAGGTATGATCTGAAAAAAGGAGAAAAGAATGAAAGGAGAAAGAAGGGGTTAAAGAATTAAAAAGAAAAGCAAATGAAAGGGTGAAAAGAAATAGCCGTCCAAATGTTCACCCTTAGGGCAGAAACCGGGTTCAATTCATATGCTACTGGTTGTTACTAAGGTGACACCGGTATTGAAGATAACGACATCATGGACCCAGTGACGCACTGCACTAAACCATCTAGCCACTCAAGTTCTCTTAAAAGAGCTTATTTCATTCTCACGGGGAACCGGTGTAATCTATCGACTTATCTCTTAGAGATGGTTGATATTGAAGCAGGAGACCCCTCCCTAGTCTCCGCATAGGAAAACCAAATTATGCACTTATCGAGTCTAGAGCCATGAGATTCATTAAAAATCTCTTAGGATACACTTCCTATGAATACACTTGTGTTGGCCAAAAAGGACACAAGTTGTAAGAGTCTTTATAAGATCTATGGATCTTGCCTTATCTTTCATGATGGTTACTATGTTTCAAACGGTCTACAGTCGTGGAGTGATCCCCAGCGACTCACCCAGTCATTGAGCTACTTAGTAGGTCTCGTAAGCTCTTTCGGGAGTATCTGATATGGGAACGGCCTTGGTAAGGGTTAGAAGGAGTCTTCACACTATGCTGTTGACAATCTCTAATTCCGAACCTGTAAGTACCGGATACTTTATTGCTAACTGTTTTATGCTCGTACCCTGCAAAGCTCTCTTCAAAGATCAAAGCAAAGCAACGTTCAAAATGTTTCTAAGTCAAAGTCAAAGAATCTTCAAACTAAAGAAACAAAGATTAAAGTCAAAGAGAAGAGAACTTCATAAAGATTCAAAGCCAAACAAAGTATGAGCATGTTGGAAAAGACGTAAAGACAACAGAGTAAAGATGTTGTCCAAAGGCAAGAAAGATCACAAAGCATGATTGGAACAAAGGAACTAGCAAAACTATTACACAACAAGACTCAAAGTTCAAGAGAACAAGCTTCAAAGATCAAAGATCAAAGTCACAAAAGAGAGATCTCAATGATCATCCTTAGGGGGAGATTGTTAGCATTAGAAGTGTTGATCATTTATGAAATCAAAGTGAGATCTCAATGATCGTCCCTTAGGGGGAGATTGTTAGGATTAAAAGTGACGATCATTATTGAGTCAAATAGTTAGTTAAATATATCAATGTAATAGTTAGTAAATGCTAGTTTATTAAGTTTATGTGTATTATTCATGCTTGTATAAAGTCTAAGGGCTTGTTATGTAATATGGTCAAAGATATGTGAAGCCCTAGACTACAAGTATAAATACACTTGTAAGGCCTCATTTTGAGGTTGGTTCTCTTAGTGATTCATTTAGTGATATCAAGGTTATTATTCCACACACTAGAGTTCCCACTCTCTCTCTCTACTTACTTTCTCTCTCTAGGTTTAAGCTTGAATCATATGTGAAAAAGGTTGTTCTACGATCCTACAGAAATAATAGGAGCTTCAAAGTTGTGAAGAGCTAGTTGTGAAGTAGTGAAGCAATTGGAGCATCGAAGTTGTGAAGAGCAAGAAGTTGTGAAGAAGCTAAGAAATAGAAGTTGTGAAGAAGGAGAAGTTGTGTAAAGTTGCATAAAGTTATGAAGAAGTTGTGTTGTGATTTAAGTTGTGAGATTGGTTCTAGCTAGGATTAGAACTCGACATTTATCTCAGTGTCGTTAATTGGTGTAAGCAAAAGTTGTGTAAGGTTTTCTCCGCCATAAGGGAGCTTGTTGACATAGTGAAGAAAACTCTCGGGTAGGTGACTCGGGGAGTGGAGTATGGCAAGGATGGTGTCCTTGTAGTCGAACCACTATAAATCCTTTGTCTCGCGGTTAGATCTTTCCATCTCTTACTTATTATCTTGCTTATATCGTTATTACTTTTGTAGATGTAGACGTATATATATTGCTGCTCATATACTGCTAGTGTTAACTTCACTTAAAGATCAAACAAAAGTTTCATTCATAAAACAAAGTTTTTACAATCAAACTAAAAAGGTAACATACATATAATTGATCATTTCGATCAAGTATAGTTTTCATACAAAATATAATTAAGGATTACAAAATAAACACTTACTTACTTATCTCTCGTATATAGCTATAATTGTTTATATTATGCATGTGTTGATTTCACATACTTAGCTTACATTATTATTATCGTTCATACTTAGATATAGTTATTCATATTGTTCAAGATTTGAGTTCACATAAGATCGAATCAAAGTTTTAAAAGTAAACAAAATTTTAAAACTAAACTAAGTTTTCATAATAAAATTAAAAAGAAGTAAAACTATTCAACCCCCTTTCTAGTTTTCCACACATAACCTAATACAGAAGAACATGGAATATTCATACATAAAAGTTATCCCACTTTTGAAATTAGTTTTACATATTATGTTGTAAACTCCCTATAGTAAAGAAGATAAACAATATGTATAGATCTTGTATATATTAGTATCGTGTTAAGAAATATGAATTGACTTCAGTTTCAAGATTTCATTATAATAAAGTTCCATATTCTAGATTTGTAGTTTTAATATAAATCTATATCTTTATCACATTCATTACTTTGGAATGTTGTCATATCATTGTTTAGAGTCACCTTTTCATGAATTTCATGAACCTAAAGTATTGCACTTGTTTTGCTTTTATGATACAAACAGATGTACTAAGCACATCAAACGGATGCACTAAAGTTCCTCATACAGATGCACTAAAGTGCCTCAAACAGATGCACTAAATTAACATATGAGAATGAACACATCCATTAATGTAAATGATAAATAAATGCATATACTGAATGTAATGGATAGGAAGGACTAAAGATGTATATTAACAAAATATTTCTTGTGCGATTGGGAGTAAAGCATATCAACCTACAAATATAGTTGACAAAAAACAACAATAAATATACAAAGAACTAGTCATGTTATGAATGAATTAATCTTATTATAAAATTAACTTGCCAATCAGAATACAATAGATGCATTTTGCATTTGATGAGTGATGCTACAATCAGAATACAACGTCTCCTAAGATACAGTAAGCTAAACAAAAATTGGAAAGTAATTTTTTACAATCTAAGCAATGATTATCTTCAAATTCTTTCAAAATCTGAAACATTCAGAGAAGCCTCTCAAATTGTTTACCTTTCGATGCTTATAAAGTCTTCATCTTGTAACAAATCATCATCAACGTTCAACCAAGAACGAATGTCATATTCTCATCTGACAAAATCATCTTCGTCACTAAAGTCATCCATTACATGAAGTTGTAGATAGGGACATGTCAAATGTGTATTGCTAAATAGAACCTGAATTAGTTGAACAATCATTATGTAATATTCCATACAAATGCCTTATTGTTTTAAATACATATGTCCTAAAATGTACACAAATTAGTATGTTGCCAAACACCACTTAATAATCGTCATGCAATATTCCATACAAATGCCTTATTTTTCTAATACAGATGCACTAAAAATGTTTAGAAATTATTATATTGCCAAACTACCCCAATTTTTACTACACGTGAATAATCCTTATGCAGTATTAAACAACTGTAATCTATAATGTTGATGCACTAATGTATAACACAGATGCAATAAGATATTACTCTTTGGTAGTCTTGATGTGATTCAACCAATGCCCACTGTTAAAGACTACAAATCTGCAGTAGTTTTGTAGTGATGAGCTGAGTTACTTATCAAGTCAAGCCACAGGGTTTCCTTTTTCATACCATTTTGGTCTTTGATTTTCCATTATTGAACCAATAAATGTGCCATAAAGAACTCTATTGTTCTCTTATAATCCTATAAAATCAGACCACAAATTAGTTACTTTTGGCTGATCTAGTAAATTACAGAATAACCATTAAAAACGAGACTAATATACCTTGGATACAAAAGCATAAGAAGGTTATGATCTAAAACTTTTCGTTTATGTGGTAACTACAAAATGTGTATAAACAGATACCTGGTTGTGCATTTGATAAAAGTTAAATAAAACTAGAGTTTTATCCTGTACATTTAGTGTACAAATACATGTTATTACGATTATGATGACTCAACAGGAAATATATTTCAAACATTTGATAAACTTATTGACAAGAGAACATAATAAATCTGGAGAGAAGCATATTCGGTTACCCAACCCAATCCGACCCGTTAACAAAAAGTGCCTATTTGTGCGGTTACAAAACCTCTGTGAGCCACCCAATTTTTCAATCGCCACATGGCCCACATTTTGGGATGTTTATTAATGTTGATAGAGAAGAATTTGTGATGCAGGGAGGAGGTCAGATGGGTTAAACTAGTCAAAGGTAGAAAGTGCACCCAAAGTGATTTATAATGCATACTTACAACCTACTAAATCACACTCATAGATACCCTAATACCTACCTTTTTGATGCACTAATCATACTCATATATGCCTTAATATTTCCAACAGTGCACTAAACATACAAACGGATACTCAAGTATTTCCAACGATGCATTAAACATATAAATGGATGCCTAACTATGACCAACGATGCACTAAACATGCAAACGGATACACTAAATATAAACACTAAAGCCTTAATATGTCTGATAATGCACTAATCATACTGACTGATGCCCTAATTGTTTGTCGAGGCACTAAACATGCAAACAGAAGCTAAAGTATTTACAGCGATGCACTAAACATACAAATGGATTCCCAACTATGACTAATGATGCATTAGACATAAAACGGATACACTAAACACACACACTGATGTCTTAATATGTATGATGATGCACTAATATAATCACTAATGCTCTAATATGTTCAATGATGCACTTAACATACAAACATTTAACCTGATGCAACAACCACAAACACAGATGCACTAATACAATCTGATGCCCTAACCTGTAATTGTGATGCTGAAAATACATACACAGATGCCCTAAGAAGACATAACATTTAATATCAAACATATATTTTGCAAATTAGTGCATCACAGTTATAAAATCTTTTTTAGACATTTTATCAAACACCTAGTGTGCAACTTTGATAGACACATCTTTCATGCATTTTTTCATCAAATTTGTTCCATATCTTGTAGAAAACATTATGACATGATGATAAACTTATAACAAAACTTAAAAAATCATTACATCACTGATTAAAATTTGATCAATTAACAAAATTAGTGCACTTACATGTTAAATCTAGTTTTTTCTTCATTTTTGGATGATTCAAGGTTCAAACTTCACCAGTATTGGTGAATAACGGCATGATCTGAGTTGCGATTCCACTCAATAATGTGTATTTTTTATGTGTTTTTATCAGTTTTGATCGATTTTTCATAAATCTGTGTTTGTGTTTTTGATTTGAAGATGACGGTTGGTTTTGGATCTGTGTGTGTATGTGTGTGTGTGTGTTTTTTGGTGTTTTTGTTTTTGAAAATGACAATGTATGATGGTTACCAGCTATTTCTTTACATTGTTTTAAATTTTACCCTGAAGTTTGAGATGTTCGCAAAATCTACCCTATAACTATTTCTCTCACTTTTCTAACGAATTTTACTTTTCTCTAGAACCCTATCATATATATATATATATATATATATATATATATATATATATATATATATATATATATATACACACATGCATGCATGCAATTCGAGCTCATGCACACCAAAAACCATCACCATACAAATATTTCTATTTTTCTAAGTTAACACGCAAGTGTAGTCTGGCCAAGCTTGGGGAGTTTCGAACCAAGCAAAGGATTTACTAGAACATGTTCCCACATCCTTGGTGAACCGTGTATCAAGCCACGTTCATTCGTTGATCGTCCTTAGCCTCTACGACTCGTTTTCTACTCCACCATACTTGGTGAGGTGACCAAACTTCTCCCTTTTCAATTTCCTTCACGTTTTATTTTGATTCACTACACATTTGCTTTACATATTTCTCTTGTTATTTTTGGTTATAACGTATATATATTATTAGCTAAACTATAAGTTTAACACATAATAAACTAAGTTTAGTAAGGCATTTAACACTAATAATAACGTATAAGTACTCTTTTGGACACATTCCTAGGTTATCATGACCTATACGATTTCAACCCAACACTTAGAAAATTTTAGATATTAAAACGGTTTTAGAACTTGGTTTTAGTCGACACACTTTGGCCTCATATCTCCTAAACAAGACACACACCATATCATTTTCATGGCTTAATCTATTAGTTTACATGGTAAACTATCGAAACATATAAGTTACCCACCCTCATAACCTCACACGAACCCTCGTATAACGTCAAAGCTTGTCACATTTTTTTTCTAAAACTAGAGATATACGTTTGGGCTTCTAAGCCCAATAAGTCGAAATTAAACATTTTAAATAAGCTAGTCATATAAGCTGTTTCTCAACATTTTTAGAGTCTAAATATAAGCCTAAAGCTAAGCCCAAATGTTTTCCTAGTCCATTGGATTGAAAAACCTTAACGGGCCTTAGATTAAGCTAGTTAAAGGCCCATTAAGCTGGAAATAAGCTCTTTTTGGAAATAAGCTGTTTTAAAACTTGAATAAGCTATTTTTAAACTTATTTATAAAATAAAAGTGTTAAGTTTTGAAGTTGGTAAAGTTTGGACTATTTTTGCAAAAGTTTTAAAGTCGAGGGACGAAAACTGTCATATTGCAAAGTTTAAGGGAAAACTGCCATTTTGGCGTATTTTGATGAAAACTGTAAATCTAGAAAATTTTGGGTATAAAATGTAAATATAAAAGAGTTTTGAACTAAAAATGAAATTATAAATCGTTTTGGACTAATGGTGTAAAGTTATGCTGTTAGGGGGTTAAAGTGTAAATTTCACAAAACTTAAAGGTTTTTCATAAAATATAAATTTTATAATTTATATATATATATATATATATATATATATATATATATATATATATATATATATATATATATATATATATATATATATATATATATATATATATATATATATATATATATATATATAATTATTTTATATAAATCCGATTCGATCAAGTACTTTTCGTAAACTAAATAAATATATATAGTTTATATATATAACGTAATAACGATAATAATAAATATATAACTATTAACAATTAACACATTCTCTCAAACCGATTCATTTTTCGACACCTATCAACCGTCTTGTTAATCACACCAACCTTCGTAACCCTTCGACGTATATCGTCACACTTCGTCATTTTTTAATATATATATATATATATATATATATATATATATATATATATATATATATATATATATATATATATATATTACTATGATAAAAATATATTTAAAACGATTAACCAAAGCTTAAACCCGAATTTGGTTTTACCAACCACCGACCTCGTTCATTTTCAACGATCTCCATACTTCGTCAAACAAGAACATACTCACGAGTTATTTTCTGAAATATAACTTTGTTCTTGAACTTCAGGCATTTAAACACGCACGTTTATTTGCTACAAGTCAACTAAACAAACAATACACAATAATAAACAACTTTCGCTATAAACTGAACTTAGACTATCAGACTCTGAAACTTGCCATATTTTACTTAGGTTGTGTGTTGAAGTTGTTTCCACCTATCGTTTGAATTACGATACTAGTACTACCGAGCAACCCAACCCAGGTAAGTTCATAGCCCACTCTTTAAACTTTTAAACTCTTTTTGTGGGGAGATACATGCTACAAACTCTAACACAAGCTTTTTAGTATGCTATGCCTGATGTTTTTATTGCTTAAGTATCTATTACCAAAAGCCCCTCGATCATGAATCTTAATCACTTGCGAGTAAACGTGAATATTTGGGAATAGATCTATTTGGGACTGACAATCCCCATTTAGTTTAGCTAGGATGAGCGACTAGGCGCACAGTATTTAACAACTCATAGGTTACTGGAAAAGACCTATCCTGAGGGCTCCCTTTATATTAGTTTACATCACACATTGATGCCTGTCAAATCGTTGCGTGTCATGAGCTTAATGCAATAACAAACTTGATTTTAAACTTGTTAATTGGTTATCGATGCAATTAACACCTTTACTTGTGTTCAACCTTTAAACTTGAACCTATGGACATCACTCAACTTTTGTTGACTTTTAGCATGTTATCTCAGGTGATTAAGGCATAGAAGTTCAAGGCACGAAGTAGGGCATCAATCCCGAGCACGGGTTTTTTTTAAATAAACATTTTCTTTATCATTCACCTAAATAAAACATATCTATGAAGATATGACTGGTTTTCCTAAAACGATTTCTGTACTCAGAATATTTTAAATGAATGATAAAATGTGTTTTCAAAACGTTCCTATGATTATGACAAAGATCCACTACTTAATACCCCGTTAAGTCTTCCGCTGCCGTTAATCGAATTTAGGGGGTGTTACAGTATTAGAGGGTATGGATTGAAAGAATAATAAAGTTAGTTGTTTGGTTCCTTTTTGATTCCCTTGACACACCACTTTCAATCATAAATCCATTCTTGCCCCACTTGGTGACTTTTGGTGAAACCAACCAATCAAAATTTACCTTGTAATTTTTAAAACAATTTCAACCACATATTTGTTTATAAACTAATTTATAATAGCTTAATTCAGGGCAATTGACACAAAAAGGTATCAAACTTAGGGTCCATTTCAAATCAAGGTACTCTTCTTTTTTTCTTGCATAAAAAGGTACCCAACAAATTTTTTTGGCGGATTTGGGTTTTTTACTAACGTTCGTTAACTCATTTCGTTAGTAAAAGGATGGGCTGCGACTTAGGATGGATATTGGATACAACTTACAACTGTTATATCTTTTATCATGATGCTATCATGAAAAAAACCCTTTTTATATGGAGTATTGAGATTTGAGAATAACCTGACTAGTAAAACTAATGTAAATCCTGGCAAATCAAATAGATTTCTCTGGAGCTTGATCTTGTAGCTTTAGGCCTCAACCACGAAGACTTCCTAAATAGAGGCTTGAAAATCTTTATTAGCTCTGCAACCACCACAACATTCAAGATTAGTCAGTTGCCACATATTCAGATTGATATAAATTATGTTACAAATATAGCACCAGATTATCTTATATCTGTCGTACGAGCTAAGCTACCAATTTCAACACCTACGCATATAATGAGTTGACTTGAATAATTCTTTAGACTTTACATGAGCCATATCAGAATTTTTATCAAGAAATACATGTGTGAAATGAGTGAGAGAGGTTGCAAGCATAGAACTTACTAAATGGCTTTATGCGGGGTACTTGTTTTGACATGTAAAGAACTTTGTTTTGAGGAAAAAACAAAATCTACCTTTGGTATCCTCACTCTCAAGAAGCTTGACAATAAGGTGCCCTCCAGTTTGGAGTATACCAACATCATCTTCATTATTGGGTTGTGGGGAAGGGTGGTGTTGGTGACGGTGGCGGTGGTGGTGGGGAAGGGTGGTGTTGGTGGCGGCAGTGGTGGTAGCTTCTGGTGGTGGTGGTGGACGATGGTGGCAGCGATTGGTGGTGATGGTGGATGGTGCATGAAATGCGTATACAAACTCGAGGACCAAACATGTAATTTACTAACGAAATGAGTTAACGAATGTTAGTAAAAAACCCAAATCCACCTAAAAATTTTGTTGGGTACCTTTTTATGCAAGAAAAAAAGAAGAGAACCTTGATTGGAAATGAACTCCAAGTTTGATACTTTTTTGTGCCATTTGCCCCTTAATTTATTTATAAACAAATACATACTTTAAATAATTATTAATTTTCTCTTTCCTCATTTTCTTTCAAACCTTTCCCAAATTCAAATCCAATTTCAATCCCACCTACAAACCAAACACACCCTTAAATTGTTGCTTAGTTACTGTGAGTAGAAGTTATAAGGAAAAATATGTGAATGGTGGCACTGATATGTAAAGATAGAATATATATATAACCTTACATTTTACTTGTAATCACTCCTATTTTTACCCCAAAATGATACATATATGTTATAAAGCCCATTAAGCAAATATAAGTATACATGCTATGGAAAACTAGAAGGGGGAGGGGGGTTGAATAGTTTTACGTCGTTTTTATTTTTATAAAAACTTTGTTTACAAAATCTTTGATTCTAGTTTTATGTGAAATCAATACTTGCACACTAGTTAATACAAAAATATAAGAAACTAAGCAATCACAATATAGATAAGTAAATAAAGAGATAGCGATGGAAAGATCGCACTACAAGACAAATAATTTATAGCGGTTCGGCTACGAGCACCTAACTCGAGAGTTTTCTTCACTATGTCAACAAGCTCCCTTATGGCAGAGAAACCTTACACAACTTTCACTTATACCAATTAACGACACTAAGCTAAATGTCGAGTTCTAGTAGTAGCTAGAACCAATCTCATGACTCTTCACAACTTCTCACGACTTCTACACGACTTGTACACACTACTACAACTTCACACCTTTACACTACTTCTATTTCACTACTTCTCTTCACTACCAACACACCTAGATCTACCTATTATAAGTACTCTACACCTTTACAAATGATTTACACAACTACAAGACTATATATACAAATTTACAATACTTCTTAACTTGATGTTGAAGGAGTATTCTTCTCTTGCACTTTGAATGGTAAGGGATTGAATCACTTGAAACAAAGACTAATAATCTTATGATCAAAGGATTTAGAAGTGTGTTTGGAAAGGATTGGGACTGAAAATTTTCGTGCAAAAGGTGAGAAAAAATTGCAGAAATGAACCAGTATTTATAGGCAAAAGATACTGGCCACAGGAGCGTGCTAGCCCCCTTAATTGGTGGCCGACCCCCTTAAAATTAAAGGGGCCGCCCCTTATAATTAATGGGTCCGCCCCCTGTAATGGCCATATCTTTTGTCTTTTTCTGGTGAAAGTTTATTTGGTGAAGAACTAACTGGTTTTTGTTAAAAATTTGAATTCATATATTTATTATGAATTAAGCATTTTCCTTTAATTACCAAAAGTGTTTTGCTAATATAAAAAATGTTTATAACATTTTATAACATTTGTTTATTCATACCTTAAGTGATTTAGTTCGATGGAATGATATTTGTAGCTAAATACTTGTTTACCTAATGATTTTACGTTTAATGATTTTACATTTTGTGATCGTTGATGAGTGTCTAAATACTCATTATTTTATACTAATCTGAGCTGCCAAAACATACTAAAACACTTAAATATGCATCAAAATACTTAAAATATCTTAGAAGTGTGTTTTATATGTATCAAATGCAAAATAAGCAAAAACAGATGAAAAACGTACAAAGTTTGCATAATTGGCAGTTTCAGTCCCTCAAGTTTCACAAGTTGTCAAAACTAGTCCCTGGTTATTCTTAAAACATGAAAAAGTCACCAAAGGTCCTTTTTAATCATAAAGTTACATGTTTAGTCCTTTGGTGCAAAGTTTCACAAAATTACAAGTTTAGTCCCTATACTTTGGAAATTGACATAAATGGTCCCTGGGATGTTAAAAACTTTGAGAAAAGCAATTTTGGTCCTTGTGCTAATAATATTTTGCAGGAATGGTCCTTGGTGATAAGTTTGGTGAAATTGCATAATTGGTCCCTGATGTTTGGTGAATTGACAGAAAAGGTCCCCGGGTATTGAAATATTGGAAAAATTACAATTTGGGTCCTTGGTGTAACAACTCGCATTTTCGGATTACTATTCATTTTTACTATTCACAATTACTATTCACTTTTTACTATTCACTTTCACTATTCACGTCCGAAATTTTTATTTCATATTCTCGTAAGTTAAACTATTTTAATGATAATCCGAGAATTTGACACTCGTCGGATCATTTCTGCAAAAATCACGAAGCCGTGTCCGAGATTTACTTTTAGGTTTAAACGTCATTCCAGCATCCCGATATGTCCATAAAACATTATAAACAATAGAAATATGATTTTCTCTCATTTTACGACAATTCCAAAAGTTTTGGAATTTTACGTTTTCCAGTTAAGCGTTTTACGCGAATTACGCGTTTTAGACCCGCGTTTCCAGTTTTAGCAGCGTTTAAGCAACCCGATAGAACTTTTCACTCATTAAATATGCTAAGATAGGTTATATTAATAAGTTCTAACATATTTATAAGTTTCATATTTTTTAGGATACCCGATTTTAAGTTTCATGACTTAATGACTTACCGTTAGCGATTACCGGGACCAAAACTCACTCCGTAAGCTAGATAATACCAAGTTTAAGTACCTAGTCACTCCTCCCATCATATGAACGTGTATATGATGATTCACCAAGCCTTGGTGGCTTGGTGATAAGCCTTGGGCTTTAGGATACTTGTATATTAAGCAAACTTGGTCACCAAGGGTTCATTAGATCATTACAAGTGTACAACTTGGCCTCCAAGTTTAGGCAACTTCCTAACACCTTCCTAACCTCCTCATCTTCCTATAAATAGCAAGCTCATTCCTTCCTTTCATCTTCATAAAAATGCCACACAACAAATCCCTAGCACCATGATCCTTTGATCTTCAAACTATAAGTTACACATAAGAGTTCAAGGTCTTAGTATTCTCTACCTAGTTCTCAAGTTTGTTTGGTGATTCCATGGTTGAATTAGGAGCTACACAAGGTTACTAGGGCTGAAGTTAAATGGTTTTCACAAGGGTTAGATCAAGGCTAGCAAGGGTTTCAAGAGTTATGGTGAAGGGTTTGCAAGCTTAGGTTTAGTGTCCTAGTTCTATACTTGACTTCCTTTATTTAGAAAGCCAAAAGTTGTAAGAAACCCTTATACACTTTCTTGCTCCATATCATTTTCATACTTATTATGTTTCTTTCATGCTATATATGGTCTTTGTATTATGCTCATGATGTATAAAAACTAGTAAAACAAGTTATGGTATATATATGTTAACTTATGTTATTTAAACAAGTAAACTAGTGACTTTTATGGAGAACCACGACCAAAATTGTAACAATTCGCAATTTCAGGTTAACTTTTATTCCCGAAAATTTCACTATTCACTTTTTACTATTCACTTTTACTATTCACTTTTACTATTCACTTTTCACTATTCATCTCAGAAATTTTTATTTCATATTCTCGTAAGTTAAACTATTTTAACGATAATCCGAGAGTTTGACGCTCGTCGGATCATTTCTGCAAAAATCACAAAGCCGTGTCCGAGATTTACTTTTAGGTTTAAACGTCCTTCCAGCATCCCGATATATCCATAAAACATTATAAACAATAGAAAAATGATTTTCTATCATTTTAGGACAATTCCAAAAGTTTCGGAATTTTACGTTTTTCAGTTCAGCGTTTTACGCGAATTACGCGTTTTAGACCCGTGTTTCCAGTTTTTAGCAGGGTTTTAGCACCCGATAGAACCTACCACTCATTTTATATTTTATTATGGACTATATTGACATGTTTAACAATACTTTCAAATTTCATATTTTTACGATACCCGATTTTACGTTTTGAGGCTTAATCATTTACGGTTAGCAATTAACGGGACCAAAACTCACTACGTAACTTATATAAGGCCAAGATTCATCCACCTAGTCCCTTCCCCTTGTCCATGAACGTGTATATGGTGGCCTTGGTGGCTTGATAATAAGCCTAGGAAAGTATATGGTCTAAGATCAACCAAGTATGCATAGATGTGTTTAATTTTTAACCATTAGTTCATTATACTTCATGTGTTCCAATTTTAACCACAAGAAAGTACTAGCTAACCTCCTCACTTGCACTATAAAAGGAAACTCATCTCTTCATTCTTTTCATCACCATTTAAAACTTCCCAACATAATTCCATAGCTTCATCATCTTTGATCTTCAAGTTACAAATTACATACCAAAGTTCAAGGTCTTAGTATTCTCTACCTAGTTCTTAAGTTTGTTTGGTGATTCCATGGTTGAATTAGGAGCTACACAAGGTTACTAGGGCTGAAGTTAAATGGTTTTCACAAGGGTTAGATCAAGGCTAGCAAGGGTTACAAGAGTTGTGGTGAAGGTTTTACAAGATTAGGTTTAGTGTCCTAGTTCTATACTTGACTTCCTTTCTTAAGTGAAAGCCAAAAGTTGCTGTTCTTAGAGACTTTCGCGATTCGACTACCACTTTCATTTCTCATTACATAGACTTAAGGTGAGTCATAGCCCCTACTTTTTCATACTTGTTATAACTCTTTGGGGGGGATACATGCACAACTACTTGCTTACTTGTACAAATACTTGATCGCATTATACTTGATTGTTCTATACTTGATTGTCTTATACTTGATCACATTATACTTGATTTCATACATACATGATTGTGTTATACTTAACTGCGTTATACTTGATTGTGTTACTGCCAGTGGCTCCAGATTAAGTTGCTGGATGACCATTGAGACTTCCGGTGGCTCCAAATTAAGACCTTGGATGACCATTGAGGCTATTGATACATCCTAACATTTGCGAATGTTGGATACATCATAAACGTGAGGTCTTCGGAGATGAAGAGTAGACTCACGACTAATTGCTCAATTGTTTTGATGAACTTATACATGTCTTAATCATATTATATTGTAGCAGTGGGTTGTGAACACACAGGTTACAAGTCTCTTATGGCGGGACTTGTAACTGAGTGGATTCTCAATGCCTTTGCTGTGTGAACATTCTTTTGAGACTTTTCAACTGTTTTAAGACAAACTCTATGAACTCACCAACCATTGTGTTGACACTTTAGCATGTTTATCTCAGGTTAGTAAGGCGATAGCTAGTGCATGGAACTTAGAGTCAAGCTGCATATTCTGAAGACTTACGCTTTTATCATTTACCATTCAAAACACTTGTATACATTTATGTATCATACTTTGGAATCTCATGTTTGTAACTTTGAATTCATTAATCGAATGGTAACTTTTCAAAACGTCTCATTTAGAGTTCGTTTTCTATAACTTGTACTTTGTATTATGAAGTAGCACCCCAATGACACAGTCTTCCGCTGCGGTATTTTGGGGGTGTTACAGATTGGTATCAGAGCCTTGGTTATAGAGAACTAGGTTGCATTTAGTGCCTAGACTATAACTGCTATATACGTTGGGACCTTCCTCTTTATTTGCCTTACACACAATACATACACATATGCTTTTGGTTAGAGGTTTGCTTAGTTCCACGTTGTTAGATGATGTGACTTTAGTATTATAAGGAGCCCCAGAGATTAGCCGATTCATTAAAAACATGGAGCTCAGTAATAACTAATTAGTTAACTTGATCTTGTGACAGTTCTTGTTTGATGAGACACAAGATTTGAGTTAAATAATATTATTGCTTAGCTTTAGGGATTTGATGACTTGATTATCTTACTATCGGCCTCAGAAGGCGGATTTTGTGTCGGAAATTCTTAAGTAGGATGATTTAGAATCTCCTTATTTAAATGGATTGGGACGCCTCTTCAGTTAAATAAAGAAATTGTAAATCACCGAACCATAAGTTTATGAGACCTTACTTGCATAAATTTGGACGCTTCTTTATGTAAGTAATGTGTTATAAATAAGTGGGCTTATTCACATCCGATACAACTCCTTAACCAGAATCTTAGACGAATCAGAGTAAACACCACTATATTAGAGATCCCAAATTCTCTTAGACACACCGTAAGTAGTTAACATCAACTGAACTTCGGGGCGAAGTTCTCCTTAAGGGGTAGAGACTGTAACAATTCGCAATTTCAGGTTAACTTTTATTCCCGAAAATTTCACTATTCACTTTTTACTATTCACTTTTACTATTCACTTTTTACTATTCACTTTCACTATTCATCTCAGAAATTTTTATTTTATATTCTCGTAAGTTAAACTATTTTAACGATAATCCGAGAGTTTGACGCTCGTCGGATCATTTCTGCAAAAATCACAAAGCCGTGTCCGAGATTTACTTTTAGGTTTAAACGTCCTTCCAGCATCCCGATATATCCATAAAACATTATAAACAATAGAAAAATGATTTTCTATCATTTTAGGACAATTCCAAAAGTTTCGGAATTTTACATTTTTCAGTTCAGCGTTTTACGCGAATTACGCGTTTTAGACCCGTGTTTCCAGTTTTTAGCAGGGTTTTAGCACCCGATAGAACCTACCACTCATTTTATATTTTATTATGGACTATATTGACATGTTTAACAATACTTTCAAATTTCATATTTTTACGATACCCGGTTTTACGTTTTGAGGCTTAATCATTTACGGTTAGCAATTAACGGGACCAAAACTCACTACGTAACTTATATAAGGCCAAGATTCATCCACCTAGTCCCTTCCCCTTGTCCATGAACGTGTATATGGTGGCCTTGGTGGCTTGATAATAAGCCTAGGAAAGTATATGGTCTAAGATCAACCAAGTATGCATAGATGTGTTTAATTTTTAACCATTAGTTCATTATACTTCATGTGTTCCAATTTTAACCACAAGTAAGTACTAGCTAACCTCCTCACTTGCACTATAAAAGGAAACTCATCTCTTCATTCTTTTCATCACCATTTAAAACTTCCCAACATAATTCCATAGCTTCATCATCTTTGATCTTCAAGTTACAAATTACATACCAAAGTTCAAGGTCTTAGTATTCTCTACCTAGTTCTTAAGTTTGTTTGGTGATTCCATGGTTGAATTAGGAGCTACACAAGGTTACTAGGGCTGAAGTTAAATGGTTTTCACAAGGGTTAGATCAAGGCTAGCAAGGGTTACAAGAGTTGTGGTGAAGGTTTTACAAGATTAGGTTTAGTGTCCTAGTTCTATACTTGACTTCCTTTCTTAAGTGAAAGCCAAAAGTTGCTGTTCTTAGAGACTTTCGCGATTCGACTACCACTTTCATTTCTCATTACATAGACTTAAGGTGAGTCATAGCCCCTACTTTTTCATACTTGTTTTAACTCTTTGGGGGGGATACATGCACAACTACTTGCTTACTTGTACAAATACTTGATCGCATTATACTTGATTGTTCTATACTTGATTGTCTTATACTTGATCACATTATACTTGATTTCATACATACATGATTGTGTTATACTTAACTGCGTTATACTTGATTGTGTTACTGCCAGTGGCTCCAGATTAAGTTGCTGGATGACCATTGAGACTTCCGGTGGCTCCAAATTAAGACCTTGGATGACCATTGAGGCTATTGATACATCCTAACATTTGCGAATGTTGGATACATCATAAACGTGAGGTCTTCGGAGATGAAGAGTAGACTCACGACTAATTGCTCAATTGTTTTGATGAACTTATACATGTCTTAATCATATTATATTGTAGCAGTGGGTTGTGAACACACAGGTTACAAGTCTCTTATGGCGGGACTTGTAACTGAGTGGATTCTCAATGCCTTTGCTGTGTGAACATTCTTTTGAGACTTTTCAACTGTTTTAAGACAAACTCTATGAACTCACCAACCATTGTGTTGACACTTTAGCATGTTTATCTCAGGTTAGTAAGGCGATAGCTAGTGCATGGAACTTAGAGTCAAGCTGCATATTCTGAAGACTTACGCTTTTATCATTTACCATTCAAAACACTTGTATACATTTATGTATCATACTTTGGAATCTCATGTTTGTAACTTTGAATTCATTAATCGAATGGTAACTTTTCAAAACGTCTCATTTAGAGTTCGTTTTCTATAACTTGTACTTTGTATTATGAAGTAGCACCCCAATGACACAGTCTTCCGCTGCGGTATTTTGGGGGTGTTACAAAAATAGTACAACTATGATATTTGACACTTACTTACTATTAAAGAGGACTTAACAAGGAAAACATAGCAATTTGAATCACCCAAAACGAGTACACGAGTCAAAAGATACGGCCATAAGAAGTTAGCGAAACCAAAACGCCGAAACTGCCAATACCCTACTGTTTGCATTCTGCCAATTTGAAAGTCACCCTTCTGGTCTGATTCATCAAAAAGTTAAAACACGAAAGTTGTCCGGAACGACGTTTTCGTTCAGGGATAAAGAAGCTCGAGCCCTGAAAACGCTTTCTGAGTGATAATTTTCTTCAAATTCTTAACAGCCCATTTTTAGACCAAAGTAACTATATAATGGTTATAATTAGATGAGACCAAGAGGTCTAATGACCTAAAGCCAAGACCACAACCATGGCTAAAGCCAAGGTTGAGTCTCAAGACCATGGTAACAATGACCAAGGTCACGGCAAAGCCACGGCTAAAGACCATATAACTTTTAAAGATCAAAAAGCTTATATATATATATGTTATCAAATACTACAATAGTAGGGAGCCTCATGTGAGGAGTTCATTAAGTAAGCCGTCGAGATGAGTTGTGGATTTACGAATTAAAGTGTCCTGGCTCCTCGAACGTTTACTCCATGACTTCTGAATTATGTCGGCCCGAACGGTAGTAAGAGATGTACAAACTATACATGTTTCATAAACGACTTATATTCAAAGACTTACACTATATACTAAGTACTACATCATGAACTATATGCAAGACATATATAGGCAATTCTTCGTATTCTTAGACGTTACTCCAAACCTAAGTCGCAACGTTCTATTATAGGCTGCTCTTAGAGACTTTCGCGATTCGACTACTACTATCATTTCTCATTACATAGACTTAAGGTGAGTCATAGCCCCTACTCTTTTCATACTTGTTTTAACTCTTTGGGGGAGATACATGCACAACTACTTGCTTACTTGTACAAATACTCAAAACATTTATACTTGATTGTTTTATACTTGATTGTCTTATACTTGATTGCATTATACTTGATTTCATACATACATGATTGTGTTATACTTAACTGCGTTATACTTGATTGTGAGACTTCCAGTGGCTCCAGATTAAGTTGCTGGATGACCATTGAGACTGCCAGTGGCTCCAGATTAAGTTGCTGGATGACCATTGAGACTTCCGATGGCTCCAAATTAAGTTGTTAGATGACCATTGAGGCTTTGATACATCCTAACATTTGCGAATGTTGGATACATCATAAACGTGAGGTCTTCAGAGATGAAGTGTAGACTCACGACTAATTGCTTAACTGTTTTGATGAACTTATACATGTCTTTATTATACTATATGTTAGCAGTAGGTTGTGAACACACAGGTTACAAGTCTCTTATGGCGGGACTTGCAACTGAGTGGATTCACGATGCCTTTGCTGTGCGAATATTCTTTTAAGGCTTTTCAACTGTTTTAAGACAAACTCTGTGAAGTCACCAACCATTGTGTTGACACTTTAGCATGTTTATCTCAGGTTAGTAAGGTGATAGCTAGTGCGTGGAACTTAGAGTCAAGCTGCATATTCTGAAGACTTACGCTTTTATCATTTACCATTCAAAACATTTTGTATACATTTATGTATCATACTTTGGAATCTCATGTTTGTAACTTTGAATTCATTAATCGAATGGTAACTTTTCAAAACGTCTCATTTAGAGTTCGTTTTCTATAACTTATACTTTGTATTATGAAGTAGCACCCCTATGACACAGTCTTCCGCTGCGGTATTTTGGGGGTGTTACACTTGGGTTATTCAATATTGGCAAATATGGTCCTCATAAATAAAATTGGAAAAATGCCACAACAGCCCCTCAACTTTGAAATAATTACAAAATTGGCCCTTGTGTAATTCGTACAACCAAACGGATCCTTATTATTATTTACCCAAAACAAAACCAAGTCCAATCCATACACTACCCAAGCCCACCCTTTCTTTTGTCCAGCCCAACCAACAGCCCACTCCATCTCCAGGGTCAACACCCGGTCAAACACCACCACTCCCAAACTACCCTTTCCCTCCAATACCACCCCTCACCACAGACCACCAAAACCACTTCCACCTCTCTGGTTTCACCACAACTTGGCCTCCAAACAATCTCCCACCTGTCTCTCTACCTCACACAACCTCCCAAACCCATTTAATGCCCGTAAAACCCTCCACGTTACCCTGTGGAAACTTTGGCGCCAAGTTACAATTTTAAACGGCTTGGATTGTTTAGACCTTATCAACGGCTAAGGATTGGTGGAAAATGCCTCTGTGGGTCCCACAAACTCAGAAAGTATCTATAAAGCAAAAGAGATGCAGAAGAGATGAAGTATTAGATAAAATTAGTGTAGAGTAGTGTCGAATAGTGTAATTTAATCTTCCTAGTGAAATTTTAAGGTTTTGAGTAATCAATTATGTTGTATCAGTACACTTTACATCTTTTTCAATAATCAATTTCAGATTGAAGTTTGATTCTCAGTTTTTTGTATTTCTTAAAATCTCAAAAATCTCACAAAGATTGTATGTTGTTATTTGTTGTTGTTATTGAATTCTAAAACTTATTTAAGCTCTGACAAAGCTTTGATAAGTTTTTAATATCTGTTTTCACTAAGTATACTAAAAATAAAAGAAAAATAGAAATAAAATAAAAATTCTGAGTTAATGAAGAATCAAGACTGAGCAAGGTGTGATTTGGAGTGTTCTGGTATTAGTAACCTTGTGAAAGGTTGTTAGGTTGATCTTGGTCCTTGGTTCCATAACCTCAGCCTTGAACTAATTTGTAAGTTAAATTTGTAATTTTTGCTTTTTATGAGAAAATAGCTTGTAAGCTGTTTTTATATGTTCATTTAAGTTTGTAATATCATATTAGAACTATTTGATTTAGTTTCATCGTTTTAATCTGTGTGTAGCTTTAATAATCATCAAAACAGTTAGTTAAAGGGGTGTTTGGTATTACTTATTACTCTGTGTTCTTGGTAATTTCTTGCTGTGTTTTTAGTATACTTAGAATACATTAGGATAGGTTTAGTGAATTGAGTCAATTGTTTGGTCATTTCAACACTAAAAAGTCAAAATCATAGAAAAATTCCCCTCACAGTTAACTGTGAGGGATTTGGGTCCTAAAATCAATCACAATAGCTCATAAGTGATTCATGTAGCTTATTTTAGCCTTACATTAGCTTATTATAACAGTTTCAGCTTATTAGAAGCTTTAGAAACTCATAAAAGTCAAATCTCTAGTTTCTATCAAAAAGTCAAATTGTGCCTTACTCAGTTTTTTCCAAACTAGTGGGAATTTTAGAGAATTTAGTAGAAGGATTTAGGTCTTGTGCTTTTGTGGATTTGTAGTCTACCACTTCAGCTTCAAGGTCTCAGTACCCTTTTATTTTTAGTAATTTTCTAGTGGGCCCCAGCAAGGTCGAAAGTCACTTGCAGGGAACACCCTTGCCCTGCACCAGCAGAACTCAGGCCAACACTACTACTTGGTGGTGGTTTTGTGACCACCTAAGTGGGCCCCAAACCTCAAAACTTGGTCCTTTGAACCCCCCTCCTACCAGGGATCCTAAATTGACCTTTTGTTTGACCTGAAACCCTGTGGACCCACCCTGAATCAGACCCTTAAGGTTGTCCCATTTTCTGAGTTGAGCTTAAAAAGTCAAGTGCTTATTGGCTTATCCAGTGGTCCCCATTTGCAAATTTTAGCTCAAACTTGTTTATTTAACTTATTAGAACCAGAATATACCATAGTGGGTCCCACATAAGCTCATTTGAGCTTATTTGCTTATTCAGTCAACCAAAGTCAACTGTGGTTGTATTAAGCCCCCACAGTGCTTATTAATAAGTTATAAAATAGTTGTTTTTACAAAAGTTGTCTATTTTTAGGTAAAATGTAGTTTTATAAAAGAAAAATCCTGAAAAGACAATATAAAAATAAGTGATAGTTTCTATTTAATATAATTTAATTTTAATTTTCATTTTTAGATTTTTATTAAGAAAGTTGTGTTTTTATATTTTTATTAATTTCCTTTTAGGTTAAAGTAATTTTGATAATTTTCTCAGATTTTTATTTTGTAATTTAGTATTTATTAGAATTAAAATTAGTTTTATTAAAAATTAATCAATAATTAAGTTATAAATAGCATAATTAATTTTTATAAAGCAACACCTAGATTTTATATTTTTCCTAGCTTTTATAAGTCATAATATAATTTTAGAAATTTTTCTAGAATTTTTACGGTTCATTTACTAGTTTTTATAATTTAAATAGTTTAATTGGTAATTAATTAATAAATAGAATAATAATTATTAAACTAGTTTAAAAATAGATAAAATAAAGTTTTTATAATTTTTAGGATTCCTGTGATGGTTAATTAGATTTATAAAAATCTTCTAAATTAACTAAGTCTTTTTAGTATTTATAATAATTTAAATCATATAAATAGTTAAATAATAATTAAATAGTTATTAATTAATAATAATTAAAATAATAGTGTGAAAAATATAATTTTATTTTTAAAATAAGTTTTATAATATTTTAGACTTTTACAAAGTTTAATTTTAATTTTCTAGACTTATTTTACATTTTCTTAATTATTAGTGTATTATTAAATAACTAATAATAGTTATTAAATAATAATAATTAATTAAATAATTAGTAATTATAAAATAAATATTTTAAGTTTATTTAATTTGTATTTAAGCCCCTAAGGTTTGCAAATTACTACTTTAGTTAAATTCGTTTTTGTTTTGTACGTTTATGTAGAATTAAATTAAACGTACACGTTTTTAGTTATTAAACGTTTTTAAATATCTGGTTTTTACGTAATCGTTCTAAAAGTTTATCTAAGTTATTTTATTTTATAAAACCCTAGTGTAATCACTCACACACACACACTTATACCTTTCCTGTTCATATTCACTCGATCACAGATTCGTTTTTAAAAAACCATCGCACACCTCGTTGGGACATTACGACCCGGGAAAACACTGTATTCCACGGAAGCATTGGTCTCAAATGTTTGACTTTTACGGTTGACCATTCATAAGTGGTTGACTAATAAAAGTTGACTGTTTGAGGCGAATCAATCGTCAAAACGTAGGGATATCGAGAAATGTTAATAACATTTTTATGCATTATTTATGTCAACAATCTCCCCCTTTTTGATGATTACAAAATCTAAACTCATTAAATCAAAAATTAATATATATGAAAGTATTTAGTGAGTTTATATCATTTCTCCCCATTTTTGTTATTATCAAAAAGGTTATCCCGACGATATTAGAGCTCCCCCTCGACGTGTATTCCCCCTCGTTTTAAGGTTATAAGACAAATCGAGATATGAAATGCTTGCAAAAATATTTAGAACACACGCAATATATATGATGCATGAAACAAGAATATATATATATATATATATATATATATATATATATATATATATATATATATATATATATATATATATATATATATATATTATATATACACACACACACACACACACACACACACACATATATATATATATATATATATATATATATATATATATATATATATATATATATGTATGTATAACAAGCAATTAGAGCATGAGAATATTAAGACATAAGAAACATTCATTAATTATTGAAAATAGATTACGTTAAAACATAATCATTCGTACAAAAGCATACATATATGCTTTTCTAGAATACTACAATAGATAATATTAAGTTGCCAACTTGAGGTCTCTAGGACTTGCATAGAGATGTGGAGCATGGTGGTTGGATTTAGTGGAGGTAGATTTTTGTGGGAATGTTGTTTGGAGAGTTTGGAGTGTTTTGTGGTGGTGAGCTTGGAGCGTAAGGGTTGGATTGTTGTGTTTGTGATGGTGGTGGAGAAGACCTTGTGAGGAGATACTCAATACAAGTGAAGTGTTCATTGAGTGCAATGGTTTGTTTTTGGAGAAAAATGCAACAAGGACAATTGTTAACATGATTCTCAAGTTAGACCAAGTTGTTGGGTGGTGAGGAGTGAGTGGAGGAAGGTTGTTGATCCAAATTTCGTTGAGCAAGGTGTAAGGCAAGAAGAGCACTAAGCTCATGAGCTTCTTTGAGCTCCTCAACGAACTTTTTATGTTCAGAGGAAGGTGATGATGGTGGAGTTGGATTGTGACTTGGAATTGAGGTTTGAACATGGAACATAGGATTCATGTTTTGATGAGAGTGATGGTTGTTGTTTTGAGATTGAGTATGTTCCTTAAAAGGATCATTGGGAAGAAGTGACTGAGATGGATGTGGAATTTTTTTGGAAAGGGAAATTGTGAGGTTGTCATGTGGAGGTAAAAGAGAGATTTCATTTGGGTGAGTTTGATGTTTATTCATTGGTTGGTTGGAGACAACATCATTGATTGAGGTGGACTTTTGACAAGTATCAAGTTTTCTTCTCCACACGGGTTTGACGGAGATCTTTGCAACTCTTGAAGGCTTAGATCTTGGGTGGTTGGGGGATGACATGATGGGTTGAGTAAAGATTTATGATGAAGAAGGGTATTTATAGTGTGATGATTATGTGTTTATGGAAGGATAATATGTGGTGGATTTGTTAGACAAAATATGTTTGTGAATTTAAGGAAGTAGAGAATCAAAATAGGGTGAAATGGGATAAAAAGCAGAAAGCAAACAGGGAACCTCGACCTTCAGGTGGCCAGCCCCCTTAATTAACGGCCGGCCCCTTTAATTTTAAGGGGGACACACTTTATAATTATGGGCACCGCCCAGGTCCTGGTTCCCAGATTGCCAGAAAAGGGTTTTTGGTAGAAATTCTTGTAGAAAAATGTTTGTTTTGAGGTTTGGTTTTGGGCAAGTCCATCTCTTTAGGCAACTATGCATGTATTATCTTAATGAAATATGCATGGAAAGTATATATGTAGGCAAATAAGCATATAATATAATTTCAACTAAGCATGCATGCAAAAACAATAATGTAATAGAACAAATAAGCAAGTCACTCTTCCTAAGACACTTAACTTAGTGTAAGGGCAAAGGCAACTAGAGAGTGAGAAAATAGTGATGGAACAAATGTGACAATGTAATTCTTGACTTTGTTCTAGTGTGTGCCTATATGCAACAAATGTGGAGATGCGATTGCTTCGACTCCTAATGCAAAGATGAAGATATCCTAAGAAGCAATCCAAATTCTCCTTGACTCAATTTGAGTAACCCATGAATGTCAAGGATATATATTAGATTATATATTTTGACAATTTCATGTATAATTTCATGCATGATTTAAAGAACGTTTTTAGCATTATTCAACAATGTAAGAAAAACTGATTTTCATGTGTTTCCTAGAAGTGAGAATTGTTTAAATAAAATAGATTGGGTTTTATAAAAATGTTTATACAATGTAGAATTCCCAATCTTCAATTTTGTGCGAAATAGATTCCTAGACTCAGAAACGAAGAGAAGAAAAGAAAGAAATTTTATGCAATAAGTGATTAATGAAAATGTAATAGAATTTAGTCAATTTGATCCATCATTCCTAATCCTAAACGCAAGTGGCTAAATAGTTCACGCTTAAGGGGTTTAGAAAACATATCCGCAATATTATCTTCCGATGCAACATTTGCCTTTTTGTACATTATCCCTAAGGAAGTGGTGACGTTTTTCTATATGTTTAGTCCTAGAGTGTTGAACGGGATTCTTACTTAAACCTATAGCACCTTTATTGTCACACATTATAGGAATATTTTCTAACCTAACGCCATAGTCTACGAGAGCTTGTTTCATCCATAGTGCTTGTTGGCATGCCTTTCCAGTGCTTACATATTCTTCGGTGGTCGAAATAGCAAGAGCGGTTTGCTTCTTGGAAAACCAAGATGTTAAGTAACATCCCATGAATGTGCAAATACCGCTAGTGCTCTTTCGGTCCACGTAGTCTCCCGCATGATCCGAATCCGCATAGACAATGGTTTCTATACTGGATCCCTTAGGATACCATAATCCTAAGTGTATAGTGCCTTTAATGTATCGGAAGATACGCTTAACCGCTTCTAGGTGAGAGGTTTTGGGATCCTCTTGATAGCGAGCACAAAGGCAAACACTAAACATGATATCGGGCCTACTTGCCATTAAGTATAGTAAACTACTTATCATTCCTCTATACTTAGTATTATCTACAGACTCACCTTCTTCATCTCTTGTGAGTTTTACTTCCATAGACATAGGTGTTTTTAAGGGTATTAAGTCTTCTAGGCCAAATTTCTTAAGCATTTCCTTAATGTATTTAGATTGGTTAAAACATATTCCATCTTTTAATTGTGTTATTTGTAATCCTAGGAAGAAGTTTAGTTCACCCATCATACTCATCTCAAACTCATCATGCATGATTTTAGCAAATTCATCACACATTTCTTGACAAATCGATCCAAATACAATATCATTGACATATATTTGAACAATGATGAGATTCGGGTTTTTCTTTTTTGTGAAGAGAGTGTTGTCTACCATTCCCATGGAATAATCATGTTTAATAAGAAATGCTTTTAATCAATCATACCAAGCCTTGGGGGCTTGTTTGAGTCCATATAAAGCCTTCTTGAGTTTATAAACATAATCAGGTTTTGCGAAGTCAATGAATCCCGGAGGTTGTACCACATAAACCTCTTCATTGATAAAACCGTTGAGGAATGCACTCTTCACATCCATTTGGTATAACTTAAAGTCTAGGGCGCAGGCGTAAGCTAGGGGTATTCTAATAGATTCTAGTCTAGCTACCGGGGCACATGTTTCGTCATAATCAATTCCTTCTTGTTGATTATAACCTTGGGCTACTAATCTAGCTTTATTCCTAGTTACTATTCCATTTTCATCTAGTTTATTCTTAAATACCCATTTGGTTCCTATTATGGTCACATTCCTAGGATTTGGGACTAGTTCCCAAACATCATTTGTTTTAAATTAATTTAATTCTTCTTGCATAGACATAATCTAACATTCATCCTTTAAGGCTTCATTTACATTCATAGGTTCAATTGTTGACACAAATCAAAAGAAGTTACTTTCGTCTTGAGCTTGTGATCTAATGGTTCTTTGATTCAAACTTCCTATGATGTTACCTAATGGATGTGATTTTGATTCTTTAATATTTACAACCTCATTTTCTTCTAATGTTTCTACTTCATTATCATTTCTTAAGGGCTTATTTTTACTAACCTCAATAGCTTCTTCCTCAATCACATCATCATCTTCTAAAGGTAATGTTTTAGGTGGTGGAGGAGTTTCATCAAATGTTACATTTAAGGATTCTTCTACTTTCATAGTATGCTTGTTTAAAATTATATATGCTTTACTATTTTGTGAATATCCTATAAAAATTCTTTCGTATGACTTAGGGTCGAACTTGGTAAGGTAATCTTTTGTATTAAGAATAAAGCATTTACTTTCGAAAACTCTAAAATAGCCTATATTTGGTTTTCTGCCTCTTAATAAGTCATAAGGGGTTTTTCCTAATATTCGTTTAATAGAAACCCTATTAAGTATATACGTTGATGTATCTACGGCGTGACACCAAAACTTTTGTGGTATAGATTGTTCATTTAACATTGCTCTACTCATTTCTTGTAAAGACCTATCTTTCCTTTCTACTACCCCATTAGATTGAGGAGTACGAGGAGCGGAAAAGTTGTGAGATATTCCATTTAAATCACAATATTTTCCGAATTTTACTTCGTTGTCAAATTCCCTACCATGATTCGTCCTAATTGAAACTACTGAGCATTCTAAATTATTTTGAATCATTTTACTAAATTTCTCAAAGGCTTCGGTTTTATCACTTAAGAACCTAGTCAACGTGTATCGTGAATAATCATCTACTATAACTAAGGTGTAACGGTTGCCACCGTAGCTCCGCACTGCGGATGGACCAAAAAGATCCATGTGAAGTAATTCTAAGCACCTAGTAGTGGATACCATACTTTTAGCTTTGTGACTAGCATGTGTTTGTTTTCCTTTTGTGTCAAACTTAATCCTTTTGTGTCTTTCATGTAGCTCGTACATTATCAAAAAAGAAGAAACATATGTGTAAACTTTAGGAAAGAAATTATGGAGGTCCACTATGGAAGCATAAGAGGTGATTGTTGTGCATAATAAATTTCAAATGACTTGTTTTTGTGATGACTACCTTAAGGATTATAACTAAAAGTTGTAAGTGTTGTTTATCTTTAGTTTATAATATGATATAGTTCTTTGATTTAACCGGGTTAAAAAAACTGCTTAAAGTTGTAACTATTTTTTAAGGATTTTAGCCCAAGTTGTAGCAAAACCGATTTTTGCCACTAAGTTATGTTAGCTCCTATTATGACTTTGCATTTTAATTAAATTGTAGATATTTGAATTTCTGCAACGACCAATAATCTCAGTACGCCTAAAATTACTAACTGATATGTGCCTTTTTGCACATATCTTTTCTTCCAATTTTCGAGTCAAAACGACCAAAAGCACACAAATAAACAATAAAATGTTACAAATATCTTTGAAATGTGTTTTTGCGTATTTCAGATGCAAAAGGATTGAAAGACAATAATGTTTGCACAAATGGCAAGTCTAGTCCCTTGAGTTTAAAAAAAGTGACATATTTGGTCCCTGAAAGTTTAAATTTTGGAAAATAATAATTTTGGTCCTTACACTTTTGGAACTTTACAAAGTTGGTCCTTATAATAAATTTTGGAAAGTTACATGACTGGTCCTTAAACTTTGCAAGTTTTACAAAATTGGTCCTTGTGTTCTTCATTAAACCAAATGGACCCAAGATATTAATAATTTCCAAAATCCAAAATCCAAACCTAATCCTACAATCCAGCACCCCACAACTTATCATAAACCTAATCCAATCCAAACACCTCCTGGCCCAAAACTTCCCCCAAGCCCATCACCAAATAAAACACCTAGCCCAAATCCCACCTCATACGTTTAATAATAAAACGATACTCCCCCCCCCCCCATCTAACCTGGTCAAACACAAACCCTACAACTTTTCTATGCCCCCTTCCATCTCTCCTTTTACCCGCCAAACATCACCCTCAACCTCCATCCCCTCACGGGTATCCCTTCTCCACTCTAGTCCAAACCCTCACTAATACCAATCCCACATCCTTTCACGTGATACCCCCTCCTCTAGGCCACGCTGGAAATCCTTATCTGTTACTGCTTATTATTAGTTTTTCTTGCTTATCCAGTCTCATGTTTTGCTTATTATATGTTTGTATATTACACCATTAGCTTAAAGTTTTGCTGTCCTAGTCTAAGCTTTAAACAGTCCACCCACAGGGATGTTTGGCATAGCTTCAGTTTGAGCATAAATAGTGTTTTAATCCTTATAGTATGTAGTCAACAACTAGTATATGGACTTCCTTTGGTCATATTACCATTTTACTGCTCCCCTGCCCCCTTTTGATCTTATGTTAGGTTAGTTTAAGTAGAGATTAGGTTGTGATTTTTGTTTTATGAACAGTTAGTAGTGTAGGTTTTATATCTTTCAGCTTATTTAGTCCTTAAAAGATTATTTGGTTGCTTATTCTTGGGCTGCAATCACCCATTTGCACCCACTGTTACAGCAACCAACATGTCCCATTCCATTTTCTTTTGCAAATTCAGTAGGTAGTAAGCAAAATTTAGATTTGGATGTTATAGTTTAAAGCTACTAGTAGTATAGGGCCATGTATATTTTCTAGTTTTATTTCACTTAGGGGCTTTGTTGGTATCAAAAATTGCGGCTGCCCAAGCTCCATTTACCACTGCTGCATCAGCAGTTGCAGTCCCACAACACCACTTTTGATCAAGAATTTAGGTAGGCTAGGGAAGGTTTCAAGATTAGAGATTAGTATTATAAGTAGTTAGTAGTGTGGATTCCATCTTTTACAGCTTTTTCTAGGTTTCAAGCTCAGTTGGGTGGCTTATTTGTGGGATGAAAAACAGCCCTCATTGGCCTGTTTGGTTAGTTAATTTTTAGTTGAGCTTGCTGATTTCTTATTAGTTTTATTTATCCATTGATCTTTAACTGCTTGAATCTGGATGATTTGGTTATTAAAGATTAGTTTAAGCATAGTTGTATTTGGTTCCAGCTTATTGGTCCATTTACTTAGCTTATTGTGCTGTTAGGCTCGGTCTTTCATCTTGCATACTTCCTTCCTAAAGCTTTTTGTCTTGAACTGTTAACTTATTTCCTTTCTATACTGCTTAATTGTTGCTTTTTATAAAAGGTTTTAGTTAACAGAAGAGTTTATTTACATGTTCTTAATTTGGTTGTTCAAAAATTTTGAAAAGGAAAAAATATTTTGCAGAAAGGGTGTTGCCAGGGATTGAACCCTGGTTAACAGGTTCACTCCACACAAACGAACTTCCCCTTTCCCATCAGTGCTATCTAGTCTTTTAGTTTAAGTTTCCCTTGTTTATTATTTAATGTAGTTTAGGATATTAGCTTATTAATAATTCCAGCTTTCTATTTGCTTATTACCTGTTTATTTAGAACTGCTTTTTACCCCATCTTATTTTTCTTAGCTACTTTATTAGATGATAGAATTTTCCAAAAATTTTCATATTTTTCTAAAACAGTTTAGTATTTTTGTTAATTTAATTTAGTTTATTTAGGAATTAATTCATTAAAGAAATATATAAAAGTCTAAAAAATATTTTTCTTTTTCCAAAAATTTTCGTTCATCATTAGAATCGTAGAAAATGATTTTCATACCCGTAGGATTAGTGTAGCTTTAAATTCACGTTTTATTTTGCGCACTCGCGTTTTATTTAAATAACTTTTACGTTTTTAAATCTAGCTTATGTTTTAAGGTTCCCTAGCTCCCGATTATTATTCCCGTGGACCTTTAGGAAGTTTTTAAGTTTAAATTTTCATTCCTTGTTCGAATTCATGTTTTAGTTGCGTTAATTTTATTTTTCGTACGTTATTTGCAGTTTAGCGTAATTCAACAATTCCAAATAATCTCTCAATATCATTACAAGCATTTTAATAACGAATCTCGCACGATATCGCCCATTCACACCTCGTTGGGACACTACCCGGGTGATCACTTACCCGGTATCACATATATATATTGTATTCACGAGTTTTCGCAGGTCTTCCTTTTCCTAAAGGTTGATTAGTGAATTCCACTCACGTCTACAGTATATCAATTTGATACGTGCTCAAAAACGCATTATCACTAACTAGTTAAAAGTTTTGATAGAAAAGTTTGTGTTTCATGTATATTTATGAGCGTAGACTAAAATGTTACTAGATGTGCCGAATGAGATTCTGACTTGTCGACAATAGGTTAATTTTTTCTTTTCTTTTATTATGTTTGCAACCTTCTAATCTATACTTAATTATGTAATACAGATGAGGACAATGAGTAGCAAGATGGAGATAATGAGTAGCAAGATGGAGATAAAATGCAATCTATGAAGAATGTAGTTTCCATTGAATTGATATGTTCATGACATTATTCTCAAATTAACTCTACGCTTAGTTGTTTTGTAAGGCTCTATGATCATGATGCTACTTATCTTTGGATTTTGAGGTTTGGTTTGACACATTTACTTATAAATGATATTTTTGGTTTGGTACATCTAAATATTACTCGGTATAAATGGATTTTTATAGTGACTGTTTAAGATTCTTTATGGCATTAATTGTTTGTAGAGGTTGTTTGGGATTCCTTATTAAATTAACTACTTCTAGGGAGTGTTTGGATTGTTTATTTAAGCTGCTTATCTTGATAAACAGTTTCAATAAGTAATCCCAAACAGTCCCTATAAAGAACTTTAATGAGCAATCCCAAGCACCCTAATATATATTTTTAAATATATATGTAATAGAAACCGGTTTTCATCATATATACCAGTCTCTATGGTATTTACACACAAAGACAACTTGCGTGTTAACTCAATAATAGAGACTGTTTTCTAGTAGAAAACCAGTCTCAATGCGTCTAATAGAGACTGGCTGCAAAACCAGTTTCTATGAGTTTGGTTCATAGAGATACGCCCTCACAGAGAGCGGTTCCAAAACCATTTTCCATGAGCTATTCTAACCGATCATCATGAAACTTTTTGTAGTAGTGCTTGCTGGACTTAGAAACTTAAATCAACTGCTTCAAATCATGTTTCCAAAAACAGCAGTGCATCAATAGACTTAAACATATTTAACTATGTTGATGCACAAGGCAGATCCAAGTCAGTAATGGCTTAGGTCCCCAAGAGAAACTAATTTCTCTATTTTCATGTGCAGGGCAATCTACAGGATGAGCTAAAAGATATTGTTATAGTTGATAGTGGATGCTTTGGACACATGACAGGTGATGAGTCTCAACTTGAAGACTTTGAGGCTTTTGAAGGTGGTTATGTTGCTTTTGGGAATGATCCAAAAGGTGGATAGATAATTGGCAGAGGTACACTAAAAACAGGGAATTTGGACTTTGAAAAGGTGTTCCTTGTGAAAGGGCTTAAGTTTAACCTCTTTAGTGTCTCACAAATGTGTGACAAAATATATACAGTGACCATATTAAGAACATTGTTTCCAAAAGAGCTTTGACTTGTCTAATTGCAAAAGCCACTCTTGATGAGTACAAATTATGGCATAGAAGACTTGGACATCTGAATTTCAAGACCATGAACAAGTTAGTGAAAGGAAATCTTGTGAGAGGGATGCCTACAAATATGTTTGAAAATTGTGAAACTTCTGTTGCATGTCAAAAGGGTAAACAACACAGAGTTTCACTCAAGTCCAAGACTGTGAACACAATTACCAAGCCCTTACATTTACTTCACATGGATTTATTTGGGCCTGTTTTTGTGAATAGTTTGAACAAGAAGTCATATTGCCTAGTTGTCATAGATGACTTTAGTAGGTTTACTTGGGTGTTCTTTCTAGCTACTAAAGATGAAACTCCAGAGATTCTCAAGGCAATCATAACTAGAGTTGAAAACCTGAATAACCATAAGGTGAAGATTATCAGATGTGACAATGGAACTGAGTTCAAGAATAGTGTAATGAATCAATTTTGTGTGGGCAAGGGTATTCTAAGACAGTATAGTGTTGGAAGGACTCCACAACAGAATGGTGTTGCAGAAAGAAGAAACAGGACACTGATTGAGGCTGCAAGAACAATGTTATCTGATTCTAAATTACCTATACCTTTTTGGGCTGAAGCTGTAAACACTACATGTTTTGTGCAAAACAGAAGCAAGGTAGTTAAGCCTCACAACAAGACTCCATATGAGTAATTTCATGGAAAGAAACCAATGATTGATTTCCTTAAACCATTTGGATGTCATGTTACTATTTTGAACACTAAGGATCAGTTAGGCAAGTTTGAAGAAAAAGCAGATGAATGATATTTTGTTGGTTACTCTGTAAACAGTAAAGCTTTCAAGGTATACAATAAGAGAACCAAACATGTAGAGGAGAATTTGCACATCAAGTTTAGTGAGCACACATCTAATGCTGAAGGGAAAGGACCAGAATGGTTGTTTAATATTGATATTCTTACCAAGACTATGAATTATGAGCCAGTTATTGCAAGTGTAGACACTAACAAAACTCAAGAAGAATTTGTTTTGGTTGAGAAATTGAAGATTGGTCCAACTTTAATACCATTTCAGAAGGTTCAAAGTTCACAAGAAGACAATGTTACTCATGAGAAACCTAAGGAAACAGAAAAAGGCATTGAGATACCTGTGATGTTGAAAAGGTAACCAATGAAGCAACTAAAGTTGTTGAAGATGTCTCTCCAGCAAGGTCAAAGCAGTCTACTGCTACACCAGAAGACTCTACTGCTGACTCAGAAGACTCTACTGCTAGGCCAAAAGAAACAACCACTACTTCAATCAATTCTACTTCTAAGCCAATTGACTCTACTTCTTCACCAAAGTCTCCATTAGTGGACATACAGGGTAGATCTTTTGCTGATGCAAACTATCCTGATGATCCAAATATGCCTCCTCTAAAGAACATTTACTATGATACAGATGATGAAGCCCTTGATGGTAAATTGTTTGGAGCAGATGCTGACATTAATAACATGGAACTCAATGTTCCTATTAGTCCTACAACTACCACAAGAGTTCATAAGAATCATCCCAAAAATCAAATTCTCAGTGATCCAACATCATCTGTTCAAACAAGAAGAATGACCAAAGAGTAGAAAGATCTACAACATCAAAGTTTCTTTGCAAGATCTCTTCATCAAAGAAACAGTCACTAAGATCTACAAAATTGCTTGTTTGCCTGTTTTCTATCTCAAATAGAACCCAAAAATACTTATAAAGCCTTACAAGAGACAAGCTGGGTGGAAGCAATGCAAGATGAGCTTCTGCAATTCAAACTACAAGAAGTATGGACAATGGTTGATTTGCCAAATGGGCAAAGGGTGATTGGAACTAAATGGGTTTTTAGATGCAAAAGAGATGAAAGAGGCATAGTCATCAGAAACAAGGCAAGATTAGTTGCACAAGGAAACACTCGACAAGAAGGCATTGACTATGATGAAGTATTTGCACCTGTGGCAAGGATAGAGGCCATTAGATTATTTCTAGCTTATGCTTCATATAAAGACTTTGTGGTGTATCAGATGGATGTCAAAAGTCCTTTTCTATATGGGACAATCACATAAGAAGTTTATGTATCTCAACCACCTGGTTTTGAAGACCCTGACCATCCTGACAAAGTTTACAAGGTGAATAGAGCAATGTATGGTTTACATCAAGCTCCTAGAGCTTGGTATGATACTTTGTCAACATATTTATTAGATTCTAGGTTTAGTAGAGGAAAGATTGACAAGACTTTGTTTCTCAAAAGACACAAGGATGATATTTTGCTGGTACAAATGTATGTTGATGACATCATCTTTGGTTCTACAAACAAAGCTATGTATGTTGAGTTTGAGAAGCTTATGAAGGATAAGTTTGCTATGAGTTCAATGGTGGAACTCACCTTCTTCTTGGGTCTGCAAGTTACACAAAAGGAAGATGACATATTTATTAGTCAGGATAAGTATGTTAATGATATTTTGAAGAAGTTTGGATTTGAAGATGCTAAGCCTGCAATGACAACCATGGAATCTAATAAACCATTGTTAAAGGATGAAAATGAAAAAGAAGTGGATGTGCACTTGTACAGATCAATGATTGGTTCATTGATGTACCTTACAACTTCAAGATATTATGTTTACTGTATGTACCTGTGCAAGATTCTAAGTATGTCCCAAAATCACATCTCAATGTAGTGAAGAGAATTTTTAGGTATCTGAGGCATCAACCTAAATTGGGTCTCTTGTATCCTAAGGATTCACCTTTTGATTTGGTAGCATACTCAGATAGTGACTATGCTGGAGCTTGCTTGGATGGAAAGTCTACAACAGGAGGTTTTCAATTTCTTGGAAACAGATTGGTGTCATGGCAATGCAAGAAACAAACAGTGGTGGAAAATTCTACAACTGAAGTTGAGTATGTGGCTGCTTCAAGTTGTTGTGGTCAAGTGCTTTGGATGCAAAATCAACTACTGGATTACGGGTATAATTTCATGAATACCAAGATTCATATTGATAACAACAGCACACTTTACATCATTAAAAACACTGTTTTTCATTCAAAAACAAAACATATTAAGATAAGACATCACTTTATAAGGGATTGTTATGAAAAGAAATTGATTCAAGTTGTCAAGATTCACACTGATAACAATGTTGCTGATCTACTCACAAAACATTTTGATGTGGGGAGGTTTCAATTTTTAATTGCAAACATTGGTATGATCAATCTTTGAAAAACTTATCTCCTTATGCTTTTGTAAAATAACTGTGTTGCTGTTTAAGTTGTTTCTGTTGCTTCTTATGAAGCATTTTGCTAGTTAGACTTTACTCCGCTGCTACATGCCATTCTACTGGTGAGTATAACTAGTACATATGCAACATGTGTTTGTGTGTTTTGTGGTTTTTGGACTAACATTTTGCAGGATGAGTTCAAATTGATGATTGTTGTTGTTTATACAAAAGTCTAAAGAAACAAGAACAAAACAACTTCATTTATTTCATGGTGATGCCAAAAGATTACAAAAGTTTTAAACAACCACAAAAGACTATTACATCAAAAGAGTACATAAACAGACTACATCAAAAGACAACTACCAAAGACTACATCAACGTCTAGGATAGGGTAGACCAATAACCACTTCTCTTGACTTTGGCAGAGGAGGGTTTGACCTTCTTATTCTGGTTGGTGGCCTTGGTCTTGATGCTTTAGGTCTCTCAGGAGTTGAAGGAGGATTGCTTTGTGGTTCATCCTCATCTGATGATGTGCAGAGGAATGGTGATATGAGCTCTCTTGGAGGTGGTTGGATTGGGATCCTCTGATGATTCTGCTGAAGCTGAAGACTTTGGGGACATCACACTCTTTCCCTATTGTGTATGAAGATCAAAGTACTTCTGGAAGATCAAAGTACTTCTGGAAGATCAAAGTACTTCTGGAAGATCAAAGTACTGCTGTGTCAAAGTACTGCTCAAAGATCAAAGTGCTGTTCAAGGTCAAACTACTGCTCGTGCATGAAGATTATTTAAAGTACTTCTAAGAATAAGGACTTATATTTAATATTTTTTAAAGGATAGTTATGGAATATTATCAGAATATTCTAGAATTAGTTAGGGATAGTTTACTTGTCGTTCAAGTATTGTAAACCGACTTAAGGTTTTCCTTATATCTATAAAAGGAGCCTTAGGATGGTATTAGAGGTATGCCTTTAAGAAAATGAATACTAGAATACGATATTAGAAAAGTTAGGGATTGTTAGTGATCTGTATTTAGAGAAGCAGGTTCAAAGTTGGTTTTAATATAATTCAAAGTTCTTCTTAGCATTGTGTTAGTAGATTCCGCATAGTTTACAAAGTTATATCAGTGTTTCATTGTTAGTAGTTTTGAGTTATTCAAGATCACTAAGACCATTACAAGTTATAGTTATGTTTGGTCAGAGTATATCGATCCAACAAGTGGTATCAGAGCTTTTCTGGAAATTCTGATTAAGAAGAAATCCTTAAAACCGATTTTACAACAAACCCTTAAAGATGTCAACAGAAGTTGCACCAGTTCCATCCATCACCTCAATCAGAATTCCCAATGTCAAGAAGGGAGAATATGATCTATGGAGTATGAAGATGAGGCAGTACATTGCCATCACAAACCATGCTTTATGGGATGTGATTGTCAATGGTAATGTTGTCATTGATGAACTTGTATCCATTAAAGGACAACCTACACCACCTAAGCCAACCTTGCCAGCAGCTACCAAAAGAAATCAAGATAAGGCTCTCAACGTACTGCTTTCTGCTATTCCTGATGGTCACCTATTGAAGTTTCATGATGCCAAGGATGCAAAACAACTATGGGCTGCTATTAAGACCAGGTTTGGAGGTAATGATGCTTCCAAAAAGATGCATAGAAACCTATTGAAGCAACAGTTTGAAACATTCACTATTGGTGAAAGAGAAAGCCTTGACTCTGCCTATGATAGATTTCAAAATCTACTCAGTATGCTAGAGTTATATGGAGCAGAGGCATCTGTTGAAGATGCAAACTTGAAGTTCTTGAGGAGCTTGCCATCTACATGGCATGTGGTTGCTACCATGATTAGAGGACAACCTGGTTTGGACACTATGGACTTTGATGATCTCTACAACAATCTGATGGTGTATGAGCATGAGATGAAGGGTAACAAAGGCTCAAGTTCTCATAGTATTGCTTTTGTGTCTTTTGAAAACAGAGGCAGTACTTCCACTAAAAGTACTGCTTACCCTATTCAAAGTACTATTGAAGAGAAACAGCATCCATGTACAACCATGGTCACTACCACTTCATCACCATCAAACAACACCAATTCAGATGATGCTCTATGTTCATTCTTTGCTCAACAAGCTACTCTACCTGTTACTTATCAAGAAGATGTCTTGCAAATTGATGATGATGCTCTAGAAGAAATTGACATAATATGGCAGGTTGCCATGATCACTGCAAGGATCAAAAAGTTTATGAACAAGATAGGGAGAGGTATTGATTTCAAAGCTAAGCAGGGTATAACATTTGATAAGTCTAAGATTGAATGCTTCAATTGTCAAAAGACTGGTCACTTTGCAAGGGAATACAAGTTTGCAAAGTATCAGGCAATCATAATGATTGAAAAACCTAAGGTTGGGAGAAAGGAGGTTCCTATTGCTGTGCCAAAGTCACAAGCTTTGGTGGCTAAAGAAAATCTATCAGAAGTTGACTAGAGCAATGAATTTGATGATGAACCAGTAACCTACTCTATGGTTGCATTGGAAGAGGTTGATTGGAGCACAGCTTTTGATGAGGAACCAAGATATGCTGCTTTGGAATCAGGAGATGGTCTAGAAAGCTTTGATTGGAGCATGGAAAGTGAAGAAGAACCTGTTCAGTTTGCTATGATGGCTAATTCACCAAGTTCATTCACTATCCCTGAGGTATGTTCTAAATGTAGTAACTCTTATCAAAAGATGCTTAAAGAATATGAAACTGAAAGAGATAACTATAGAAGGGCTAGGTCTGAGATAACTGGTTACCAATTGACTAATGGAAGCCAAGATAATCACTCATGAGAATAATGAAGTAGCTTGGGCTGAAAAATATGAGCAACAAGATTATCAATTAAAGGTAAGTGAGTGGAAGTTAGGATGTAAGGTTTCTGAACTAGAAAATGTCACTAAAGAAAGAGATAAGTTACTAGAAAAACTTGTTATTTGGAAAGAATCAGGTCTGTCACATGTTAGTTTTGTCGAAAAACAAAGAACAGCAAACATTAAAACTGGCCTAGGTTATGATAGTAGTTCAGAAGAAATCCCAACTAGGAACGAGAAACTAAGTCTTTCACAGGAGACCTCAACTAGTGATGAAGAATTCATAAGCTTAGAGGAAAACACATCTAGTGATGAGGAATCACCTTGTTCAACACCTCCTGAATTTAAGAAAGACAAGGGATACAATGAAGTTCCTCCACCCACAGGTAGTTTCCAACCACCTAAGACAGATGTTTCTTGTTTTGAAGTAGACAATTTAGAGTTTAGGAAAAAGCTTAAAGGTCAATCTAATTCAAGTCAATCTAGTTCTGAGTCCTTAAAGGAAACTGTTAAGAAACCCAGGGATGATAATAAGGGTTCTGGGAATGAAAAAGGATTTTCAAAACTAGTAGAACTTCCAAAAACTTCTCAAAGTACTGTTGATCATTCAGCAGTACCTACAAGAAAATCTTTTCACAATACTGCTTATTATAGAAAACCTTTTGGAAATGGATTTGGGAATATGGGACCAAAGTTATGTTATGTATGTTATAGTCCTCATCATTTGATTAAGGAATGTGATTATCATTCAGAATACTTAAGCAAATACCTAAAGACCTCATCTGCAAACCATAAACACAGGGAGAATAAACCAAGGGAGAATAAACCAGCTTGGAATTACTCAAATAGGGTTAACCATAGTAATTTCTCAAAAAACTATAGGTACCCTCACCAGAAAAGACCATTCTCCAAACCCCTAGTACCTTCAAAAATTACTTTTCAAAGTACTGGTAAAATAGTACCTTCTCAAAGTACTGTTAGGAATTCCCTCAACCAAGGTACTGCAGGCAATAACTCTAATGTATGACCTAGGAGATTCAATTCTTACAAACCTAGAAGGCCTTACCTAGATCAAAGAACCCAACACCAATTGTTAAAACTAAATGGGTTAAGAAAGAAAGTACTGCTGAGGGAGAAACAGTACTTTCAGAAAATAAGGGTGAAAAGGGGAGTATTGATAAAAATTCAACACAGGTTTTGGAAATAAAAACATTAATTCTTGATAATGCTTTCAAAAATAGTGGAGATTACATACTCAAAGAATTTGAGTATGTCACTCCACAAGGGGAACACAAGTCAGTAATGGCTTGGGTTCCTAAAAGAAACTAACCCTTTTCATCTTTATGCAGGCCAACCCAGAAGAGGAGCTTAAAGATCATCTTATTGTTGATAGTGGTTGCTCTGGAAGCATGACAGGAGAAAAAGATCTCTTGTCAGATTTTAAGGCATATTTTGGAGGAAAAGTTGCATTTGGGAATGATCCTGATGGAGGGAGAATCACTGGCAAAGGAACCATCAAGGCTGGATCCATTGATTTTGAGAATGTTAGATATGTAAAGGAGCTTAAATTCAATCTTTTGTCAGTTTCTCAGATCTGTGACAAGAAATATCCTGTGTTATTCCTTGATACAGAATGTCTATTCTCTCCCCTGAGTTTAAGTTAGAAGATGAAAACTTGGTGATGCTGAGAGCACCAAGAACCAATGATGTGTACAATATAGACTTGAAGAATATCAATTCTACTGAAAGAGCAACATGTTTGGTTGCAAGGGCAACAATGGAAGAAGCACATCAATGGCACAGAAGATTAGGGCATGTAAATTTCAAGAACATCAACAAATTGGTCAAAAGAAATTTAGTTAGAGGTTTACCTTCTAAAACATTCAAGAATGATCACTCATGTCTGGCTTGAAAGAAGGGTAAACAACACAAGGCTTCATGTAAAAAGTTTGAAGAAAGAACCATTAGAGAGCCTTTGGAATTATTGCATATGGATCTGTTTGGACCTGTTTCTATTGCAAGTTTAAACAAGAAGAAGTACTGTTTAGTTATAACAGATGATTGTAGCAGATTTAGCTGGGTCTTTTTCTTGGGATTTAAAGATGAGACTTTTGATGCTATTGATAATCTTATAATAGCCCTTGAAAATCAGTTGAGACTCAAAGTCAGATCCATTAGATGAGCTAATGGGACTGAATTCAAGAATCAACTTATGGATGAATTTTGTGCCAAGAAAGGAATTAAGAGAAAGTTTAGTATTGCAAGAACTCCTCAGCAGAATGGAGTTACAGAAAGGAAGAATAGAAATTTGATAGAAGCATCAAGGACAATGCTTGCAGATTCTTAATTACCCGTTCCATTTTGGGCTGAAGCTGTAAGTGCTGCTTTTTATGTGTTGAATAGAGTATCCGTAACAAAACCTCAGATGAAGACACCTTATGAGTTACTTATGGGAAAGAAACCAAATATTAAGTTTATGAAACCTTTTGGATGTCCCCTGACTATTTTAAACACTGTTGATACTCTGGGAAAGTTTGATGGCAAGTCAGATGAAGGATACTTTTATTGTACCAATAGCAAAGGATTCAGAGTATACAACAGGGCTACCAAGAAGGTTCAAGAATGTCTTCATGTTGAATTTCTAGAAGATCAAGGAAATCAAAAAGGTAAAGGTCCTGATTGGATGTTTGATCTTGATATTTTGGCCTCATCCATGAATTATGTGCCTGTTAGAGAAGAAAATCAAGTTTTTCACAATGAAGAAGAAACACAATACATTGTTCATGGAGTAAATATGAGATCTAAAGATGTTCCTGATGAAGAATCCATTGATAAGAAGAAAAGTACTTTTGAACCTCAAAGTACTGTTGAACCTCAAAGTACTGTTGAACCTCAAAGTACTGTTCAACCAAACTTCATAGTATATGATGAAGATCAAGCTATCCAAGATGAACTTAATAGGATGCTTTTTCAAGAAAATATTGCAAAATCCTATGAAGATGATCAAAGGAGAGCTTATGAAGCAGAAAAGAAGAAGCCTAAAGGCACTGGCAGTACTTTGCCTCAAAGTACTGCTGATCCATTTGAATGTACTTCAAATGTCTTAGATACATCAAATTGGATCAATACTGATGATTTGAATGATCCAACCATGCCTGCCTTAGATGATACTGATGATGAATTGGAGAAAGAAGATATTTTATCAGATTCCAATGAAGACCCTGATTTCACAAATTTGGAAGACAATTTTGCAGTTTCACCTACTCCTACATTGAGAATTCATAAAGATCATCCTGTCAGTAGGATTATTGGACCTTCTACCTCAGGAGTGCTCACAAGAACAAAAGTTAAGAATCTTTCTCAGCAACATACTTCTTTACTTAGCTTTGTTTACAAACAAAACAGGGTGAATCACAAGGATCAGCAATTGTGCTTATTTGCTTGCTTTCTGTCTCAAGAAGAACCTAAGATAGTAACTCAAGCATTAGCTAAAGAGAGTTAGGTTGAAGCTATGCAAGAAGAACTTTTATAATTCAAGCTTCAAGAAGTATGGGTATGATTGATGCTGAACCGTCAACCTAAATTAACCAGGGAATGGTCAATTAGGTCAGACAGCCTAGATCAATGCTCCGCGGAAGTATAAGGTTTCCCCGGGTCGTATGTCCCGACGAGGTGTGAATTTTAAACAAACGGTTATTTGATCGAGTGAATTTGGATGAGAAAAAGGGGTTTATGATTGATTGAACTGAGGAATCTACAATGAAATAGCTTAAACAAGCTATATGAATAAGACGGGAAGCTAGGAAAAACCAGAAACGATTAAAACCTAAAAACGCGTACGTTACGTTTAAATAAAACGTAGACGTACGAAATAAAACGCGAGTTTTAACAAAATAAAATACTTACAAAAGTAAAAATCACATTTTTACAATTCTAAAAATAAAAGAAACTTTTTAGAAAATTAAAATTACTTTTTATACTATTTAATTATTTAATATTAATTAAAAACTATTTAATACTTATTATTAATATTTAAATAACTGAAATACACTTACAATATTATTTAAATACTAAAAAGGTGAAAATAAAATTTTTAAAATTATAAAATAACTAAAAATAAGATTTAAAAATAAAAATAAGTGTTTTTGTCTTTTTGTGGATTTTCTTTTAATTAATTACTATTTAATTACTAATTAACTAATTAACTATTTTAAATTAAGAAAATTACTAAATGAACAGTAAAAATTCTAAGAAAATTTCTAAAGTTATTTTACAACATATAAAAGCTATAAAAAATATAAAAACTTGATTTTACTTAATAAAAACTAATTATGCTATTTTAAACTTAATATTAATTAATAATTAATAAAACTAAAATTAATTCTAATAAATACTAAATGAGAAAATAAAAATCTGAGAAAATTAATATAAATACTTTAATATAAGATATAATTAATAAAAATATAAAAATGACAAGTACTTAATAAAAATTTAAAAATAAAAATTAAAATTAAAATTAAATTACATTAAATAGAAACTATCACTTAATTTTAAATTTGTTTTTCTTGATTTTTCTTTTACAAACCTATTTTATACTTAAAAACAATAAACTTTTACAAAAACAAACTTTTTAGAAATAAAAAATAAGCAGATATGAGAGTAAAAAGCCCAACAGTTGACTTAGTTTGACCAAAAGGCAAAATATGCTAAAATGACCACAAGTGGGACCCACTCTGGTTGAAACAAGTTCCAATAAGCTATGTTAACTTATCAAAGCTGGAATAAGCCAAAAAGGACCACAAAATAAGCTATAAGCTATGAATAAGCACTTGGCTTATTATGTTGGGACTGAAAAGTGGGACAGGTTTAGGAGGTGATTTAAGTGTGACCCAGGGGGTATCTAGGTCAACCCAATGGTCAAAAACCCAACCCTGGTAGGAGGGGGTGGAAGTGAGCAATAATGGTGGTCTTGGGCCCACTGAGGTGGTCAGAACACCACCACAAAGTGGTGGTGGTGGGTGATGGTTCTGTGCAGCAGGGGCAACACTTGCCCTGCAGGTGTGTTTAGGGCAAGGTGGGGCCAAGGAAAAAAATCACAAAAATAAAAGGGGCATGGAAACTTGAAATCTAGCTGATAGACGACAATTAGAAACAGATTTCACATCATAAAAGCAAATACATAAATCAAATTAAATCTTTGAACTTTTGTGAAAATCTGAGCTTGTGCACAATTGACTTTTTGAAAACTTATAAAGGTTTGACTTTGGTGGATTTCTACTGAGTAAAGATGACTAATTGTGATATAAATAGCTATAATGCAACTGTCTCCAACTAAATTAACAACTTTTCAACTGATATGCATGATTTGGGGTCCTAATCTCTTAACAGTTAACTAGTGGTTGAGTTAAACCATGATTTTGACTTTTTTGAACTTAAACCTCCAATTTTCTTATCTAACTAACCTAAACTATACCAGAGAGATTTACTTATGCAATGAAATTAACAAATACACAACTAGAACTGTCAAAACACCTTAATGCCAAACAGTCCTTAATGGCCTAGATTACACTACATCTATGACTTTTAGACTTGTACCTACTGATTTTATGGACTACACAGATCAACTGACTACTATGGAAGTTGGATGAACAAGAATTTTACACAGAAAGTCCAAGGAACATACAAATGCAGTTTGAGCAAAATTAAAGCAGTAGAAATGAAAATGCAAGCTAGAACATGTAATAGCTAAACATAAATACTCAAATAACTTTAATAAACAGTAACTAATAGTAATAAGCTAAAATTTACAATATATAAGCTGATATAGGTAGAATGCAGAATATAACAAGGTAACTCACTTGAAAATAAGGCAAAGGCAGTGGAAGTGAGCTTGGGCATGAGATAAGCTCAGGAAAGTTATCAAGGAACTTTCTGAGCTTATCAAGAGGTGATTTGAGCTTATACAAGCTTATAACCTCAGCTTATTCTATTTTTTTGTTTTTGACTAATTTTCTTGTTTATTTTTGTGCTTTTCCAGATTTTGAAATAAGAGGGTTTATGAACCCTTAAGAACTATTAAATATAGTTAAATAAGCTTAACTGAGCTTACACAAACATTACACAAAAGCTTTTAACACTTAACAACAATTTTGGGAATTAAAAGAAATGCAAATTTGGAATTTAAATGACAAGATATGATATTCACTTCAAATGAGATTAAAATTATACAAAACAACTTGAACACAATTGAGTTTTAGCTAAAATTACAACAGAATCTGGAAATTAATTTAAAACATAAAAACTAAATTATACTAAAACTAAACTACACTAACTACTACTCCATCTTCTGTTTTTCTTTTTCTTTTATAGCCCCTGAGGTCTCTCATGACTTTCCCACTTCTTTCTTGGCCGTAGGATATCTTTTTTTGATCTCCACCCTTCAAATCAGATTTGGCGGGAAAATGCCAATTTGGCAGTTTGGGTGGATTAGGTGTGCATTTATTGAGGAGGGAGGTTTGGAGTGGGAGGTTGAGTGTTTGGTGGGATAGGAGAGGAGGTGGGGAGACATGATTACTGGTAATTAGGGGGTAATGGTGGGAGGTTAGGGAAGGGTGAACAGTACCCTGGTTAGTTTTGGGGGCGTTGACTGGGTCAAAGACGGGGGTGGGTTTTATTTTAAAATGGGTAGTGGGCCTAGTTAAGTTTGGGCTAAGGGGTGTTTAGTTGGATCAGGCCAAAAGGTGGTTTGGTTTGTTTGTTTGATAAATATAACCATAAGGACCAATCATGTAATTTTAGCAAACCATAGGGACTGATTTTGTAATTTTCCAAGAGTTATCATAAGGACAAAAATTGACAACTTTAATGACCTAGGGATCCAAAATGTATTTTTCCAATATTAAATTCCCCGGGGACTACTTTTGCAAATTTTTCAAACTCCGAGGACCAAAAGTGAAAAATTCTCAAAACTTTTACCCAAGTGTTATTTTTGATAACTTTTTATTTTGAAAGGACTTGGGTTGACTTTTCTTGCAAAATAATTGCACAGGGACTAGATTTGTAATTTTATGAAAGTTGGGAGACTGAAACTGCCAATTTTGCAAACTTTGTGCGTTTTTCATTTGTTTTTGCTCATTTTGCATCTAAAACATATAAAACACGATTTTGAAATATTTTTGGTATTTTGATGCATTACTGAGTGTTTTTGTATGTTTTACAGTTCAGATTATACCAAAAATGATGAGTGTTTGAGCACTCATCAATCCCCCACACTAAACTATTGCTAGTCCCTAGCAATACTGTTTTGAAAACTTGATGGATTTGAAAAACTCTTTACCAAAAGCCATCACTTCTGGAGTAGCCAGGTGTAAGAACTGTGGCACACCTGATAACCGTGTGGTTTTGAGCAAACCACCAGCTGTCAACGGATTTGAGTAGTCTTTACCAAAAGCCGTTTGCTTCTGGACTAGCCAGCTCTTGATGGAATAGTCAACATCTTGGTGAGCTGATTACCAATTATGGTTTTTCCACGGCCTTTACCACAAGCCATAATCTTGCGGGCTAGCCAACTCATTTGTTTTCGGGGAGTTGATGAACCACACAATTTTGGGCAAATTGCCAGCCGTCAACGGATTTGAGTTGTCTTTACCAAGAGCCGTTTGCTCCTGGACTAGCCAATCCCTTTTGTCGCTTAGACAAGGCGGACTGATTACCAAAAATTTTTAAGCACCAGTGAAAAAATTTTTGAAAAATTTTTGAAATTTTTGGCTAAAAACGGGGGTATTATATAGTAAAATGTGATAAAATTTGCTAGAATAGCGAATACCCCCCCCCCCCCCCACACTTAGCATGAATATTGTCCTCAATATTCAAAATCCCGGCTATTATGCCGACTTTTTGAACGTAAAAGGGCAACATTACAAGCTAAGCGTGGAAAACACCATTATGTTTTTCACTTCATATGTAACCATAGCATAGGGGACTCCCCCACACTTAGGGTGAAAACCCTATAAGCATGCTACTGTTTTTGTTTACCGAGTCGCTAGCTTGACTCGACCCCGAATTCAATTGTCCTTGGGGAAGCATGATGTGGAAGAAACAATCTCAATCGAACTTTCATTCAAGATGTTTTGGACAAACATATGAAGCACGTGAAAGTTCCACACCGATGAGATAAGTATCCGGCTCAAGATAATGATACATGAAAATGCCGGGATCAAATATGGTGTCTTCACTCCCGAAGGAGTGAAGAACAAGAGAAGTCACCCTGTAGGTGAAGAAAAGGAAGAAAATCATGATAAAAAGCATGATTTGATCTTCTTCCTCGATAGCAGGCTCCGTAGCCTTAGTTTGGATTCCAAAAGGTAAGCTCGTAAACAACCCGGGAGGGTGGGTGGGAATTTGCAAATTCTCATGATTGAGAGCATCTCCCCCCGGGATATCAAACTGATGAGCGAGTTCACCGGAGAACTCCTCATGAAGAGAATCATTCACAAGATGTGAATCTGTGGACTTATGTTCCATTGTGGACTCATCACAATCCTCGTCAAAGATTGGATTATTAGAAATCATAGTGAATTCAGAATCGAATTCAAATAGAGGATTGGTGAGAGTCGTATCGAATGTTTCGGGAACAAAGTGAATATTATTCTCTGTTGGACTGCTGGGATCAGAAGTGAGTGACGGATCATGATATAGGAGACTTTCAATTTCTCCCAGATCGGCTTGGAAATCGAGGAGACCATCATCACTATCCAATGAAAGTGGATCGATGTGAGCAAGTTCATCAGCGAACTCCTCAAGAAGAGGATCAACATCAGAATGAGGCAGTGGTGCCTCGATATACTCAATGTCTCCATGAGATATACAATCATCGCTAAAATCTGAGAACGTCTCAAAATGATCGTTAGGACACTCAAGAGGGGAAGGAATATCACACATATCATCCAAAGTTCCCTGTGACTCTCCTGGGATTGGGACAAGGATCTCAACACTAGACTTTATGAATTCGTCCGATTCCTTTGCAGGAATAGTGTCAAGATGCTCGTCCCCCATGATCAAAGAGTGAGTGTGAACCTCGGGTGTGATAGCAGTTGTTTGAGATGGAATCTCAACTGCTGGGGTATCAACTGATGAACTTGAAGTTTTATAAAATTCAAGGATATCAAGTGTATCCTCATCATCACTGTCATCAGGAATGAAACGGAACAAAGAGCTAGACTTGGCTGCTTTTTCTCTTGCAATGGATTCCCAAATAGATTTTTCATATTCATCTTGGGAATTTATTCTAGCAGCCTGCTCTTCAGCAAGCAATTCTTCCATGGATTTTTGATGAGTGTGTCTTTGGGCAAAGTCGTCAACTAAACCCTTAAGCTCATCAACGATTGTCATCAGATTTTGCATTTCTGGAAGAAGTGCTTGATTCATATCGTACTGTGGAGGTTGGTCGTAATAAGGTGTGTCAAAATTGTCACAAGGGTATGGATTCCCCGTTTGACAATCTGAACTGAAGTGTGGACCTCCACAGAAATCACAACAGTAAAACTGTTGAGGCTGTGGGTTGTACGTGCTAGAGTCATAACCGTTATCAGGAAACTGCTCATAGACAAGCGTGTTTCCTGATTGACAATCAGAACTGTAGTGTGCACCACCACAGTACTCACAACAGTAAAACTGCTGAGTATCATGGTGTGGTAACTGATGGAATGAATCAGTCGTGTCATGGTAGGAATAGGGATCTTGGTTATAGACAGACCCGTTTCCGGATTCTACCATGCCACAACTGGGGCAATTGCCACCATTATGAGGATTACCACACCACTGGCAAACCAGAAAGTGTGGATGAGACATAGAAAGAATCAAATGGTTTGGGAGGGGTAGGGATGAAGAATCAAAGGTGCGAGAGGGTAAAGGTGAATATTTTTGGGTTTTTGGAAATACATTTTGTACAAATGAGAAGGAAAATCTTTTTGGGTTTTGTTTTTATGAAAATATGAACAAGGATGGATAAATGTACAATGGAATGAATTCCAAAGACACTAATCAGAAAAACCGTTTAGATAAACGCGCACAACCTCCCCGGCAGCGGCGCCAAAAGTTGATTGATGCTGAACCGTCAACCTAAATTAACCAGGGAATGGTCAATTAGGTCAGACAGCCTAGATCAATGCTCCGCGGAAGTATAAGGTTTCCCCGGGTCGTATGTCCCGACGAGGTGTGAATTGTAAACAAACGGTTATTTGATCGAGTGAATTTGGATGAGAAAAAGGGGTTTATGATTGATTAAACTGAGGAATCTACAATGAAATAGCTTAAACAAGCTATGTGAATAAGACGGGAAGCTAGGAAAAACCAGAAACGATTAAAACCTAAAAACGCGTACGTTACGTTTAAATAAAACGTAGACGTACGAAATAAAACGCGAGTTTTAACAAAATAAAATACTTACAAAAGTAAAAATCACATTTTTACAATCCTAAAAATAAAAGAAACTTTTTAGAAAATTAAAATTACTTTTTATACTATTTAATTATTTAATATTAATTAAAAACTATTTAATACTTATTATTAATATTTAAATAACTAAAATACACTTACAATATTATTTAAATACTAAAAAGGTGAAAATAAAATTTCTAAAATTATAAAATAACTAAAAATAAGATTTAAAAGTAAAAATAAGTGTTTTTGTCTTTTTGTGGATTTTCTTTTAATTAATTACTATTTAATTACTAATTAACTATTTTAAATTAAGAAAATTAATAAATGAACAGTAAAAATTCTAAGAAAATTTCTAAAGTTATTTTACAACATATAAAAGCTATAAAAAATATAAAAACTTGATTTTACTTAATAAAAACTAATTATGCTATTTTAAACTTAATATTAATTAATAATTAATAAAACTAAAATTAATTCTAATAAATACTAAATGAGAAAATAAAAATCTGAGAAAATTAATATAAATACTTTAATATAAGATATAATTAATAAAAATATAAAAATGACAAGTACTTAATAAAAATTTAAAAATAAAAATTAAAATTAAAATTAAATTACATTAAATAGAAACTATCACTTAATTTTAAATTTGTTTTTCTTGATTTTTCTTTTACAAACCTATTTTATACTTAAAAACAATAAACTTTTACAAAAACAAACTTTTTAGAAATCAAAAATAAGCTGATATGAGAGTAAAAAGCCCAACAGTTGACTTAGTTTGACCAAAAGGCAAAATAGGCTAAAATGACCACAAGTGGGACCCACTCTGGTTGAAACAAGTTCCAATAAGCTATGTTAACTTATCAAAGCTGGAATAAGCCAAAAAGGACCACAAAATAAGCTATAAGCTATGAATAAGCACTTGGCTTATTATGTTGGGACTGAAAAGTGGGACAGGTTTAGGAGGTGATTTAAGTGGGACCCAGGGGGTATCTAGGTCAACCCAATGGTCAAAAACCCAACCCTGGTAGGAGGGGGTGGAAGTGAGCAATAATGGTGGTCTTGGGCCCACTGAGGTGGTCAGAACACCACCACAAAGTGGTGGTAGTGGGTGATGGTTCTGTGCAGCAGGGGCAACACTTGCCCTGCAGGTGTGTTTAGGGCAAGGTGGGGCCAAGGAAAAAAATCACAAAAATAAAAGGGGCATGGAAACTTGAAATCTAGCTGATAGACAACAATTAGAAACAGATTTCACATCATAAAAGCAAATACATAAATCAAATTAAATCTTTGAACTTTTGTGAAAATCTGAGCTTGTGCACAATTGACTTTTTGAAAACTTATAAAGGTTTGACTTTGGTGGATTTCTACTGAGTAAAGATGACTAATTGTGATATAAATAGCTATAATGCAACTGTCTCCAACTAAATTAACAACTTTTCAACTGATATGCATGATTTGGGGTCCTAATCTCTTAACAGTTAACTAGTGGTTGAGTTAAACCATGATTTTGACTTTTTTGAACTTAAACCTCCAATTTTATTATCTAACTAACCTAAACTATACCAGAGAGATTTACTTATGCAATGAAATTAACAAATACACAACTAGAACTGTCAAAACACCTTAATGCCAAACAGTCCTTAATGGCCTAGATTACACTACATCTATGACTTTTAGACTTGTACCTACTGATTTTATGGACTACACAGATCAACTGACTACTATGGAAGTTGGATGAACAAGAATTTTACACAGAAAGTCCAAGGAACATACAAATGCAGTTTGAGCAAAATTAAAGCAGTAGAAATGAAAATGCAAGCTAGAACATGTAATAGCTAAACATAAATACTCAAATAACTTTAATAAACAGTAACTAATAGTAATAAGCTAAAATTTACAATATATAAGCTGATATAGGTAGAATGCAGAATATAACAAGGTAACTCACTTGAAAATAAGGCAAAGGCAGTGGAAGTGAGCTAGGGCATGAGATAAGCTCAGGAAAGTTATCAAGGAACTTTCTGAGCTTATCAAGAGGTGATTTGAGCTTATACAAGCTTATAACCTCAGCTTATTCTATTTTTTTGTTTTTGACTAATTTTCTTGTTTATTTTTGTGCTTTTCCAGATTTTGAAATAAGAGGGTTTATGAACCCTTAAGAACTATTAAATACAGTTAAATAAGCTTAACTGAGCTTACACAAACATTACACAAAAGCTTTTAACACTTAACAACAATTTTGGGAATTAAAAGAAATGCAAATTTGGAATTTAAATGACAAGATATGATATTAACTTCAAATGAGATTAAAATTATACAAAACAACTTGAACACAATTGAGTTTTAGCTAAAATTACAACAGAATCTGGAAATTAATTTAAAACATAAAAACTAAATTATACTAAAACTAAACTACACTAACTACTACTCCATCTTCTGTTTTTCTTTTTCTTTTATAGCCCCTGAGGTCTCTCATGACTTTCCCACTTCTTTCTTGGCCGTAGGATATCTTCTTTTGATCTCCACCCTTCAAATCAGATTTGGCGGGAAAATGCCAATTTGGCAGTTTGGGTGGATTAGGTGTGCATTTATTGAGGAGGGAGGTTTGGAGTGGGAGGTTGAGTGTTTGGTGGGATAGGAGAGGAGGTGGGGAGACATGATTACTGGTAATTAGGGGGTAATGGTGGGAGGTTAGGGAAGGGTGAACAGTACCCTGGTTAGTTTTGGGGGCGTTGACTGGGTCAAAGACGGGGGTGGGTTTTATTTTAAAATGGGTAGTGGGCCTGGTTAAGTTTGGGCTAAGGGGTGTTTAGTTGGATGAGGCCAAAAGGTGGTTTGGTTTGTTTGTTTGATAAATATAACCATAAGGACCAATCATGTAATTTTAGCAAACCATAGGGACTGATTTTGTAATTTTCCAAGAGTTATCATAAGGACAAAAATTGACAACTTTAATGACCTAGGGATCCAAAATGTATTTTTCCAATATTAAATTCCCCGGGGACTACTTTTGCAAATTTTTCAAACTCCGGGGACCAAAAGTGAAAAATTCTCAAAACTTTTACCCAAGTGTTATTTTTGATAACTTTTTATTTTGAAAGGACTTGGGTTGACTTTTCTTGCAAAATAATTGCACAGGGACTAGATTTGTAATTTTATGAAAGTTGGGGGACTGAAACTGCCAATTTTGCAAACTTTGTGCGTTTTTCATTTGTTTTTGCTCATTTTGCATCTAAAACATATAAAACACGATTTTGAAATATTTTTGGTATTTTGATGCATTACTGAGTGTTTTTGTATGTTTTGCAGTTCAGATTATACCAAAAATGATGAGTGTTTGAGCACTCATCAGGGTATTATGTGATTTACCTGATGGAAAGAGGCTAATCGGTACCAAATGGGTCTTCAGAGTTAAAAGAGATGAAAGAGGGAATGTCATCAAGAATAAGGCAAGACTAGTGGCTCAAGGTTGTAGAAAAGAAGAAGGGGTAGACTATGATGAAGTGTTTGTTCCTCTGGCTAGAATTGAAGCCATAAGGTTGTTTTTGGCTTTTACATCATATATGGGCTTTCCTGTATATCAGATGGATGTTAGAAGAGCTTTTCTCTATGGCAATATCACAGAGGAAGTCTATGTCAAACAACCTCCTGGTTTTGAAGATCCTTCACATCAAAACAAAGTCTACAAGGTTATTAAGGATCTATATGGCCTCCATCAAGCCCCTAGAGCTTGGTATGAAAGACTCTCCACTTTTCTATTGCAACATGGTTATAGGAGAGGTGTCATAGATAAGACTTTGTTTATCAAAAGAGATAGAAAGGATATTATGCTTGTCCAAGTGTATGTGGATGACATTATCTTTAGAGCTACAAAACAATCAATGGTGAAAGAGTTTGAGGAGCTTATGCAAAAAGAGTTTCAAATGAGTTCCATGGGTGAATTAACATTCTTTTTGGGGCTTCAAGTTCAACAATCAAGCAGTGGAATTTTCATTAGTCAAGATAAGTATGTTGTAGACATTCTAAAGAGATTTAACTTCACCACTGTTAAGCCAGCATCCACACCCATTGATGCTAACAAACCATTGGGAAAAGATGAAGATGGGGAAGATGTTGATGTTAAGCTATATAGATCCATGATTGGCTGTCTAATGTATTTGACTGCATCTAGACCTGACATTACTTTTGCTGTGTGTTTATGTGCAAGACATCAGGTCAAACCAAAAGTTTCACATCTAAATGCAGTCAAGAGGATTTTTAGGTATCTTAGGCAACAACCTAAGCTAGGATTGTGGTATCCTAGGGAGTCTCCTTTTCATTTGGAAGCTTTTTCATATAGTGATTATGCTGGAGACAATTATGACAGAAGATCAACAACTAGAGGATGCCAATATCTTGGAAGAAGATTAGTTTCATGGCAATGCAAAAAGCAAACAATTGCAGCAACTTCTTCTACAAAAGCAGAATATGTGGCTACTGCAAGTTGTTGTGCACAAGTACTTTGGTTGTAAAATCAACTTTTGGACTATGGATTCAACTTCAAGAATACTCCTATCAACATTGATAATGAGAGTACCATCTGCATTGTGAAGAATCCTGTCTATCATTCCAAGACAAAGCATATTCAGATTAGGCATCACTTTATCAGAGATTGTTATGAGCACAGACTTATAAATGTGGTTAAAGTTCACACAGATGATAATGTAGCAGATTTACTCATAAAGGGCTTTGATGTTTCAAGATTTACCTTTTTAGTGGTGAGTATTTGAATGATAAATAATTAAGCTACATTGAGGGGAGGCATTAGTAGCTATTCATTATTTGAGGGGAGGCTACATTTATCATTAAACAGAAAGAGAAATTTTATTCATGTTCATCAAAGGAGTTACATTCAAAATTCCAAGACAGAGACACATCATCAAAACAAACAAACACAAACCCTAAACAAACTACATCCTACACCAACTACTCCATTGGCCTCTTTGCCTTTCCCTGATAGTCATGCTTTGCCTTCTGAGCAATCTTTCTCTTGTCATCAAAAGATGATTGCTTCCTTGGGCAAGCAAGGCCAATCACTTGCTTTGGAGGTCTTTTTGGTCTTGCAGGCTTCTTTTGGGCAGACCACTTCATGTTCTTCAAAGCAGATTCCAGAGCCTGTGTCAATGCTTGTGGCAACTCACTGGATAGAGATGGAGCAGGAGCAGGAGTAGAAACCTTTTTATTAGGTTTCAGGTTGGTTGAGCTTGATGCACTTGGAGGAAAATAGCCACTCCATCCTGAATCTGAGTCAGAATAGTAACTTATCTCTGAGTTAGAAGAGTCATCTGATGAGATGTAAATTAGTGGAAAGTGTTTCATGATGCTGCTAGGGTTTCAGTGATGGTAGAAACAAGGTTTTGATGAAGTTATGTGTTAATACAAGTTCTTTTTATAGGTAAGTTCATCCCAAGGGTTATTTATGATGGTCATTAACTCCTACTTGTTTTGGTAGCTTTGGGGAGTAAATATGGAAAGTATTTATTATCTCAGGTTGACTTTCAGAAGATATTTTGGTCAAACAGTCAACATTATTAGATATTTTGGTGGAAAGTACTTTTGCCAGAGTACTGCTTCATGTTTGAAAGAAAGTACTGCTCCATATTATATGGAAAGTACTGTTTGGCGCTTCATGGGAAGTACTGACGTGTCAGGATACTGTTCCAACGGTCAGAAATACGGGGTAACAACTTTACGAAAGATATGGGGAAGATAAATTCCAAAAATAACGGTAAAATCATTAATTAACCGTGATTTTTTGTATATTATCCTTCCTTATGATTATCTTTTCCATCTTTACACACCCTTATTCTCATTACTCTTCATCCATCAAACACTAACAAATTCATCATCGATCATCATCTTCTTTCACAAACACTAACAATGGCAAACCGTCCCACAATTACCAAACACAAAATGATTGCTAACTAGGAGAAGACGCAAAAGAATGTTGATTTTCATGGAATCATTGATTTTCTTACTGGGTCTTCTATCAGTTACTCACTTTTGGTCAATCCAGAAATCATTGGTCCCTGGATTCAAGAGTTTTGGGCTACGGCTAGATCTGATTTGGAAGAAGGAGAAGATGTTATTCATGCTATGGTTGTAGGGAGGCCTATTCGTATCACTGAAGCAACAATCAGGGAGATCTTATTGTTTAATGATGAAGAAGGTGTTGTTTGGAATGAACTTAGAGAGATAGGCTATGAAGGTGCTCTAAATAAGCTTACTTTTCAAAAGGCCCTGGTAAGTCCTCATTGGAAGTACCTTATCCATGTTTTGCTTCATTGTCTAAGTCCCAAAAGTACTGCTTGGGACCAATTTGGACATACCATAGCCTCAGCTTTAGTTGGGTTAGCTACCAATCAACAATTCAACTTCTCCTATATGATTCTTGATGGTATGCTTGCACACATCAAAGCTAGTTCACCATTTTTGATGTATCCTAGGTTTGTTCAGTTATTCTTGGCCAAATAACTTGAGGGTGTTCCAAAACCTCAATATTATATACCTACTGTTGTGCTTCCACATAAGGTGTTCACTTTTATGTCTCAAAAAGGTGTTAAGTTTTCTGGCCAAAATACACCTTTGACCGCTCACATATTGGTAGTAGCACAAGCAGTTAGGGATGCTGCTAATGATGAAGAAAGTGATTCTACACATTCTGAGCCTTCTGCATCAGTACATACTTCAACACCACCTCTTGCATCATCTCAGCAACTAGCTTCAAGTGAAAGAACTTCTTCTTTGTCTGTTCTAGTTCATGAATCAAGAGAGAAGACTCTTTCTATTGAAAGTACTTCTCAACATCATGTTTCAAAGGAAAGTACTTCTCTGCAAGGTAATGCTTCAGAGCAAGATAAACCACCAACTCCTGATGATTATACTTCCACAGGTGGGTTTCAAACACCTGGAGGAGATGAGGGAGATGTGGGACATCTGGATACTTATGCTTTGACTAGGGAATTCAGAAGGATGAAGAAGGTTATTAATGCACAAGCTGATGAGATCAAAAGATTGAGGATTAAGTTCAGGAGATTGAAGCGATTTGTTTGGCCACTTGTTCAAAATCACAGATTATGGGTCAAGCAAAAGATGAGAAGTGCTAAGAAATCCAAGAAGGCTTCTAAATCCAAGAAGAGCAAGAAGAGGTCATCATCATTCATATTAGGGAGGAATCAGAATGATAATCTGAATGAAGATGATGTTGTGCCTCAAGATCAATATGAAGAAGCTTATGCTATGGATTTTGAAGATATTGCTCAAGGTACTGCTGAAAGAAAACTTGATGAAGTTGAGCAAATTGTTGCAGAAGAGAATAAAGCACAATGTACTGATGTTGAAGGTGCTGATATTCAAAGTACTGCTGATCAACATATAGATACTCAAGGTATTGATCCTCAAAGTACTGGTGTGCAAAGTACTTTGGATCAAGATGATTAAGGTACTGCTGCCTTAAATGTTGATATAGCTGGACCTTCTACAAGGAGTTTTGATGATGAAGCTGGTCCTTCCAATCTAATTCAGTAAGAAGATATAAAGGAGCATACAGCCAGTGATGATGAGACTTTTGCTGAGATTATGGTTAATATGTCAAGACCAAGAGGGATAAGTATTCCTGGTGTTGAACAAGCTCAAGTCTCACAAGCTTCTTTTGAATATGAAGAATTAGATCCTTAGGATAATGGAAAAGGGATTATGCAAGAATCAAAGAAGAAGAAGAAGAAGAAATTCACTCTGGCACAGTTAAGAGCTTTTGAAGTAGCAAGGAATGAGAAAGCTGCTAGAAAACATCAAGCTGATTTGGATGCTGATTACTTAAGGGAATCAAGAATTCCAGTTGTTGAAACAAGAAGACCCCTATCTAAAGCTCAAGAGAGAAATTCTATGATAAGTTTTCTGAGAGGCAGAGGATATAAGAATCTACAAAGATTGAGATATCCACAGGTGAAAGAACTATATGATAGTGTTCTAGAGTCAATCAAAAGAGAGTTAGATAGTTTTGTGCCTATGGATTCTGAGAAAGAAAAGAAGTTAGAAGATATAATGAAAGAACAAGTTGAGAAAAGAAAGTTAAAAAGGAAGAGGGCAACTCAAGATGATCAGTTATCAAAGAGGCTCAAGATGCTAAAAGCAGATACTGTTGATGAACTAAGGAATTATCTTATGGTTGTGGATTTTGAAAATCCAAAGAAGACAAAGAATATTGAGAAAAAGTCCAAGATTTCTACATTTTCTGTGGTAGAAGCATCTGATGGAGATTATCTCATTTTTCATAGAGAAGATGAAAGCTTTACAGTATTCAACATGCTATGGGATATACTGCACAAGATAGACAGAGAAGATTTATACTATTTGTATCTACTGGTGCAGGATTACTTTGAGAATACTGAGTCAAAAGGAGCGGGATTAATCTTATTGGGTGATTTATTAACCATCTGGGAGACAAATGAAACAAGTAGTGATGCTATGTGGAATGATCAAGAGAATTGGGAAATATCAAGATGGAGATTCTTTGAGTCATTAGGGGTACACTCACTTGAAATGGAAGATGGAGCCATGATCCATATGTTTGCAGAGAGAAGATATCCTCCGATAAGAGAGATTATGGTTAGAATGTTGGATCATGGTATGGAATTTGAGAATGAGACTGAAGTAGCATTAATGGTGATTGAATTGTTCATACAGTGGACTACTTCAGATGAATGATATTGCATAAGTACTGGTAATTTGTATTATATAAATATTTTTTGAATAATAAAGTACTTTATTCAAAGTACTGCTAGACAAACAGTACTTTCTCAAAGTATTGTTTGCTGCATAAATCCAGTAAAGTCTTTTGAATAATTAAGTTTTTTATTAATAAAATTTTGTGAAGCATAAGATGATATCAATAAAGGTTTTGAAAAGTCACACATGGTGTTAGTACTTATACTACACAACAAATGGTAATCAACTCACCATGTTTAACAAACAAGAAAGAGTTTGACTCATCATGAGGGTACGACTCTGATGTGATTATCAAATCCGTTTTTAGTTGACAATTCACTAAAAAATGTATGGTTTCAACTCACCATATCTGTATAAGTGAAGAGTTGGCTAGCCCACAAGAAAATGGCTTGTGGTAAAGGCTGTGGAAAATCCATTTTATGGTAATTAGTTCACCATGGTTGTGTTAAAAGAACTAACTAGTCCAAAAGCAAATGGCTCTTGGTTAAGACTAAACAAATCCGTTGATAGCTGATGATTTGCTAAAAATCATATGGTTATCAATGTACCATGGTTGTTCTAACCAAAACATTGGCTACTCCAGAGTTAATGGCTTTGGTAAAGAGACATCAAAATCCATTAAATTTCAATGATTCACCTCTTACAGAAGTTTACACATCTGGAAGTGATGAGAATAGCATGAAACTTTAAATATTTGATGTATACTTTGTCAAATTATTGCTAAGTTGCTGAAAAGATTGGTTGCTATGAATATATCATCTGAAGATGATAAAGAGTACTTTGACACACAAGTCAGATAAGAGTTAAAGAATACAATTTTCTTTAAAGATAAAGATGTTGAAGATCAAAAAGATAACAAAGAAAATTGAAATCAAGCAAGTAGAATTCAAGTTAGGGGAGGATTATTGGGATATAAAGATCAAAGTACTTCTGGAAGATCAAAGTACTGCTGTGTCAAAGTACTGCTCAAAGATCAAAGTGCTGTTCAAGGTCAAAGTACTGTTCGTGCATGAAGATTATTCAAAGTACTTCTAAGAATAAGGACTGATATGCAATATTATTTAAAGGATTGTTATGTAATATTATCAGAATATTCTAGAATTAGTTAGGGATAGTTTACTTGTCGTTCAAGTATTGTAAACCGACTTAAGGTTTTCCTTATGTCTATTAAAGGAGCCTTAGGATGGTATTAGAGGTATGCATTCAAGAAAACGAATACTAGAATACGATATTAGAAAAGTTAGGGATTGTTAGTGAATCTGTATTTAGAGAAGCAGGTTCAAAGTTGGTTTTAATATAATTCAAAGTTCTTCTTAGCTTTGTGTAGTAGATTCCACATACTTTACAAAGTTATATCAATGTTTCATTGTTAGTAGTTTTGAGTTATTCAAGATCACTAAGACCATTACAAGTTATAGTTAAGTTTGGTTAGAGTATATCGATCCAAAATTCCCCTTGAAGTGCTTGGAGTTTGATTGAGATTCAAAAGATCCTTGAACACATGGAGGTCATGTTTCCTCTTTCGTGCTTGTTCTTTGGTCCTACATCCGTCGTGAGGAGGACAGAATGGTGGAACATACAGAGGGAGTGGAGGGGAATCCATAGATTCATCAGAAGAAGCGTCGGATGATATGTTAATAATTTCTAGAATGGATTTCATGATTGATTGTGATTTGATTTGATGGATTGATAATTTTGGAACAAATTAGGGTTTGTGATTGATGAATTAGGGAAAGATTAGTTCCCTTTTCATATTGATCAAGGAGTGGTACCGGGCATTAATGACGAAGATTTTTGACTTTTTGACCAAGAATATCTTAAGAATAATCAACTCTGTTGCTGGCCAAATCACTCTGCTGCTAGTTATAACACTCTGCTGCTAGTTCTGCTGATATACAGGGTTCTGCTGCTATGGTTGAAAGTCTGAGGGTGGTTATGTAACTTCTACAAACATGTTTAAAACCTAATTGAATATCACAATTGGTTTTTCCGTGCTCCAAATTGAAGTTTCCTCAAACCCTAACACTCCATTATTCTCTAAGTCAAAAATCCCCAATTCCCCAAACCCTAATTCATGGAATCAACACACACCTGGGCTGAAAGTCATAATAATGTTGCTTTATTGGATGAAAAGATGGTTCCTGAAGGTTTCACAGACATGGTTAAGTTCTTGAATGCAACGTCTCTTAGGTATGCATTAACTGTGAATCCTACTATATATATTTCCTACATCAAACAGTTTTGGCTTACTACAAAAGTCAAAACTAGGCATGGTGAAAAACATATCAAGGCCATGGTAGATGGTAAACAAGTACTTGTCACTGAATCCTCTATAAGAGAACTTCTTCTCTTTGATGATGAAACAGAGACTAAGTGTCTTGCTAACTCTACCATTTTTGAAGGTTTACAAGATTTGGGATATGAGGGCCAACATTTTGGTTTAAATTTTCAAAAAGGGCTTCTCTGTTCTCAATATAAATTTTTGGTTCATAATCTTCTTCATTGTTTGAGTTCAAAAACTTCAGGGTGGAATGTGTTTAGTGCTACCATAGCGTCTACTATGATATGCCTAAGCAAAGGAGACCCATTCAATTTTTCAAACATGATTTTGGAAGGGATTGCAAAAGGTATCAAAGAGTTTGGTTCTTACTTACTTTATCCAAGATTTATACAACTCTTTGTAGAAAACCAAATTTCAAAACTAAGAACACATAAATCCACTTATGAATCTCCTAAGTTGGTTCCAAAAATGTTTACTTTCTCACTTAAAAATTGAAAAGGATTTTCAGGCACACTTACATCTCTTACACCTTATATGGTGCAAATTGTGCAAAATACTCAAGGTGAAGGATCAGGAATTCCCACTGATTCCCATCACACACCCAATTTTACTGCATCTGTCACACAACCAAGAATACTCTACACCCGTAGGAAAGCCAACAAGAACACTGAGCAACCTCATGCTAGTGTTTGGATGGATGTACCAGATGAGGCTGTCCTAGGTGATGGAGGGGAAATGTTGGCAAGGACAATGATACTTTGCAGCTGAGCAGGACAATGATAACATAAGTAAGACCCAAACCAAGGTAACATCTAGTGGGGAGGGTTCTGATGAATCTGATTCCAATGATGGTAACCCTAGCCACATGGCATATACAGGGGGCTCAGATGATCAAACTAGGTTTGATACTGGGTTTAAGTCCCAAGATTCACCTCTTGGACCAGGTTACACAGGTCGAAGTGATGAGGAAAAATCAGTGACTAATGAATTGATGGATGATACTGTACAAAATGACAATGTCAATGATTCACCTCTCGGACCAGGTCACACAGGTCGAAGTGATAAGACTAGTATGAAACTTTTAAAGAAATTGATGGTTACCTATACCAACTAGGAGCTTAAGTGTGAAACTTTGGTGGATAAGATTCTTGGTCTTCAAACAATTTCTGACGAACAAGCTAAAAAGATCAGAAAGTTAAAGAGAAAGATAAAGAATTTAAGGAAATCAAGATCTTCAACCTCCTTCAAAAGATTAAAGAAAGTGGGCACATCTCAAGTGGTTAGTTCTCCTGAGCATTCTGTCACTTTGGAAGAGGATGCTTCCAAACAGGGGAGGAATGAAGAACATAATGTGGCAAAGGGTTCAGGGGAGGCAAATTTGGTGAGAGATGATGATGCTCAAGATATGGATACTGGTAAGGTTTCAGGGGAGGTAACAATGAATGATGATATGGAGGTTGAAAGTCCTCAAGATATGGATGGTTTTGTGGTTACAGACAAGCAGGGGAATCAAGCTGTAATGGAAGAGTTGTTTTGTGTTCAAGAGAATGTGGTGGAGAAACTCAAAACTTTGGGGCCTGAGCAATTGGTAAAGGCTACAGGGTTTATGGGTGAAGCTTTGAAAAGTTTGGGTGATTCTGTGGCTAAAGATATGGATACTGCTGCTACTACTGACGAGACAAATGACTCTGCTGCTGCACAAAATTCTGCTGCTCATGAACATGTTGCTGATCCTGCTGCTAGTGAGAAACTCAATTTTGCTGATGCACAAGGATCTACTGATGGATCTAGTGACAAAGTTGTTGCTGAGGCTATGGTATTGTTGAGTAAGAAGACAACAGATGTTCAGCCCAAATCACTATCTCAACTAACAACCCAACCAAGTCAATCACAACCACAACAACCAACATCCACAATAACATCTCCATTACCAAGAGTACCTGTAAAGGGAGTAGTAATCAGAGAACCTACTGCTTCAAAAAGACATACAAGTTCAATTTCATCATCTGCTACTACTGATAAAGGGAAGGGCAAGGTTACTGAAGAACCTGTGCTAGATTCTGATGATGATGAAATAGATTACTCCCAGATTCCTTTTCATTATTGGCCTAAAGAGTTGCAAATTGAGCATGATGCAGCTTTTGCAAGGAAAGAACAAGAGCAAATTGACATTGCTGAGCAACAACTGTTGCAACAACAAAAAGAAAGGGCTAATAAAGAAGCCGAGGATTTGAAGAGGTATGAGGAATGGGTTGATGAGAAAATAAGGATGGATGCTGATATTGAATTCTCCAAGTTAGTTAAAATTGAAGAACAAGAAGTTCCAGAATTTGATGTTAAAGCTTGGATGAAAGAATTCACAGCAAGGAAAAAGAAAGAAGCTGATGCTGTAAGAAGGAAGAAGAAAGTTCTCAGGGGACCAACTCCACTTCAACAGAGAAGAGAGCAAGAGAGATACCTTAAGAATATGAAGGGTTGGAAACTGGTACAATTGAAACCCAAGACAGATCTAGAGGTGTTTAATTTGTATCAACAGGCTAAAAAGGAAATGGATACCTTCTATCCTATGGGTTATGCAGAAGATCAAGAACATTTTGCTCAAATGAACAAAAAGTTGGTACTTGAAAAAGCTAGTAAAGCAGAGCTTACTGTGGCAGAGGCTATTGAAAAAGGAATGACTTCTTCTAGCAGAGGTACAAAAAGAAAAAGTATAAGAAAGAAAACTTTTGCTGGGAAAAAGCAGAGTATAGCAGCACAGAGCAATTCTGAATCAGAAGATGATGATGAGTATGTGGAAGATTTTGAACATATTCCTCCTAAGCATCTAAAACAACAAATGCAGGCTCTAACTAAGGTGGCTAAGAGGGAAGAACCTGAAGTAGTTGATGCTGAACCAATGGGAGTCAAATATCCAATCATTCAAGTAACTACTGGATATCTAAATACTGTTGGAACATTTCATGATGTTAAAAGATCTGATGGGAAGACATCTAGATTTCTTAGACTTCAACAGATGTTATACTACTTTGATAGAGATGATGTTTCTACTCTATGGAGGTTGTTTAAAGAAAAGTATGGTGCTACAAAGTTTGGTGTGGTAACTTCTAATGATCAGGAAGCTATGGCTGATTATATTATCTGGAGAGCTTTGAAACTTATGTTTGATCCTTCTATGGAAGACTCAGAGTGGACAGAGATTAGAGGGTTCAAAGTCAGAAAATAGATGCTCTTTCAAAGTTCTGGGGTGTATGTTTTAGAAGTTGGGTCACACACTTTATATATGCTGATTGAGAAAGATTATCCTTTGGCATCTTGCTTTGAGATTATTTATCAGATGGTGAATGGTGCTAAGCAGCTTAAGCTACAAAAGGCTTATGATACTGATGACCAAGCTTTCAACTTGTTATCAAAATATAAGAAGATTCTTAGTCAACAGTCATCTAAGAAGAAGTAGTGTGTTTGGAAGCATCCTCCTGGTAATTAATCAAGCTTTGAAGAAACTTAATCATTTAGAAGTAAATATTAAGTTTAGGGGAGGATTGTTGGGTTTTGAGATTCTAATGCTCAGAATTTAACTAAGTGTCAAACTGCTGCTGATGAGAATCTGCTGCTAAGGATAATGAATCTGCTGCTAGTGTTCTCAAACTGCTGCTAAGAGAAACTGCTGCAGAAGAACCTGCTGCTAAAGAGATAGACTTGTATACATGAGTGGATAATTATCTTGTGTAGAAACTTATTGTAAACCTAATAGGACTCCTTGGCCTATAATAGGAGGTGCCTAGGGTTAGAGTAGGTACGTATTACTTTGTTCTCGTTTCACTTCAAGGTTGTAAAACCCTAGCATTGTTGAGTGCTCGTATTATTAATATATTGAAGTGTTGATAGTGATTAAAAACTGTTCTTCTTAAGTTAAGCTTTAATATTCCGCGATATAGCTTAAGTGTTAATTCAAGTCAACTTCTATAAGATCGTTTGCTCAACTGGGATCAACAATAAAGTAGGTAATTGTGTGTGTAAAAATAGTTGTATATTCGGGTTTATATATAGTGGTAATCATTATTGATCTATTACCTAAAATATAAGGAAACAATTTAAATTTTTTGATGACTATTTGTTATAAAATCGTACGTAAGTTAAAAGTATTCATTTTATTTGCAATTTAAAGACCTTTTAATTGATATATATTTTATTAAAAAGTTGCTAAACTTTGAATCATGGACAAAAAATAAAAAGTCGATTTTCAAATTTTAATAATTATTTTTTATAAAATCGTACGTAAGTACAAAACATTGCAATATTGGGCTAATTTTACTTGAAATTTAAATACCTTTTTATAGGTATCTTTTTTATGAGAAAATCGCTTAACATTTATTAAATATTTGTGCGTACTTTTCAATTTCTATAAATAAACACATTTATTTCCTAAAAAACTTTATTTTCTATATAAAACAATGATAAATTTGATAAATGCAGTCAATTTAAAAAATTATTAATATCAACTAGCATGTAAATATAGTAATTTTTCTTTATTTAATGACTTAAAATTTATGCCACCATAACATTAGTTAAAAAAATCCCATATATGAAGTACAAAGAATGACATTATTCATAGGCTCTCTACATGAAAATTTGCATCTTGATCTGTTAACTAAGATTGCCACTTATTTACAAATTATCTTTCAAAATTGATTTATTGGATCATAAAACTTCAAATTTGCTTTTATAACTTAATTCTATTACTTTATTCTATAAAATTGAGAAAATAATCAAATAAAAGATTAATATAAGGACACAATGTGTCAATGTGAGTCACCTTTCTTTTTCTCAGCATCCCATGTGAACAAAAGCAACAGTATGTACTTTTTTATTTTTACTTTTCAATTTTTAAAATTATGGAGCTCCTCACAAAATGGAGGCTTGGGTTCTTGATCACTTTGCACTTCCTCAAATCCAGCTCAACTAATTAGTGAATAGATATTTTAGCAAGGCATGTTTAAAGCATAAAAATGTGATTTTGTTAAACCTTGACATACTTATCCTATATCTGCTAAAAAAAAAAAAAAAAAAAAAAAAAAAAAAAAAAAAAAAAAAAAAGACACACTTATCCTATAGTCCAATATAAAAAAAAAAAAAAAAGCCCGTTACAATGGATCCAACTGAAGCTGCCCATGAAATCCACAAGGTTGAAAAAGAAAACCTTTGTTTTGACGTGAAACTCTTTTTTTGTCTTTACTTTTCTTTTTCTTTTTTATAACGTGCCTTGGATGGGCCATTTTCATTCTTTTTTATAACGTGCTTTGGATGGGCCTTTTGTTTGATAGGTGTCTCGCTGTTGGAATTAAATGATTCTCTTAATCTGCAGTTTGGTTTAAGGATTGTGGAATAAAATAAATGATTTAACCTTAAAAGTGATTCCACTATATTTGATAGGTTTGGATCAAAGACCCTCACAATCTAAGTCTCCAATCATTTTAATCCACAAACTTTATACGTTTTCCTTTAAACAATATCTTTCTCTATCTTGTTTTTATAAGAGGAGAGTTATTTAATATAACAATTTTTTCGGAACTCATCCCCACCATTTATGTTAAAAGAAATCAATAGTTTAGATTAAAAGTATTTTAATATTTCACACATTTTTTATAATTTAAATATATCTCAAAACCGTTAATCGTTAAGCGAAAATAATTACTCTATCGCGACGAATATTTAATTATTTTTCTACAGATGGACACTTTGATATATTTTCGACAATTTTTTTTTTCGTTTTTTTCACATTTTTTTTTCATGCCCGAGAAAAACACATGTGATATGTAATATCACATGTGATATTACATATCACATGTGATTTTTTCGGCTACGAAAAAAGGTGAAAAAAACGATTTTTTTTTTTTTTTGTCGAAAATACATCAAAGTGTCTATCTATAGAAAGATAATTAAATGCTCGTTTTAACGGTATATATTTTTTTTTCGCTTAACGATTAACGGTTTGAAAGATATTAATTTTTGAAAAAAAAAGGATGAAAGTGGTTTTTTAAATTGTTTTGATTAATCTTATCCATTAGATCAAATAATGATTAAGGATGAAGATTAGTCCTTTGATATGTAAAAAAAGTTTGGTCCTCAAATGATGTTAAATCTTTATATAAATAATATTTTTTAATTCATTATTAATTTAAAAAATAAATATGTTTTATATAATTATACATTTTCTCCCTCGTCAATTTCTTTCAAACTAATTCTAAATCTACAAACCAAACAAACCGTTAATCCACATTGGATTGATGATTGATCAAATCTTTATAATTGTATAAATTATATATAATCAAAGTTTAAGCCTTTCAAATATATATATATATATATATATATATATATATATATATATATATATATATATATATATAATAAAAGTTTAAGGATATTGTTAGGATAAGTATAAGAGTGTATAGAAATAAGGATGTACAGTTGGCTATGAGATGATGATTAGCAATTTACCCCAATATAGGCCATGTGTTCTCCTTATATATACTCTCTCATTTGTTTGTGATAATCATTCATTCAATAATATAATTCATATTCATATCACTTATCTCAAGATCATACCTGCTCATGATACTATGTTAGTCTTATGAATTTGAGTCCATGTATATTTGTATGGGCTAAGGCCTAAGGTCTAGAATACTCTTTGTATTGATATTTATATACCGGTTTATGATGAGTGAGAGGTAACGATTCACACAAAATCCTACATTGTATCACAACCAAAGTAAATTCGATCCTTGATGAGTGTGTAAATACTCATCATTTTTATCGTATCTGAACTGCCAAAACATCCGAAAACACTCAGAAACGCATCAAAATACAGAAATTATTCCAAAAGGGTGTTTTATATGTTTTAGATGCAAAATGTTTAAAAACAAATGAAAAATGAACAAAGTTTGCATAATTGGCAGTTTCAGTCCCTCAAGTTTCAAAAATTGACAAAACTAGTCCCTGAAGGTTTTAAATAAAAGAAAAGTCAACCCATGTCATTTGGAAGTCAAAAGTTATCAAAACAAGTACTTGGGTAAAAAGTTTGAAAACATTACATGTTTGGTCCCTGCAGTTTGAAAAATGACAACTTTGGTCCCTGGGATTTCAAAATGAAAAATATCACTTTTGGTCCTTTGATTATTTATACTTGGCAGGAATTAACCCTTGTGAACACTTTGGAGTTTGTACATAATCAGCCCTCAAGTTTCAGCTATTTACAAAATTGGCCCTTGTGGTGTGTTGCTAAATAACCAAACGGACCTTGTTTATTTTTAACCCAAAACAAATCCACCCAATAAACCCTGCCTGATCCACTAACACCCAGCCCACACAAACCCTTGGCCCATCTATCCCTAGCCCAATCACTAATAATAAAACAACACCCCCGTTTTTATTTTCGGTCAAACCTAAGTCAAACCCTCACACCCTTATCCCTTCCCTCCTTCCACCTCATCCCTGTACCTCTGCCAAAACCATCATCACCCCTAAACCTTTCACCCTATGCAACACTCTTACTCCCCCCCCCCCTTGCCTAACCAAACAAGCACTCCAGTCCAATTTACACCTCTGGCATCAATATATCAAAGAAAAAGTCAAAAGAAATTTGGGCGGCAAAACTTCACCAATGGCCAAGATGAATTCCTGTCATCCAATGGTTCCAAATGGAAGTGAGAAACCTCCAAAGTGACTTTTTGAAGCATATAAATGAAGAAAAAGAAGGCCAGAAAGAGGGTGTAGAAAGTAGTAGTAGTTTAGGTTTAATTAAATGTTTTAGTGTAATCCTCATGTTTCAGTTGTTCCTTTTAGTTTAAATAAACTTTTATGCAGTAATTCTAAATATAATACAAACTATATTCCACTTTAATTTTAGTGTTCTTTTGTTAATTCAGTTGTGGCAGTTTTTGAGTGAAATTGACACCCTCACTTAAATATTGTTAAATTACTGTTTTATTGTTCCAATCATTCCAATTCAGGTTCACAATAAGTTTTTAATAGCTTACTTAGTTTTATACTCAGTTTTAATCAATAATAAAAAAAAAAAATAATCAAAATTATCAAGAAAAATAGTGAGAAAATAAAAAATTAGTGAAAGAAAAGAGAAGAAGCAAAGTATAATGTGGAATTTGGAATTTTCATGGTTTTAGAGTCTTATGGAAGACATATAGGAATGGTTCTTGTTCTCAATTCATTGCTCTCAGTTTGAATCCATTGTAAGCCATTTTGTCCATTTTTTGCATAATCATTGTACAATTGCTTGTTATTTTTTAATTCTGTGTTTCTCAGCTTAATTTGTGTATGTTAGTTGCTATAATACTTAAAATCTCATGCTTGTTTAATAGTTGGCATTGTTGCCCAATGTTTCATTTCAAACTGTCACATTAGCATAAGTATGATTTTCAGTGTTTTGTTGTAATTGTTGGTATTCAAGTGTTCTTATCAGTTTATTAAAGCACAATACGTCATTATGTATAAGTCCCATGGGTTTAACTTAGTTCCATGGGATCTTGCTGTTGTTTCATTGTTATTTCAGTTTAGGTAGAATGCATTAGGCTAATATAGGTCAAGTTAAGTCTCAAAATTAGGTCTCTTTTACAAAAAAGTCAAAATCACACTCCAAAGCCACCAACAGTTGATTGTTGAGGATTTGGGACCTCAAACCCCACACATTAGTTCATAACTCACAACTTTAGCTTAGGTTAGCTTTATTACAGCTGATCACAATTTCATAAGCTCACTAGATTCATTGAATTTTCATAAAAGTCAAAGTTCCAAGTTTTGATCAAAAGTCAAATTTGCACCTTTCATATTTTTCCAGAAGTTCACAGAATTAATTTGAATTTTGTGTTTGCTTTCATGGCCTGAAACTTGTTCCTAATCATAGTCTACCAGCTCATCTTTGAGTTCTTAGCATCCTTAGATTTTTAGGATTTTTTCCCTGGGCCCCACAAGCCTCCAAAGTAGGCTGCATGGTTGGTTTCTGCCCTGCTACAGCAGATACACCACCATACCACCACCTTTGGTGGTGGTTTCTGGCCACCTCAGTGGTCCCACAGACCACCATTTGGCTTATTTCAACCCCCCTCCTGTCCCTCTTCCTCCTTTGACTATTAGTTTGACCTCAGGACTTGTGGACCCCACCTCAATCAACTCTTCAACCTTGTCCCATTTTCAGTTTTCGAACAAGATACCAATGTGCTTATTTTGATCCATGTGCTTATTCTGTGGTCACAACTTGCTTTTTCTGGCTTATACATGTCCACTCAACTTGTTTCGATCAGAATTCACCATAGTGGGTCCCACTTAAGCTTATTTCTTGTTGTGGTCAACAAAAGTCAATTCTGAAGCCAAAAAGCTTCCACAGTGCTTATTTTTAAGTTCCAAAAAAGTTGTTTTTACAAAAGATAGTTGATTTTTAGTTGTAAAATAAGTTTCCAAAAGAAAAATCCAGAAAAGCTAATTTAATTTTAAGTGATAGTTTCTATTTAATGTAATTTAATTTTTAATTTTCATTTTTAGATTTTTGTTAAGTACTTTATATTTTTATATTTTTTTTAATTACCTTTTATATTAAAGTAATTTTAGTAAATTTCTCAGATTTTTATTTTGTCATTTAGTATTTAATAAAATTAATATTAGTTTTATTTATAATTAATTAATAATTAAGTATTAAGTAGCATAATTAGTTTTTATAAAGCAACACCTAGTTTTTATATTTTTCCTAGCTTTTAAATGTTATAAAATAGTTTTATAAATTTTTCTATAATTTTCTAAGTTAATTCAATATTATTTGTAATTTAAATTAGTTTAAATAGTTTAATTAAGATAATTAGTTTTTAATTAATAGAAAATCCATAAAAAGACAAAAATATTTATTTTTAATTTTTATACTTTCTTCAAGTTCATTTTAAGTTTTAGAAATTATTGTTGTAAGTTTTTAGTTTAATTTGTAGTGTTTATCATTTTTAGTTTTATTTAAATTAGGTTTAATTTACTTTTTAAATTGTTTTAATTAATTAAATAGTATTTAAATATTAAAATAATCATTTTAATAATTTCATTTTCATTTTAACTTTTCTTTTAAATTTTAAGTTTATAAAAGTTTCATTTTCACCCCTTGTAGTTTAATTTTCTTTAAAACTCACCTTTTTCTCAGTACGCAATCGCGTCTGATTTTAATTTGGTTTACGTTTATACGTTCCTGTTTCCCGTGATTGTTATTACTGTTATTTATAATCATTCCAGTAGTGTAAACAAACCCAAATCATTATCTGGTCACTTCCCATTCAATTCACCCGATCACAAACCCGTTTTTATACCATCTACACCTTGTCGGGACATAACGACCCGGGGGAAGCCACTCTACTTCAACGGAGATTTGGTCTGAGACATTTGACTTGGTTGACCACTCACCTGGTCAATTTAGGTTGACCGTTTGGGACCAATCAAAATTTGGCGCCACTGTCGGGGAGGTTGTGCGCGTATTTTAAACGGTTTTGCGTATTAGTGATTTTGGAATTCATCCATTTGTATATTTATCCACCTTTGTTCATATTATCTTATTATCAAAAACAAAACTGTTCCCGAAAACATTTTAAATCAGTTTTCAATGAACACAAAAAACACAAAAAGATTTTCTTTCTTATAAAATGTTTATCAAAAATCCCAAAAATATCCATCCTTACCCTCCTACCTTTTTGATTCTCCATTTCTTACCCTCCAAAACCCTTTGATTATTTCTATGTCTCATCCTCACCTTCTTTGTCGATGGTGTGGAAGTCCTTATAATGGTGGTAATTTCCCTAGTTGTGGCATGGTAGAGTCAGGAAATGGGTCTGTCTATAACCAGAATCCTTATTCCTACCATGACACGACTAGTTTGTTCCATCAGCTTCCACGCCATGAGACCCAACAGTTTTACTGTTGTGAGTATTGTGGAGGCCCTCACTACAGCTCTGATTGTCAAATTAGGAATCAGTTTGTCTATGAACAGGTTCCTTGTAACAATCATGAATTTGGTTTTAACCAGCCCTCACAATACACAAACCTTCAACCACCTCAGGACGAGTTAGCTAGAGCTGAATTGATTACTAAAATGATTATGAATCAAAATCAACTCAACAAGACCATTCAAGATAGTATAAACTGTCTTAAGGATCTGATTCTTAGGAAACAAAAGCCTCATGTTAACTCATTTTATCTTGAGGATGAAAGTGATGAGGATGAACCATTTGAAGAGGAAAACCCTAAGGAAACTTCAGATATCTTGCCAATGGGGGATAAGGAAGTCAAAATCAATCCTCTTGAGGAATTTGATGACCTTGTTCCAATCCCAAAGGTATCTGAGAAACCTTTTGATTCAACTTCAGTTGAAACTGCTTCAGTAGAAATACAGGGAGAAAAGAATATGACTGAATCACTAGCAGTAGAAATAATGGAACTTGTAGAATCCATGACTGCTAGTCCTTCTCAATTCCCTGAGTGTGTTGTTATCACACCCGAAGTTCACACTCACTCTCTTAACATGGGGGATGAGCATCTTAGCACTGTTCCTGATAAGGAATCGGACGAATTCATAAAGTCTAGTGTTGAGAACCTTATCCCAATCCCAAGAGAGTCATAGGGAACTTTTGATCATGTGTGCGATTTACCTTCTCCCCCTGAAAATCCAAAAGATCATTTTGAGACTTTCTCCGATTTTAATGATGATTGTACATCTTATGGAGAAGTTGAGTATGAAGAGGCACCACTGCCTCATTCTGATGTTGCCCCTCTTATTGAGGAGTTCACATATGAACTTACTCACATCAATCCACTTCCATTGGGAAGTGATGATGGTCTCATTAACTCCGAAGCCGAAATTGAAAGTCTCTTAAACAATGATCTGTCACTCAGTTCTTATCCTAACAGTCCAATAGAGAATATTGATCACCTTGTTCCTGAAACATTTAATACTACTCTCACCAATCCTCTATTTGAATTCGAATCTGAATTCACTTTAATTTCTGATAATCCACTCTTTGATATTCAGAATGAGGATTGTGATGAGTCCACAGTGGAACATGAGTTCACAGATTCACATCTTGTGAATAATTCTCTTCATGAGGAGTTCTCCGGTGAACTCACTCATAATATCATGACTCCTCCGGAGTTTGATAGCCTGGGGGAGATGTACTCAATCATGAGGATTTGCAAATTCCCACCCACCCTCCCGGGATATTTACGAGCTTAACCCTTGAAATCCAAATTCAGGCTAATGAGCCTGCTCTCGAGGAAGAAAATCTTATCATGATTTTCATCATGGTTTTCTTCCTTTTCTTCACCTACAAGGTGACTTCTCTTGTTCTTCACTCCTTCGAGAATGAGGATACCATCTTTGATCCCGGCATTTTCATTTACCATTATCTTGAGTCGGGTACTTATCTCATCGGTGTGGAACTTTCACGTGCTTCAAATGTTTGTCCAAACATCTTGAATGAAAGTCTGATGGAGATTGTTTCTTCCACATCATGCTTCCCCAAGGACAAATGAATTCGGGGTCGAGTCAAGCTAGCGACTCGGTAAACAAAAATAGTAGCCCTTTGACGTTCAAAATGTCGGCATAATAGCTGGGACTTTGAATATTGAGGACAATATTCATCCTAAGTGTGTGTGTGGGGGGGGGGGGGGGGGGTGTATTTCGCTATTCTAGCGAATTTTATCACATTTTACCTTATAGTACCCCCGTTTTTGGCAAAAATTTAATTTTTTTTTTCACTTGAGTTCAAAATTTTTTGTGGTTATCAGTCCGCCATATCTAAACAACAAAAGGATTGGCTAATCCAGGAGCAAACGGCTCTTGGTAAATATATATCAAATCCGTTGATGGCTTGCAATTTGCCCAAAATTGTATGGTACCTCAACTCGCCATATCCAAAAAAGCAAATGAGTTGGCTAGCCCGCAAGATTATGGCTTGTGGTAAAGGCAGTGGAAAATCCATAATTGGTAATCGGCTCACCAAGATGTTGACTAGGTCCATCAAGAGTTGGCTAGTCCAGAAGCAAACGGCTTTTGGTAAAGACTAATCAAATCCGTTGACAGCTGGTGGTTTGCTCAAAATCACATGGTTATCAAGTGGACCACAGTTCTTACTCGAACTGATACATTTGGCTACTCTAGAAGTAATGGTTTTTGGTAAAGAGTTTCAAATCCATTAAATTTTCTCAAAAGATTGCTAGGGACTAGCAATAGTTTAGTATGGGGGATTGATGAGTGTGTAAATACTCATCATTTTTATCGTATCTGAACTGCCAAAACATCCAAAAACACTCAGAAACGCATCAAAATACATAAATTATTCCAAAAGTGTGTTTTATATGTTTTAGATGCAAAATGTTTAAAAACAAATGAAAAACGAACAAATTTTGCATAATTGGCAGTTTCAGTCCCTCAAGTTTCAAAAATTGACAAAACTAGTCCCTGGAGGTTTGAAATAAAAGAAAAGTCAACCCAAGTCATTTGGAAGTCAAAAGTTATCAAAACAACAACCCAAGTCATTTGGAAGTCAAAAGTTATCAAAACAAGTACTTGGGTAAAAAGTTTGAGAAAATTACATGTTTGGTCCCTGCAGTTTGAAAAATGACAACTTTGGACCCTGGGATTTCAAAATGAAAAATATCACTTTTGGTCCTTTGATTATTTATACTTGGCAGGAATTAACCCTTGTGAACACTTTGGAGATTGTACACAATTAGCCCTCAAGTTTCAGCTATTTACAAAATTGGCCCTTGTGGTGTTTTGCTAAATAACCAAACGGACCTTGTTTATTTTTAACCAAAAACAAATCCACCGAATAAACCCTACCTGATCTACTAACACCCAGCCCACACAAACCCTTGGCCCATCTATCCCTAGCCCAATCCCACTAATAATAAAACAACACCCCCGTTTTTATTTTCGGTCAAACCTAAGTCAAACCCTCACACCCTTATCCCTTCCCTCCATCCACCTCATCCCTGTACCTCTGCCAAAACCATCATCACCCCTAAACCTTTCACCCTCTGCAACACTCTTACTCCCCCCTTGCCTAACCAAACAAGCACTCCAGTCCAATTTACACCTCTGGCATCAATATATCAAAGAAAAAGTCAAAAGAAATTTGGGCGGCAAAACTTCACCAACGGCCAAGATGAATTCCTGTCATCCAATGGTTCCTAATGGAAGTGGGAAACCTCCAAAGTGACTTTTTGAAGCATATAAATGAAGAAAAAGGAGGCCAGAAAGAGGGTGTAGAAAGTAGTAGTAGTTTAGGTTTAATTAAATGTTTTAGTGTAATCCTCATGTTTCAGTTGTTCCTTTTAGTTTAAATAAACTTTTATGCAGTAATTCTAAATGTAATTCAAACTATATTCCACTTTAATTTCAGTGTTCTTTTGTGAATTCAGTTGTGGCAGTTTTTGAGTGAAATTGACACCCTCACTTAAATATTGTTAAATTACTGTTTTATTGTTCCAATCATTCCAATTCAGGTTCACAATAAGTTTTTAATAGCTTACTTAGTTTTATACTCAGTTTTAATCAATAATAATAAAAAAAAATAATCAAAATTATCAAGAAAAATAGTGAGAAAATAAAAAATCAGTGAAAGAAAAGAGAAGAAGCAAAGTATATTGTGGAATTTGGAATTTTCATGGTTTTAGAGTCTTATGGAAGACATATAGGAATGGTTCTTGTTCTCAATTCATTGCTCTCAGTTTGAATCCATTGTAAGCCATTTTGTCCATTTTTTGCATAATCATTGTACAATTGTTTGTTATTGTTTAATTCTGTGTTTCTCAGCTTAATTTGTGTATGTTAGTTGCTATAATACTTAAAATCTCATGCTTGTTTAATAGTTGGCATTGTTGCCCAATGTTTCATTTCAAACTGTCACATTAGCATAAGTATGATTTTCAGTGTTTTGTTGTAATTGTTGGTATTCAAGTGTTCTTATCAGTTTATTAAAGCACAATATGTCATTATGTATAAGTCCCATGGGTTTAACTAGTCTTTTGCTCTTAAAACCATCAAACAGTCAAGTATAAGGGGGTGTTTGGTTTAACTTAGTTCCATGGGATCTTGCTGTTGTTTCATTGTTATTTCAGTTTAGGTAGAATGCATTAGGCTAATATAGGTCAAGTTAAGTCTCAAAATTAGGTCTCTTTTACAAAAAAGTCAAAATCACACTCTAAAGCCACCAATAGTTGGTTGTTGAGGATTTGGGACCTCAAACCCCACACATTAGTTCATAACTCACAACTTTAGCTTAGGTTAGCTTTATTACAACCTATCATAACTTCATAAGCACACTAGATTCATTGAAAGTTCATAAAAGTCAAAGTTCCAAGTTTTGATCAAAAGTCAAATTTGCACCTTTCATATTTTTCCAAAAGTTCACAGAATTAATTTGAATTTTGTATTTGCTTTCATGGCCTGAAACTTGTTCCTAATCATATTCTACCAGCTCATCTTTGAGGTCTTAGCATCCTTAGATTTTTAGGATTTTTTTCCTGGGCCCCACAAGCCTCCAAAGTAGGCTGCAGGGTTGGTTTCTGCCCTGCTACAGCAGATACATCACCATACCACCACCTTTGGTTGTGGTTTCTGGCCACCTCAGTGGTCCCACAGACCACCATTTGGCTTATTTCAACCCCCCTCCTGTCCCTCTTCCTCCTTTGACTATTAGTTTGACCTCAGGACTTGTGGACCCCACCTGAATCAACTCTTCAACTTTGTCCCATTTTCTGTTTTCAAACAAGATACCAATGTGCTTATTTTGATCCATGTGCTTATTCTGTGGTCACAACTTGCTTTTTCTGGCTTATACATGTCCACTCAACTTGTTTAGATCAGAATTCACCATAGTGGGTCCCACTTAAGCTAATTTGAGCGTATTTCTTGTTGTGGTCAACAAAGGTCAACTCTGAAGCAAAAAAGCTTCCACAGTGCTTATTTTTAAGTTCCAAAAAAGTTGTTTTTACAAAAGATAGTTGTTTTTAGTAGTAAAATAAGTTTCCAAAAGAAAAATCAAGAAAAGCTAATTTAATTTTAAGTGATAGTTTCTATTTAATGTAATTTAATTTTTAATTTTCATTTTTAAATTTTTGTTAAGTACTTTGTATTTTTATATTTTTATTAATTACCTTTTATATTAAAGTAATTTTAGTAAATTTCTCAGATTTTTATTTTGTCATTTAGTATTTATTAAAATTAATATTAGTTTTATTTATAATTAATTAATAATTAAGTATTAAATAGCATAATTAGTTTTTATAAAGCAACACCTAGTTTTTATATTTTTCCTAGCTTTTAAATGTTATAAAATAGTTTTATAAATTTTTCCATAATTTTCTAAGTTAATTTAGTATTATTTGTAATTTAAATTAGTTTAAATAGTTTAATTAAGATAATTAGTTTTTAATTAATAGAAAATCCATAAAAAGACAAAAATATTTATTTTTAATTTTTATACTTTCTTCAAGTTCATTTTAAGTTTTAGAAATTATTGTTGCAAGTTTTTAGTTTAATTTGTAGTGTTTATCATTTTTAGTTTTATTTAAATTAGTTTTAATTTACTTTTTAAATAGTTTTAATTAATTAAATAGTATTTAAATATTAAAATAATCATTTTAATAATTTCATTTTCATTTTAACTTTTCTTTTAAATTTAAAGTTTATAAAAGTTTCATTTTCACCCCCTGTAGTTTAATTTTCTTTAAAACACACCTTTTTCTCAGTACGCAATCGCGTCTGATTTTAATTTGGTTTACGTTTATACGTTTCTGTTTCCCGTGATTGTTATTACTGTTATTTCTAATCATTCCAGTAGTGTTAACAAACCCAAATCATTATCTGGTCACTTCCCATTCAATTCACCCGATCACAAACCAGTTTTTATACCATCCACACCTCGTCGGGACATAACGACCCGGGGGAAACACTGTATTCCACGGAAGCATTGGTTTAAGCTGTTTGACTATTGTAGTTGACCATTCACAAGTGGTTGACCAATAATTATCTGACCATTTCACACCAATCAATCCTTCACAAAACCATAAATATTTTTTCCAGTTTCTTTAGTCGATCGTTGGCTCACCTTTGATAGCCAGTCGACGGTTGCTGTTTCTTATAGTCGATCGTTGGTTTCTGTTTGATAGCCAGTCAACTGTTGCTGTTTTATTTTTGTCGATCGTTGGTTTAGGTTTGATAGCCAGTCGACAACTGTGTTTGTTCTTTTGGTGTTACTGTTACATTCACTAAACCAAACCCTAACCCTAGTTTTCAAAGTTCCTATTACATTCATTCATTCAAACAAAATGCTACTTACTGTCTAGCTTCAACACACACAAACAAAGTCACTATGATAGGAACCACTCCCCTATCACACGTTATTCTTCTTTCCGACAAACTCATGACTATCAATAATATTCCCACCCTTGTTTCGGTCAAGTTGGATGTTGAGGAGATGAATTATTCCTCATGGACTTATTTTCTCAAGCATCTATGCAAAGGGTACTCCATCTTGGATCATCTACTGGGCAAGCCTTCGGATGATGCAACATCAAGTGCTCCACCATCACCTCCCGATGCCGAATGGTTAAAAATTGACACGATTGTTCTTTCTTGTATTTTCATCACTTTGTCTCCGACACTTCAACAACGTCTTGTTAATGAGGATCCTCAAATGGCCAAGGAGGCATGGGACATGCTTGCTTCAATTTTCAATGACAATAAGGGTTCTCGCTCTATTGCATTGAAGGCCGAACTACGTGCTATAAAACTTGGGGATTTAAGTATTGATGATTATTTTCGTTTGATTGAGAACATGGCTACTACTTTATCGAGTTTGGGTTCTCCTATTAGCAATGATGATATTGTTACATTTGCCTTGAAGGGGTTGCCCGCAAAGTATGATAGTGTATCTACTATCCTTGCTCATCGTGAGGTTTTTCCGGATCTTAAAATGGTGCGTTCCATGCTTACAACAGAAGAGATGCGTTTAAAGACTCGTGGTCAAGATACTTTGGTCGACTCAAGCTCTTCATCACCAATGGTTTTGCTGACCAACTCAAGTTCTACTACTTGACGTACTTTGACACCTAATGAAAAGGTAAATAAACCATGCTTCAATTTTATTCAAGGGTCGTGTCGGTTTGGAATTTATTGCAAATTTCTTCACAATGGTATTCATGGTAACCCTTCTAAACACCCATCCTTGGTTAATGTTCTTATGTGCAACAATTTATCCTCAAACGATTTGGTCACTCTTCAATCTCTTTTGGCTAAATTGGGTATACAAGGCACTTTGAATGGTGGTAATTCTAATGCTCGTACTTCTGTGTCAACATCCAGTGGACCATCACAACCTTTGGCTTGCTACGCTGCCCCACCTGGGTTTGGTAATTCGACCCAACACTTTCAGGCCCAATCTACTAGTACTTTTGGGGGGGGGGGGGGGGTCAATATATGCCAGGTTCGTTCACTGTCCAAGGAGGTACATTACCCTCGGTTCATTTAGGACAAGGGGGTCCATTAATGGCAGCAGGTTCAACTCACCAGGAGGGTTCGTTGAATGCTACAGTGGGCTTCTTATTTTCCTGGTTCACAGCAGGGGGTTCTTCACAGCAGGTTGTACATGGTTTAAATGGTTCACAGCAGGGGGTTCACTACCAGGTCATGAAACTCTTTTACCTCATGCTTTTACTACTGATACTCTTCATGATGCTAACCCCGGTAACTGGAATATGGATGTAGGTGCGTCCTCTCACCTTAATGATTCGGTTCATTGTCTTAGTGATGTTTTTAATTCGTGCATTTACCCGTCTGTTGCAGTTAGTGACGGGCATTCTATTCCCGTTATCAACTCTAGCCATAGCATTTTGCCTACACCTACTTGACATCTTCTTTTAAATAATGTCTTAATTACTCCTAATATTGCTAAAAATTTGATCTCTGTTGGTCAAGTTGTTCCTGATAATTATTGTACAGTTGAGTTTGACCCTTTTGGTTTTTCCGTTAAGGAGTTTCAAACGCGTCGGGTGCTGCTCCACTGTGATAGCAATGGAGATCTTTACCCTGTCACTCAACCTTCCACCATTCCGCATGCTTTTCTAGCGAGTCAGTATACGTGGCATCAGCGTCTTGGACATCCAGGAAGTGAAGTGCTATGTCGTGTCCTTTCAAGTAGTTCTATTTCATGTATTAAAGAGAAGTCTCCTGTACTTTGTCATGCTTGTCAGCTTGGCAAAGACCTGAAACTTCCATTTGTTAGTTCTAATAGTTTGGTTCAGTCGTCATTTGATATTGTACACTCGGACTTGTGGACATCCCCAATTTCGAGTCTTTCTGGCTTCAAATATTATGTCTTGTTTTTGGATCATTATTCTCAGTTTGTTTGGGTTTATCCTTTAATTAATAAATCTGATGTTTTGTCCAAATTTATTTTGTTTCGTAACTTTGTTCGTACTCAATTCAAGTGTGAAATTAAGTCTTTTCAGTGTGACCATGGTGGGGAATTTGACAACCAAGCTTTTCATAAGCTATTTTCACTGGTACAAAAACCGCCTTTCGTCACACATGGTCGATTTTGAACGGTCACACGGTAACATTTTTACGTGACTAAATGTACCAGAATAAAATAAACAGCCACACTTGATCCGACTTGTGTGACCATTTCGGAATTCTATTGTCACACATTTGTGTATTTATGTGACTAGAGGGTAACTGGTAAATATTTTTCGATCATTTAGTCATTTTTAATTTGTGACGTGTGACAGATACAAATCAGCTTTAAACATTAGTCACACTACAGATATACATATGTGACAAATATATGTCACACAATTGAAGAGTGTGACCAAAATAGATATATGGTCACATGAAGTAATTATGTATGTGGTTAAATTATATAGTCAAGTTTATCACACATTATTTAAACGTGACTGCTATTCTTTGCTAAATATTTAGCCACATATGAATTTGAAATGTGTGACAACTGAAAAGTAAGTTTGAAGCGTTAGTCACGATATGTATTTAAAAGTGACAAATATATGTCACACACTTGAATAGTGTGACCAAATGTCATATATGGTCACACGAAACCATAGAAACATGATTAAGTGTAACGAAAATTCGATACATCTGGTCACGTAAGTTAATATGTGTGTCTAAATTTTAGTGTGTATTTGCTTGCCACAACCTAATGTGTATAGTCACATTTAATTGTAGCATGATCATGTGACTATAGGCTTTACAATAGTCACAGCATATAAAAAATGTGTATCTAAATTATGTTTATTGCCACATTATAAGGGTATTATATGTGACCAATACATTCAAAATAGTCACATTGTGATATTTATGTGACTATTATTTATAGCAAAATGTGAACTCGGTTATCATTAACCTTGATATTAGTCACATTGAGTGTTTGTGTGACTAAATTCAAGATGTTATATATGGTCACATGAAGCATTTATTTAGGTGTCTAAATCATAGTCATATTTTGCCACACATTATTTAAGTGTAGTCACAATTCGATACATATAGTCACACATTTCGGATAACTTATGTAATTTTGAGGGGTTAGATATGGATTTTATAGTCTCTCTAGTTTAAGTCTAATTTGATATTAACTGCATGAATTGAGTTCAGACTATTAGTCGATCATGACTCTTCATTTGCCCCATTACAATGCTGCTAGTTATACTTAGAACTGCTAAGTATAATTAGATGTTGTGATCATTGTGCTTATGTTATGACTTGTGTTTTCTTTGTTTCTAGACTAACATTTTGCAGCAAAGGCAAAGAAAAAGCTATTTAGAATGGAATTTGGGTGAATGCTAGTAACTCAGAACTTAATGCTGCTTGGCATAACTTAATGCTGCTAGGCATAAATTATTGTTGCTAGGCATAATTCTAGACTAACATAATTTTTTTTTATTATAACAATATGTATATGATAATTTTTTCATCTTTTTTTTGTTTAATGAAGCAAGAAAGTTAAAATTCATAGAATAATAAACCAAAAAAAAAAAAAAAAAAAAAAAAAAAAAAATCCCATAACAAATTAAAAGTAAATTAAAAATTGTTCATACATAAAAAGATTAACAATTAAATTTCTAAGATTTCTCCTTATCAAAAGCCAAATATACATTATCGTAGTCAATGGCGTCCTCTTCGTCACTCAAAAATCCAACATCAGCCGCATCCTCTTCCACTGAACCAACCCGCGGCTTTGATCGCTTGTATTCCGCCTCATCTTTGGCAATTTGACGCAAACTTGCTTTGCGTGCTGCCTCCTTTCTTCCAGATCTCCACGACTCATACCACTCGTTAATGTTAAACAATTTCTCTTCCTTACCTGCATAAAATAAAGATTTTTCGATAATTAAATACTATACATTAAGAGAAGCAAATATGTATATCAAATTAATCCTTATATATACATGGTTACATTAGTTTGAATTGTTTTTTTTATTGAACATATATGACATAAATATACCTTTTGAACTTTCTCCTTCAAAACGTGGTTTCCTGAAATCAAATAAGCATTAGATGATAAATTTATAGAAGTTGCATCATGCAATGTGGTTTGAATGTTTACGTGTACAAAAGTTTACTTACTTTGAGCGCTTCTTCTTGAATGAAACGGTAATTGTTCTTTTCTTGTTTATTGCCATTTTCTTATAAGATTAATTGTTTAAAAAGTGTTTGTTAAATGCTAAGTGCGTGTGGCCTTAAAAAGGGATACATATAATAACATCAAAATACCTATATGGTAGTCTTAGCTAGTAGGGAATTTCGAAAGTCTAAACATTCAAGATTATTGCAATTTACCAAGTTGAACGTTACATTAGCATGTGAAACGCACTAATTACTCGTGCCTAATTGTAATCATTTTAATTTTACATATTAAATGCGCGCTCCTAAACATTCTATAATTTTATTTTTAAACTTTAAATGGTAATAAGCATTGTAAGCTAAGTGGTTTCGAATGTTAGAAAATATAGTAAGAATAAACATAATGGTATTAATCTAGTTATTAGTTGTGTAAAATTTGTGTTTGTAAAAGTTATAATCTAATTTCAAATTCTTGTATTTACAAACGAAATAAAGTTAAAACATAAAGTTAAATGAAACCATGAAGAGTTATGGTAACTCAAAACTTAATGCTGCTTAGCATAACTTAATGCTGCTAGGCCTAAATTACTGTAAACCGTTGTAACTGTAAAAAAGTAACTGTAAACCGTTGTGACACTTAAACGTTGTGACATTGCGACTCTTGTGTGCCTATAAATACAAAGGAATTACAACCAAATTCTTTCATCTTTTCATTACGTATTCAATTTTTGTTTGGAACTGCAATGGCTTCATCATCTTCAAATCATGCTTCAAAGAAAACAAAATGTTCAAGGGATACTTCTCCTCCTCCTCCTCCAATGCTAGAAAAATTTAAAATCCACAGCCTAACCCAGGAGTGCTAGGACAAATGCCATTCTGAAGGCCAATATGGTACTGAACGACAGTTGGTTGAACTTTACAACAAACGAATCGCGCGGTTGGAAGAACAAAAGAAGAAAGAACCAAGAGATCATACTGGTGCATCAGAACAAAGTTAATGTTCGGAATCAAGAAATAGAACAAATCCGTGGAAACATTGTTGATATTTACAAAGGCATTCAAAATTCCTTTGTATAATTTTCATTGAATTAACCCTGATATAAGATGATATTAATCATAATTATGTTATTTCTTTGAAGTTTAATGTTTTTGTGTTCAAAGAAAACTTATCTTATGTTTTTTTGTGTTCAAAGAAAACTTGGATTGGAATTTGGGTGAATGCTAGTAACTCAGAACTTAATGCTGCTTGGCATAACTTAATACTGCTAGGGATAAAAATAAAATGCCACAAAAATTAACCGATCCATATTCAGTTCATTAATGAGAAAATTGAGCAATGACAACATGTTTATTCATAAAGTCAAATAAAGTAGTACAAACGGATCACACAGGTTTATTCAATTACTTCCTAACTCAACTAATACATTTTCTTTTTACCCTTCCCTTTTGAACAAACTTTGGCATTTTTGGTTCCCATGGTTTTATACCCTTGTCTTCACAAGTCTTAGCATTGGGCACGCCTAGCACCTGAACCCTCTCATCAAAAAGCTCTTTGGCAGTCTGATGCGTGGGAATCGCACCTTGCTTTACCTCTCGAGGGATCTCGCGAGGCTTACAACCCCCACCAGGCAGTGTACCTGATCGTTGTAGTATTGTATAGTGACAAGTACCGGGGGATTGATCGTTCAGCTTAGGAATAGTGTCGCTAGGATTAGAAAACCTAATTAATAGTTCTAGAGGTGAGAGATGATTATTTTTGTATTTTTATATTTTATGAAAGCAATTAAAATCTTGGTTTTTAGAAGAGTGGGCGGAATTAGTTGCTATTCAACTAACCCAAAGCTAAGATGCAATCAAAATAAAATAATAAAAATGAAATTAAACTAATTAAACTAAGGTTGTGAGCAGTAATTGGAGAAATTGTGTTTACTTAGACTTCACTACTCCCTAGATATCTTTTACATGTTAATTACTTGTTACACTTGTATGAATGACGGGTTGTATTCCTTAATACCATTCGTGGGGTGGCATACATAACTCCCCAACTCTATGAGCTCTTATCTCCTCCTACACCATGACCCAGCACAACTATAGGGATTGTAAACAGTGGCTCATGCATTAAATACAACCAATAAAGACCTAGTACGCCTCGGTTCATGTTTCTTAAGACGTTCAAGCATGTTACCATTTGGAGATCTGCCAGTTTTCTTAAGCCTAACATATAAATCATTCATTCAAAACAAGAATAGACAAGTAATCAACACATAATCAACATCTAGGTTTCATTAGATCTAAGCAAATACAAGAGAGATCTAGCCTAGCATAGTAGAATTGAGACAAGAACAAGAGATAAACAACCAACACATAGACATATTGATTGAATTGAAAGTACACTTATCTCAATTACAATGCAAGGTCTCAAGGGTTTGGAACCCTTGAAAAACCTGTGAAAGAGGCACCAAAATCGTCTTTAGGGTTTCACCAAAACTTCTCTCTTTTCTAATGAAAAAACTAGAAAACTATATATAGGAAAAACAGTCTGACGGCGTCAAGAGTTAATTCTGACGCCGTCACCTCGCCGCCATAAACTTCCTCGGACGGCCTTGATCCACTTATGACGGCCTATGTGACGCCGTCACCACCCACGGTAAATTATTCTTGGCCACTTTGACGCCGTCACCAGTACGTCTGACGCCGTCACCACCTTCGATATTTAATTCTTCATGTCTGACGCCGTCAAGCTTTTGGTCTTGACGCCGTCACCTTGTATTTTCAGCCTGGATTTTTGGTACTTTGCCGTTTTCTTCACTTTATGCTCCAAAAACGTCCAAAATAGCCTCTTTTCCAGAATTCACTCTCCAAACACCTAAAATCACAAAAGGAACGATTTAGGGCAATATTTGATCAAATAAAGTCGGATTCGGGCTTAAATGACCCCCTAAAAACGGATCATTTTTCGCCTCATCATATACCCTTACACTTGAGATTTGCTTGTCCTCAAGCAAATGAGCTTTTATTCTACTCAAAAGACAAGTTAGGGGTCATTTAACACTAATATAAAAGTAATTACAACAAATAATCGTTCCACTAAAGACCAATAGACAAGCACGGAGGTCATACACAAGCACCTCACAAATAGTGTTTAGATACTCACATCTCTCGGGTGTAATAAAGTAATATAACATTATGGAAATGGAAGATATCTCTCACTACCTGTCATAGCAAAATAGATTACCATAGGCTTGGGAAAGGATCAAACCTCCACCACATGGCGTAAGCACCTAGGATAAACTATCAAAGAGGTCTTTTAAAGGGTTATAACGTTAGGTGTAGGGATATGAATTACACGGTTTTGTTGGATAAAGGAAGTTTTACTGGTGGCGAGTTAACAATCTTAGTTAATTACATGTACAAGATGGCGTTGCTAAGCCAAGACTAGACTCGACTTAAGCTAATAAATGAAAAATAACAAAAACATAAAATGAACATAAAATAAAAAACGGGATGGTAGTCCGTATGTTTTTTTTTCTCTCTTTTTTTTTTTTTTTTTTATTTTTTATTTTTTATTTTTTTTTTCTTTTTCTTGATTTTTTCGATTTTTTTTTTTTTTTTTTTTTTTTTTTTTTTTTTTTTTTTTTTTTGCATACACTCTTACCCTACCATCCGAAATAATACATCATAGGGGTTTGAGCATTCCCCTTACACTTGAATCTTTACATACTTTACAATTAACTAATCTAATGACTCGAATTAAGAAAATCAAAACACTTGGAGCACTTTTAAGATTAACGTACATATGGGGGTAATAAGTGATGTTCTTCCCCATTACTCCATAAAATAAGTACTTACCCATGAGTCCCAATCGTCCCAAAACAATATGTACAAGGATATGACTCGACTTAGCAACCATGTAATCAATTAGAAAGTTAACTTAGGGTTTAACAAATAACAATAATGCACTAAAAATGAGCGCATACACGGAAGGCTAAGGCGATTTGGTTGTACATTTAAGTGGGGTGTAACAAATTCTTCCTTTAAGTAAAATGCTTAAAGTTAGAAACGAAAAGATAGGCTCGGAGGGGTGTACTAGGGGTATCGTGTACTAAAAATGAGTACAACGCTAAGGGTGTGGGAAAAATTAGTTGACTTAACTAGCCAAGTAATATGACTTAAATGGTCAAGTAATCATGATACGGGTTTAACACAAGGGTGATCCTAATGCCTCTTATCATGTAGTAAATCCTACTACACGAATGTAGTCTCACTAGCGGTCTCGGGATGCATCACTAACGCAAGTTCTAGAATCTAAATGCTACCGGTACACTCATAAGCACTAATAATAAATGCTTTTCCTATCAAATCTAAAGGCGAACCTCACATCTTTGGGTGGAAAATTTTTCTGAATATACGGTTATGTGCTAGTCATACAATCTCCTATCCATGAGACGCTTGCTATGGCTAAAGTTTCACTCCTAAATGTTGTAAAAAATTTTAAATTTGGCGCTAAAATTACACTAACAAGTATTTCTCGTAGTTTTATTACTCATCTACTATCAAACAAAACAAACTCAAGCGAAAGTGCATATGTAAGGTATCATCTTTTTACCCTCCCCTTACACTTAAGATGAACATTGTCCCCAATGTTCAAGTAAAGAATGTAAAAGTTAAAAAGTAAAGAGAATGAAATCAAATACTCCCCTGATTCGCTCGGTATGGATTTTAGTTGACCAGGTTAAATCTTCTTCCAAGAAAACGAACAATCAAAGCTTCCCTTCCAGAATATAAATCATCTTCTTGTCACAAATAACCTGTAAATCCTGACAAAAGTAGACAAGGCAACCTCGCGTAAAATCGGTGGCATCCTATATAAGTTACTAAATCCTAGAAAACAAAGTAAGATATAATGCTTGTGGAATGAAGTTTGCAGATTTCCTGGAGATTATAAAACTTAATAATTCACAAAAACCATAAGACTCCGTTAGAAAAACAAAATCGGTAAAATTTCCAGATTTTAACTCCTGACGCCGTCAAGAGCAATGCCCTGACGCCGTCAGAATGAACCTGCAGAAATCCTTATGTTAAGTTTCCGGAAAATTTTTGGAAAAACTTTGTCCTACTTCCTGGAAAATCCTGCAAAACTTCATTATGACTCAATACAAGCATTTGACTCTAACAAATACGAATATACATGTTCATTAAATATTGTGGAGAATCATGATCGGTTTGTTTCTTAAAAACATATTTGGGGTTTCCCCTTACACTTATCTTTTGCAAAAATACCTCTAGGTTGAAGTTAAGACTAGGCTAAACAACATAATAAAGTATTTCCACTTTTTAGTAGAGAAACATGATCAACCAACAATAAAAATAAAACATGCATACGGAAGCAAATAACAATCAATCAAATAAAAATCACACAAGACATGGGTTGCCTCCCAAGAAGCGCTTTTCTTTATTTACGAGTCTTGTAGCTAGACTCAAAGTCGTGGGTTACTACGTGATTTCATCATTGGTTCCACTCTCCGATTGTAGATATTCCTTGTAGAAACCAATCACCTTTTTCTCAATCGCCCCCATAATCATTTGGGCAAATTCTTCATCGACTTTATACCTTGGTCCAAGGGCCAAGCAATCCTTGTAGTAAAGACTCTTTTTTTCCCATACATAGTCCATGCCCTTTTTCTTATCCTTCTCATCAATATTCTCAAAAGCACCAACGTTGTCCTTATCCAAACGAGATATAAAGCGAAATTCTTTCATCCTATTGGGCATCCTATAAGTGATACTATCGGTGTTACTTGCAAATCGAATCGTGCCTTCTACCTCATCATATTCTAACTTAGACTCCTCAACAAATGGTTGGCCAAACACAACATTGGATAATCGACAATCAATAACATTAGCAAGATCCTCCACAATCATAAAGTCGGTGACAAAAGTGAAATTACCAACAAAGACACGTAAACCTTTAACTCTCCCGACAAAGTTACAAACTCCACCGGGGTACTTGGGATCCCTTCTAGGTTCAAGTCTTGTGTTCACTATATCATTATAAACCGTTGAGGACATAATGTTGATTGGAGATTTAAAGTCAATGTAAGCATTGCTAATGTGCTTATATCCAATCATACATGGTATCTTAGCACTCTTAGGATCGCCTCTCTTGATCTTAGGTTCAATTATGGTGAAAGGAGATCGCGGGTTATCAATAAGATTATTATAGTATGCAATCTCCTCCTTAGTGGGGTATAGATCAAAGTAGTCGTTAAGCCTCGGATCCATTTCCTCCTCTTCTAGTCTCTCAACAATATTCACAAAGTCATTAGGCCCTAGGTCCTTATTTGAATACAAGGCGGTTGCTAGGTCACTAAATGTATGTTCGAGTTCAATCTTAACCAACCTATTAAGCTCTCTAAGCTCTCTAATCTCACTCTCAATCTGTTCACGTAACACAGCCACTTCTTCAGGGGAAAGGGGTGGATTCGCGTTTTCCATAATGGTCAACGGAATAGTCAATGGGGTTAATTTACTAACAAAGGCACAAAGAAATGAGATAGACTAACGAAGACCTAAAAATAAAAATAAAAATCTTACTAGAAAGGAATCTAGCAAGTAGACCTAATAAAAAGAAATCCTAACCTAGACAATAACTATTCCCCGGGCTGCGGCGCCAAAAACTTGATGCGTAGGAATCGCACCTTGCTTTACCTCTCGAGGGATCTCGCGAGGCTTACAACCCCCACCAGGCAGTGTACCTGATCGTTGTAGTATAGTATAGTGACAAGTACCGGGGGATTGATCGTTCAGCTTAGGAATAGTGTCGCTAGGATTAGAAAACCTAATTAATAGTTCTAGAGGTGAGAGATGATTATTTTTGTATTTTTATATTTTATGAAAGCAATTAAAATCTCGGTTTTTAGAAGAGTGGGCGGAATTAGTTGCTATTCAACTAACCCAAAGCTAAGATGCAATCAAAATAAAATAATAAAAATGAAATTAAACTAATTAAACTAAGGTTGTGAGCAGTAATTGGAGAAATTGTGTTTACTTAGACTTCACTACTCCCTAGATATCTTTTACATGTTAATTACTTGTTACACTTGTATGAATGACGGGTTGTATTCCTTAATACCATTCGTGGGGTGGCATACATAACTCCCCAACTCTATGAGCTCTTATCTCCTCCTACACCATGACCCAGCACAACTATAGGGATTGTAAACAGTGGCTCATGCATTAAATACAACCAATAAAGACCTAGTACGCCTCGGTTCATGTTTCTTAAGACGTTCAAGCATGTTACCATTTGGAGATCTGCCAGTTTTCTTAAGCCTAACATATAAATCATTCATTCAAAACAAGAATAGACAAGTAATCAACACATAATCAACATCTAGGTTTCATTAGATCTAAGCAAATACAAGAGAGATCTAGCCTAGCATAGTAGAATTGAGACAAGAACAAGAGATAAACAACCAACACATAGACATATTGATTGAATTGAAAGTACACTTATCTCAATTACAATGCAAGGTCTCAAGGGTTTGGAACCCTTGAAAAACCTGTGAAAGAGGCACCAAAATCGTCTTTAGGGTTTCACCAAAACTTCTCTCTTTTCTAATGAAAAAACTAGAAAACTATATATAGGAAAAACAGTCTGACGGCGTCAAGAGTTAATTCTGACGCCGTCACCTCGCCGCCATAAACTTCCTCGGACGGCCTTGATCAACTTATGACGGCCTATGTGACGCCGTCACCACCCACGGTAAATTATTCTTGGCCACTTTGACGCCGTCACCAGTACGTTTGACGCCGTCACCACCTTCGATATTTAATTCTTCATGTCTGACGCCGTCAAGCTTTTGGTCTTGACGCCGTCACCTTGTATTTTCAGCTTGGATTTTTGGTACTTTGCCGTTTTCTTCACTTTATGCTCCAAAAACGTCCAAAATAGCCTCTTTTCCAGAATTCACTCTCCAAACACCTAAAATCACAAAAGGAACGATTTAGGGCAATATTTGATCAAATAAAGTCGGATTTGGGCTTAAATGACCCCCTAAAAACGGATCATTTTTCGGCTCATCACAGTCTTTTTTGGAGTTTTAACCTTCCTAGCATCTTCGTTTTTTATGTCTGATCCAGAATATCCCTTTGGAAAGTAGTCTGCCCGTGTATTTGGAGGACCTTCAGAACTGCTTGATATGTGAAATGAAATTGAGTCACTGCTGTCAATGTATGATTTCTGCAAAAAAATAAAAAAGTATATTAAAATTTTAAAAAATATAGTGTAAATGAAATAAAAGATAATGTTGCAATTCAGGGTGTATTTGAAACAACATTTGTTCTTGGAACTCCAATGGCCACATTACTTGGTAGATGGTTGGTTTTAGATCTTAAAAAGAATGAAATGCAATAAACCAACATACGTAACCCTTCTAAGTTCCCGATACAGCTCCTTTTGTCGTTTCAACTCCCTTTGAGCAAAGGCTGCACCAGCCGCATTGCTAGATTGTGAAAAAACAAAAGGAACTGTATGGGAACTCAAAATGGAAATGTATGTTGAAACCAACATACGTAACCCATCTAAGTTCCCGCTACAGCTCCTTTTATCGTTTCAACTCCCTTTGAGCAAAGGACTGCACCAGCCGTATTGCTAGATTGTTGAAAAAATAAAAGGAACTGTTTGGGAGCTTAGAATGGAAAGGTATGTTGAAATTATAGACTCATTTAGATCATAAAAAAGAATGGAATGCAAACAGAGTGATACTAAAAATCTATAAATGTTAAGTAAAGAATAGAGTCTAAGTAACATCACTCATCTTGAATGCGATGATGAAGGAGTGTGGCCTGTCATAAACAATACACACTATATCATCATCGCATTGAAGACGTCTCAATGATCAGGCCAGATCTATCTAAAGTTGCAGAAAGGTTTCATTGCTTTGTTTTTTGGACACCGTGTAATAACGGTAGTAGAGGTTTTCCAAATTAAGTAATGGAATCGTTCTACGACTTTAGATAGATTTGCCCTAATATTGAGCTTTAAGTTATTAGAAAACAGATTCTTACTATCATTTATATTGCTCCCTTAGATGTGACGAACATACATATTAATTATGTAGATTCTACGACATTAGAGAGCTAATCGTGCATGAATGAAATCATATTAAACTTATAATAACAATGCAATGAACTACCATCCTTTCTACCCTAGCCAACAACAACATATCATTCAGCCTTGAATCTGTACCCTACCAACATCCGCCACTTTTCTTCCTTATTCTCTCAATACAAATGCAACATAATTCTTATACCAGATATGTAAAGTTATGTTGAAATTCCAGACTCAAAGTTTTACAAGCTCACTTCCTACATATCAAAAATACATCATACATATATATAAAGCAAACAGAATGATACAAACAATTTACAAATGTTGAGTAAAGAATAGAGTCTAAGTAACATCACTCATCTTGAATGCGATAATGAAGGAGTGTGGCCTGTCATGAACAATACACACTATATCATTATCGCATTGAAGACGTCTCAATAATTAGGCCAGATCTATCTAACGATGTAGATGGGTTCCAACGCTTTAATTGGACCCCATTTTCTAACGTTTGGTGTTTGATCTTGATTATCAGTTTTGGTTCTTTCAATAATCAAGATTAAACATCGTTAGAAAATGGGGTCCAATAAAAGTGATGGAACCCATCTACATCGTTAGATAGATCTGCCCTGATAATTGAGCTTTAAGTTCTTAGTAACCAAATTCTTACTATCATTTATATTGCTCACTTAAATGTGACGAACATACATATTAGTTTTGTAGGTCCTACAAAATTAGAGAGCTAATCATGAATCAATGAAATCATATTAAATTTATATCAACAATGCAATGAAAATATTTAATTGTAACTAAATACATGAAAAAACTCTTTAAGTTCTTGATATGTTTATTGTACTTCAACCTAATCCTAAGATAAAATATTTTCATTGTTTCTGTATTTTGGCAAAGAGGAAAGATGTATCAGTAATGGATGAAACACCAGAACAAGTTTATGTTCATACTTGAAAGTGGTGTCTTTTCATCCATCACTGATACTTCTTCTATCTTTGATACATATACATATTATGTTCATACTTGAAAGTGGTGTCGGTTCACCCATCCTTGACAAAGAACAAAGATGAATCAATAATGGATGAACAACACTAGAACAAGTTTATGTTCATACTTGAAAGTGGTGTCGGTTCATCCATCCTTGATACTTCTTCCATCTTTGATACTTGGATGTTTTAGCCTAAATATTCGCACTAAAACTAAAAAACAACCATAAACCCTAACAATAAAAAACACAAATATACAGATCATACATAAACCCTAACACTAAATAACACTAATTAAATAAACACAAACAATGAAATGATCAGATAAACCAAAAAAAACAACTAAATAATCAGATAAACCAAATCATCTGGCAAACTTAGGGTCAATATAGAAGCGATCTAAGTATGTTACCATATGCTTCCGATCTAACTTAGGGTCAAACTTAGGGTGTAGTAGTGAGAGAGAGAAAGAAATAACAAGGCATAGCTGTGTGTGAGTGTGAGATAGAGTATTAAGTATATGTTGCAGTGTGTGAAGTGTGTTTGATAAGCTTTGTAAATATTATATATTATAAGTGATGTGTGTTTGATAAGCTTTGCATATGTTATATATTACTAGCGGGGTACACGCACGTTGCGGCGGGATGTACCCTGTAATTAAAGTTTTGGCGAACGCTCTATATATTACTAGTAGTATTTATTTATGATGAAAATTACTTTACAGATAGCGAAAATATTTTTAGATGCATGATAAACTGTTGAAGTTATGAGAAAATGATATATTATCTGATTGACCAAGTCCACTTATAAAAAAAATTATGCATAAAATGTCTTACAAATTTTATGAAGAGAGTGTTTAGCAGCTTGATTTGTTTGTACATTGTGGTTTATAAATGATACTTTTAATTGAAAAGGTGTTTTAAATGTTATATATATTAATTATAAGTGTTGACCACTCAATGTGTGTAGGTGCTAATGCTTAAATTGATTGTACATATAGCTTAATTTGTTGTATTTACTTAAAATGTATAAATGAAAATCTTAAAAAATCGGAAGAGAGAGAGTCAAAGATGCATTATAAGATGTATAGATAAGTTAAAAATGATTAAAAGTATAAAAACTAAAAGTATTAAAAGTTTCAAAACTAAAAGTATTAATGGTACGTACATTTGTATTTTAGTGTATCTTGTATTTAAAAAATGGCCCAAAGAGTACATATGGTAAGATGCAAGGTTTTCAAGATAGGGATCAGATCCTACCCATAATCGTTTTCGTCTTTGCAAGATCATGATCGTATGATCGGATCGGGATCGTAAGATCCTTCTAGCTATAATTTCATTTTCTTAATAGTCTCGCTCTTTAACATGCAGTTTCCTTGTAAAATCGGATACATGAACTTGCATGCCTACCTTAACTCATTAGTACTTGTTTGAGTCAAATGCGTGTATCGAGTTAAAATGAATCAAAACACTAACACTTTTTCCGCCCCTTTTTCCCCAAAATCAAAACACTAACACTTACACTAGTCAGATCTATCTTCTATCTATTCATCTATTCTCCTTCTCTCTAAAACCGACTCACACCACTGCTAAACTTAACCGCCTTATCTCGCCGTGGTTCCACCAACCATCGATCCTCCACGCCATCACCGTCATCAAGATAAGGGAACTGTATGGGAAAGTTTGTTTGCTTCGGTTGTTTGGTTCGAGATAACCACCACATCCACCACCATCACAGTCAAGCCTCCATCACCCTCTCGATCATGTTATCCGGGATCGAGAAAGTTTGAACTCGGCTTGAGCTTGACTCGAAAAGCTCGATTTATCTGTAAAGATGTGTTTTCTGACACAAATTAAAATTGAAATATAATATAACCAAAGAATTGAATTTGGTTCGACTTCAGCTCGAAAAGCTTGATACATTCATAAATAAATATTTACACTTAGTACACTTAAAAAAAACATATTTTATATTACTTACAAGCTCGAGAACTCAACAATAACTCGAGTCGAACTTATATAAGATTGAACTCAACTCATTAAACATTTCGAGCTCATTTGATAGGCTTTCAATCTCTAAAATTTTAATCAGGCGCTCAAGATCTCAAGATCCGCCCCTAATTTTCCCCCAAAAATTTCAATCTCCCGCTCAAGATCCCGCCCCTTTTTCCCCAAAAATCAAAACACTAATACTTACACTAGTCAGATCTATCTTCTATCTATTAATCTATTCTCCTTCTCTCTAGAACTGACTCACAGCACCGCCAAACTTCACCGCCTTATCTCGCCGTGGTTCCACCAACCATCGATCCTCCACGAGATCACCAACTGTATGGGAGAGTTTGTTTGCTTCGGTTGTTTTGTTCGAGATAACCACCACATCCACCACCATCACAGTCAAGCCTCCATCACCCTCTTGATCATGTTATCCGGGATCGAGAAAGTTTGAACTCGCCTTGAGCTTGACTCGAAAATCTCGATTTATCTGTAAAGATTTGTTTTCTGACACAAATTAAAATTGAAATATAATATAACCTAAGAATTGAATTCGGTTCGACTTCAGCTCGAAAGCTTGATACGTTCATAAATAAATATTTACACTTAGTACACTTAAAAAAAACATATTTTATATTACTTACAAGCTCGAGAACTCAACAATAACTCGAGTCGAACTTATATAAGATTGAACTCAACTCATTAAACATTTCTAGCTCATTTCATAGGCTTTCAATCTCTAAAATTTTAATCAGGCGCTTAAGATCTCAAGATCCGCCCCTAATTTTTCCCAAAAAATTTCAATTTCCCGCTCAAGATCCCGCCCCTTTTTCCCCAAAATCAAAACACTTACACTAGTCAGATCTATCTTCTATATATTCATCTATTCTCCTTTTCTCTAGAACCGACTCAAACCACCGCCAAACTTCACCGCCTTATCTCGCCGTGGTTCCACCAACCATCGATCCTCCACGCCATCACAGTTATCAAGACAAGCTTTCGGTTGTTTGGTTCGAGATAACCACCACATCCACCACCATCACAGTCAAGCCTCCATCACCCTCTCGATCATGTTATCCGGGATCGAGAAAGTTTGAACTCGGCTTGAGCTTGACTCGAAAGCTCGATTTATCTGTAAAGATGTGTTTTCTGACACAAATTAAAATTGAAATATAATATAACCTAAGAATTGAATTCGGTTCGACTTCAGCTCAAAAAGCTTGATACATTCATAAATAAATATCTACACTTAGTACACTTAAAAAAAAACATATTTTATATTACTTACATGCTCGAGAACCCAACAATAATTCGAGTCGAACTCATATAAGATTGAGCTCAACTCATTAAACATTTCAAGCTCATTTTTCCCCAAAATCAAAACACTAACACTTACACTAGTCAGATCCCGCCCCTAATTTTTCCCCAAAAATTTCAATCTCCCGCTCAAGATTCCTCCCTTTTCCCCTAAAAATCACAACAATAACACTTACATTAGTCATATCTATCTTCTATCTATTCGTCTATTCTCCTTCTCTCTAGAACCGACTCACACCACCGCCAAACTTCACCTCCTTATCTCGCCGTGGTTCCACCAACCATCACTCCTCCACGCCATCACCGTTATCAAGACAAGGGAATTGTATGGGAGAGTTTTTTTGCTTCGGTTGTTTGGTTCGAGATATCCACCACCATCACAGTCGAGCCACCATCACCCTCATCTCACCTATCCTACTCTGTTCATGGGTATGCTCAAACACGTATTTAATTTATATTTTCTTAAATGTGTAATCGAATATAAAATGACTTATATTGATTTTCGTGAATTAAAACTATCCTAAAACATGTTTTTGATTATAAATCCGTGTGGTGGTAATCGTTGCAGGTAGACTTATTAAGACGACATAGTTTTCCTGTTTATTGGAATGGAGACAATCGACGTGTTCTAAGAGGCCATTGTTTTGCTCGTAAAGGGAGTCTTGATTGGTTTCCACTCCCGGAGGATGTTGCTGAATAGTTGGAGTTTGCTTATCACAGTTGTGTAAGTTATCTATCAAAAGATTAACATAACATCTGTTATATAGGAAATTAACTCAAATATGGTTGCTTTTTGTCAAACTGTTTCATTTGTACCAAATGTTAGTGATTTGCTTGCTTGGTAATGTGTTTGACATTTATTCGTTCCACGTTTGGCACTGCATAAAATTGCAACCAATTGTATATTATTTGTTGCCCGAGTTGATATGCAACCCGTATGTTTGTTTTTGAGGCTAAACTTATATTTGGGATATCTAATGTTGTCGTCTTTTATGTTAGCATTAATCATGTTACTTGTTTCTTGCGGGGGCTACATGCTATTTTCACGGGTGAGGATGATACATGGGATGCCTGGCTAAAAATTCCCTCAGCTGGATTTTCTGGCACACTTCATTTTCGAGGCGTGGGTATACTCCATCTCAGTCACCAAAGCCAACCCATGTATATTTTTACTGTTTCATGGTTGGCAGATCTTATATTATGTAGTGTTATTAGTGCCTTAGTTTCTTACATTTACCATATTTTTTTTTGCAAAAAGAAGCTGCCATTAGACTCAGATGTAAGCCATTTTTTATGTTGTTAACAATTTCATTTTCTAATGATAACACCATTGTATTTCTTAATTTATATTGCAGGTGACCACTCCAATGGCCATTGAAACTTTGGAAAACGTACCAGTAATGGAAACAATGGTAAGTAATAAAACATCCACCTTTAATTTTTTTTAGTTTTACGTACATGACTAATGTACCGTGTTTTATATATACATATAGGAACCTGTTAAAACTATCGGACATACGAAAATGCTTAAGCCACGACAAACCGGTTCTACAGGTTACACCACCAACTATGATACCAAATATTAGTGAACAAAATACTGGACTAAAATTAGTACCAACGAAGCGAAAACATTTGGTCTCTAGTGAAACCTTGCAAAAGCAAGCTAAGGCGGCGAAGAGTCAACAGGTTTTAACTTATGATAGTTGAGAATTTGATTATATTTGACATTACAATTTTGATATATATTTGCTTCATTTATATACATTCAATTTTTATTGAATTTGAAATACAATTGTATATATATTTACTTTATTTATATACATTCTGTTATATATATATATATATATATATATATATATATATATATATATATATATATATATATATATATATATATATATATATACTAGCAGTAGTAACTCTGCTCCAGCAGTACTAACGTGGTACTAGTATTAACTCTCCTATCATGTTTGTGCAGATAGTTGAACCAGTGGCTCATCTAGTTCTGTTATGTTGTGAGCTTTGACATGTTCTAGTTCTGCTCTCATCCTGATGTGTTGATATGCAGCAGCCTACATTTTCAAGGCTTTTATATCCAGATGATGAGATTAGATCAATGGGAGAAGAACTTGTAAGTTTAACTGAAAATTTTATTAGTATGTTCATTGTTTTGGATTAAAAGTCTTCATGATGTTGTTTGAATTACTGCTGATCATGTTTGTGTTAATATTGCTTAGATGGGTTTAGTGCAGCTCATGAACTTCAAAGAAAATGTGCCAAGTATTTACTACTGCTAGTACAAAAGTTACTACTGCTAGTTAAAGTTGGTACTGCTCAGAGATTAAGACCGCTCGAAGTTGCTACTTGCTTATGGAAAAGATTATAGATACTTATAAAGAAACTATTGTAAGCCGACTAGGACTCTTTGGTGTATAAAAGGATGCCCAATTTTATATTTTGTTCAGTTATATACATTCCAATTTTATTGTATTTGAATTTGTTTTGTAATATATTTGAATTGTTTTGATATATATTGATTTTTTAAATGTGACTAAAAGATGCATATAATCACACTTATTAACACTTTTGGTCACTGTTTGCTTTAGTCGTTGTGTGACTAAATATTACCGAAGGCCACACAAACATAAAATTCACGTGGCCATTGGATGATCTATAGTCACACAAAATACACATTTCTTCACTTTAAACAGCATATGGTCACACTTATTTACACTTTTGGCCACTGTTTGATTAATGGTATGTGACTAAATACCCAAAATAAACATGCTTTGTGTGACTAAATATTACAAAAGGCCACACAAACATCAAATTCACGTGGCTGTTGGATGATCAATAGTCACACAAAATACACATTTCTTCACTTTAAACAGCATATGGTCACACTTATTAACACTTTTGGCCACTGTTTGCTTAATGGTATGTGACTAAATACCCAAAACAAACATGCTTTGTATGACTAAATATTACAAAAGGCCACACAAACATAAAATTCATGTGGCCATTGGATGATCAATAGTCACACAAAATACACATTTCTTCACTTTAAACAGCATATGGTCACACTTATTTACACTTTTGGCCACTGTTTGATTAATGGTATGTGACTAAATACCCAAAACGAACATGCTTTGTGTGACTAAATATTACAAAAGGCCACACAAACATAAAATTCACATGGCCATTGGATGATCAATAGTCACATAAAATACACATTTCTTCACTTTAAACAACATATGGTCACACTTATTTACACTTTTGGCCACTTTGTGTTAAATTGTATGTGACTAACTCCAAAAAAACAACACCTATTGTGTGACTAAATCATCACAAACGTGACATTTATTGTATATTCATGTGGCCACAGGACGGGAAATAGTCACACAAAATACACATTTACTAGAAAGAATCATCTCAAATGTCACATATATTATATATTTATGTGGCCAAAGGTTGAAACATATTTACTCTCAAAAAACATTCGCGTGACTATAAAGTGTTTACGGTCACTGATAATGACTAATCTAACAAAACTTGTGTCTAATTTGTCACACATATTCGGGGTTTTGGTCACTCTTTTTCGATGGAAAAGGCAACGAACTCAACAATGTGACCATATGCCACCTACGGTGGCGGGACCTATGGTGACACACAACGAAAAAAATGTGTGTGACTATATGCATATCGTCACACATTTTTGGCGTGACCAATACAAAATTTTGTACCAGTGTTTCTCATAATGGGATTCAATTTCGATTTTCTTGTCCTCGTACCTCCCAACAAAATGGGAAATCCAAAAGGATGATTAGAACTATAAACAACCTTATTCGTACCTTGTTATTTCAAGCACATCTCCCTCCTAATTATTAGAGTGAGGCTCTAAATATGGTTGTTTATCTTTTAAATATTTTACCCTCACGCGCCATTGACAATGAAGTCCCTTTTACTTTTCTTTTTGGCTTAACCCCTGACTATAGTCTCTTACGTACCTTTGGGTGTCTTTGTTATCATCACATTGATACTAATAAAATACTCGGTGCTCAGGCAACCCCTTCATTTTTCTTAGGCAATGCCACAAATCATCATGGTTATCGTTGTTTAGACTTGAACACCAATAAAATATTCTTTCACGTCATGTTACTTTTGATGAGACTGTTTTCCCATTTGCCACAAAGACATCCCCTACGACCACTCCCACTGCCGGTTCCTCTTATGAATTTTTGGATGACTCATCTTATGTCATTTCCAATATTTTAAGCTTGTCTCCCACCACTTCACCAAATGTTCCAACTGCTCCTCAAGATGTCTCTACATCTGATGCGCTTGTTGAGCCTCTTAGCCTGCCTTCGGTGCCACCCACCAGACCACCTACCCCATTATCACAACCAACTCCCGTTTCTGTTTCCCATGATATGCCAACTCCACCCACTCACCCACCAACGGTTTTGATTCATCCCATGGCCACACGTACTCGTGTCGGGACTACTCGTCCTAATCCTCGTTATGATGGTCATGTGTCTACGATTTCTCCTTTACGTAGATCTTATAATGATGCGTTTCACGATTCCAATTGGCAAAATGCTATGTGTGATGAGCATGATGCACTTATTAAAAACAAAACTTGGACTCTTGTACCAAAACCCCCGGATGCGAATATTATTCACAGTATGTGGTTGTTTCGCCACAAGTATTTGGCAGATGGCTCTCTTAGTCGTTACAAGACTCGCCTTGTTGCGAATGGTAGCAATCAGATAGATGGTGTTGATGTTGATGAGACCTTTAGTCCGGTTGTTAAACCGGGCACTATTCGGACGGTTCTTAGCTTGGTTATTTCTTGACATTGGCCGGTTCATCAGCTAGATGTCAATTTTACAAGGGGATTTGGCTGAGATAGTTTATATGTATCAGTCACCTGGATTTCTTGATCCTATTCATCCTGATTATGTCTATTTGTTTCATCGGTCTCTGTATGGTCTTAAGCAAGCACCTCGGGCATAGTTTCAGCGGTTTGCTACTTATATTACTTCTGTTGGGTTTACTTCTAACCGATGTGACTAATCATTATTTATTTATAGACAGAGTGATGAGACTGCATTTTTGTTACTATATGTGGATTATATTGTGCTCACTGCTTCATCTGATAGTTTATTATAGCGGATTATTGATTCTTTGCATAAGGAGTTCTCTATGATTGATTTGGGTGCTCTTAATTACTTTTTGGGTGTTTCAGTTATGCGTGACTCTTCTGTGAGCGTAAGTATGCTATGGAGATTTTGGAGCGTGCCCATATGGTTGGTTGTAATCCTTCTCAGACTCCTGTTGATACTGAGTCTAAATTGGGTGATGATGGTGATCCGGTTTCTGATCCTAAGTTATATCGGAGTCTTTCTAGTTCTCCACATCATCTTACTTTTACTAGGCCTGATATCTCTTATGCATGATCCTCGCGAGCCTCATTCAGCTCTTAAGAGGATTTTGAGGTATGTTTGGGGCACCTTAGATTTTGGGTTACATCTATTTTCATCCTCTACTACCTCTTTGGTTGCTTATTCGGATGTTGATTGGGCTGGTTGCCCTACTCGATGCTCGAATTCTGACTATTGTGTTTTCCTTGGTAACAATCTCCTCTCCTGGCCCTCTAAGCGTTAACCGACACATTCTCGTTCTAGTGCAGAGGTAGAGTATCGTGGTGTTGCCAATGCTGTTGCTGAGACATGTTAGTTAAGGAACCTACTTCGTGAGCTACATACGCCTTTGTCTTCCTCTATGCTTGTCTACTGTGATAATGTTAGTGCCGTCTACTTATCTTCTAATCCTGTTCAACATCAACGTACAAAGCATATAGAGATTGATATTCATTTTGTACGGGATTTAGTTGCTTCTGGTCAAGTTAGAGTGCTTCATGTACCGTCGCGCTATCAGTATGCAGATATTTTTACCAAAGGCTTACCATCTGCTTTGTTTTAGGAGTTTCGTACTAGTTTGAGTGTTCGGTGTCCTCCCGCTCCAACTGCGGGGGAGTGTTAGTCGTATGTATTTAAGTCCATGTATATTTGTATGGGCTAAGGCCCAAGGTCTAGAATACTCTTTGTATTGGTATTTATATAACGGTTTATGATGAATGAGAGCTAATGATTCACACAAAATCCTACATGTAAGAATATAAGAGAGATAGTGATATGAATATGAATTGTATTATTGAATGAATGATTATTACATACAAATGAGAGAGTATATATAAGGAGAACACATGGCCTATTTGGGGTAAATTGCTAATCATCATCTCATGGCCAACTGTACATCCTTATCCCTATACACTCTTATACTTATTCTAACACTCCCCCGCAGTCTGAGTGGCGAAATCGCGAAAGCTCGGACTGGAGTAGTAAACTAGAAAGAGCTCAGAGGTTTAGTCAGCTATTGTCCCAAAAAAGAAAAATGACATTAACATATTAAAAACACAAATTTAGTCGATTCATAACAAAACCATACCAACGGTCGACATTAGTTGACTGGTACCCACGGTCGGCTAAGTCGACTGGTAACAAAACCGTACCAATGGTTGACTCTAGGGACTGGTACCAACAGTCAACTTTAATCGACTGGTAACAAAGCCGTATGAACAATCAACTAATTAACAAAGAAAGATGAGAAAACGAAAGTTGGTTCTAAAACTTCAACCCCCAAAGAACCTTCCAAACGAACGGGGCGTGTTTTTCCCTAGAAAAACATAAAGATCCACATTTTAAAAAAATGATAAGGTTAAGGCTTAAAGGGAGTCCTCCGAACCTCCGGTGTGTAGCCGGGCATGAGGCAGCGGAAGAGTTTAGGTGTTTAGTTTTTTGAGAGGATCACAAGGCCTGATACCATGTAGGATTTTGTGTGAATCTTTACCTCTCATTCATCATAAACCGGTATATAAATACCAATACAAAGAGTATTCTAGACCTTGGGCCTTAGCCCATACAAATATACATGGACTTAAATACATACGACTAACAGATATAGTCTTTAAATTTTGGGTTACGCTCCCATATTCCTCAACATCATGTTTTAATTCCCTCACAGTCAAAAACCCTAACACTCATTAAAAACTTCGTTAGTTGTATGACTTTTTTTGTCTTTTTGTCATGTCATGTCTAAACACCTATTAAATACAAACACACATACTTTTACACATGAACCCAAACACATCTTCTTTGATCCATTTATTGCGGATCTTGTATAGAGTAGACTAGTCAAAGTGGTTGTTCTATTCACATAATCACATATCATTATTGATAATGATCCATCTATATCATACTTAATTTGCCTAATTTTGTTTTTATTCAAAAGCCATAGTGATTTGAACAAAAATACCTGCTATTTGTATTCTTGCTCGATAAACTAAATAACGCTTCCAGATTATGTAAGTGTCAATTCAGACTTTTTGTGTTTTAATTTGCAATTTCCTATGATTACTCATTTTCTTAATTTTTGGGTGCTCTAAATATTGTTGATGATTTTGTCAAAAATGCACAACTCACTATCAGAACATGGATTCCAAATTTAGCGTGGTTATCTAAATTTTTTTAATTCAAATATTTTATTACCGCAAACAAAATAAGTAAATAAATAAATAAATAAAATACATTTAGTGTTGTAAATTATCTTATTTTTTTATTGGTTTAATTATTCTTCTTGTTTGAGTAAATATTCGTAGATGCTCTTCAACTTTAAGCTTCAGGTGTCACAAACCACTAACTTCCCCTTAGGTTAGGAATGCCTTATTAACTTAGCTTAGGCCCTCACTAGTACCCTAGGATTAGAAATGTCTTATTAACTTAACTTAGGCCCTTATTAGAGAACACTAGGATTAGAAATGCCTATAGGATTTTCCTGAGCTAAATTTTTGCTTTAATATATCATTATAACCTAACTAACCCTCAGACAAGCTCACGTATCCACCTATGCCAACCACTACTATGTTTACTTAATGTAAACATCTCGGTATGTCAAGTCAAGGTAATAAACATATTTTCACTAAGAAAACTAGTACTATAATACCCTATACTTGCTAGAAAACCCTAAATGCACCTATGTGTTTCCAGTTAGTTTTAAAACCCTAACTGCTTATCTGAACTTACATGCAAAGTGCTTAGGACTTAGATATAAGTTAAAATAGACTACCTTAGGATATATTAGAACCCTTAGGATATAGTACAACCCCTAGAAACTTAGGTACAAGTAATATAAGCACAAAACCTTAATTAGGTCATAACTTCCCGAAACTAGGTTAAAACTTTACCATAAGCTACCATCACTTAGTATAAGCTACTAATAGTTACTAAACATCATTAGGACATTAATTAAGACACTAAAACATAGATAAAACCTTAAACACTTAGTAAACAAAACTAGATTAAAATTAGACTTAAACACCTAAACCATGTTACTTAAGCACCTTAATATGAACAAGCAACCATCTTAGCACCTCTATATGACTAACCTAGTACCCTAGCACCTCCAAGCACCCAAGCTAGGAGGTGCATCACCTCCTTGTAAGCAACTACACCCTAACCGCCTCTCTCGGCTTATTACCACCACAACCGGCCTAGAGCTCAGCCCCCTAGCTACCATAGCTCATCTTCATCACCTACTAGACTTACCACAAGCCCCCATAGCCTTGCTTGCTCACCCCTCCCCCTCCGTGACACCTAAACCACCCGTTTCACCCCAAACCGCCATATCGAGCCTATAAATACCCCCTCATCCTCTCATTTCTTCTTCACACCTCTCCCTTCCCTTTCTACCTCACATTTCTATAGTATAAAGTTGTTAAAAGCAGTAGGAAACGAGTAAAGAAGCTCTGGTCGAGTTGTGTTGTGGTTTAAGGTCGAACGAGCCCTAGAAACCTTAGTTCAGCCCTCCCCCGACCCTAGGTAACCCTTAATTTACGTATATATAGTTTTAGAATAGACTTAGATACTTAGTATAAGACTTAGGTAGCCATTAGATTGCCATGCATGCATGTTTTCTTTCCTAGCCCTAGTTATAAGTCGAATTGCATGCTTAGATCTTTTATAGCTTATCTACTTGATATAATTTGCAATATGTGGCTTATTTGAACTTATATGCGTTAGATATAAGCTTAGAAACTAGATTGCCATGCTAGAATTAGAATTACATGCATTTAGGACTAGTTTTGCAAAATATTACATGCATAGGGGTATATATTGTAAATTCTTGAAACTATAAAGTCTAGGGACTGTTTTTGACATTTCCTAGAAGATATTAGTGTAAGGACTAGATTTGCAATATATTAAACCTTAAAATAAACTATTAAAACAAATATAAAACTAAAAGGACTAAAACTGCAAATAGTATAAATATAAGGGTAAATAGAGTAAATACTAAAAACTAGTAAAATCTAGGAACTATATATGTCATTTCTTTAAAATATAATAGTTTAGGGACTAAATATGCATTAGTTAGAAAGTTATATGCCTATTTGTTATAAGTATATAAGTTTAGGGTAGAAAACGTGTGTATATATATATATATATATATATATATATATATATATATAAGGGGTAAAAATAGACTATTTTCATAAAAATATAAAAACCTATTTCAGTTAGAAGCATAACACAATACTAGGGAGTTTCATGCGAGGAGTACTATGTGGATATTTCGTTTTGACGAGTTTATTGGGTTTACGAATTAAAGTTCCTTGACTCCTCGAACGATTATTGCATATACTTCTGAGATATGATGGACTGAACGGTGTTATGTTATAACTCAAACCTAGCCTAGCATGTTAAAGTAAAGACAAGCATAAGATAGAATCAAACAACACATAGACATATTGAATGATTATTGGAAGACTTATCTTTATTGAAACATGGATGAAAGAAGGGTTTGAAACCCCTTAATAAGGTGAAAATTCGACCTAGGGTTTGTGGTAAAATTCCTCCAAAAGTTCTCTCTAATGAACGAAAATTAGAAAACTATATATGGAGATTACACGTCTGACGGCGTCACGTTGTAATCCTGACGCCGTCAACTAGCCGCCAATACTCTTCTTGGATTGCTTAGATCCAGATCTGACGTCGTCATGTATAAATCATCTCTTGGCCATTACGTGTAAAATTGCTCTTGACGGCCTTGGTGTGCCAAAGCATGACGCCGTCACTTGTTAAATCCCAAAAACATTCTGGCGCGTCTCGTGTATCTTTTTATCCACCTCTTTGCCAACACATGACACCGTCACCTCCAAAGCATGACGCTGTCAGGTACTATTTCCAGCTTGATTTTGGAGATTTTGCCGTTTTCTTCACTTTTCGCTCCAAAAATGTTCAAAATGCTTCCTTTTCCAGATTTCTTCTCCAAAGTACCTAAAATGACAAAAGGAACGATTTGAGGCAATATTTGATCAAATAATCACGACTTAGGGCTTAAATGACCCCTTAAAAGCGTAACACTTTTCGCCTCATCAAATTCCCTTACACTTGAGATTTGCTTGTCCTCAAGCAAATGCGCTTTTATTCTAATCAAAATACAAGCTAGGGGTCATTTAACACTAATATAAAAGTAATTACAACAAATAATCGTTCCACTTCAACCAAAACAAGCACATAAATTATACACTAGCACATCACCAATAGTGTTTAGATACTCACATCTCTCGGGTGTAATAAAAGTATATATCATAATATGAAAATGAAAAATATCTCTCACTACCTGTCATAGCACATATATTATCATAGGCTAGGGAAAGGATCAAACCTCCACCACTTGGCGTAAGCACCTAGGATAAACTATCAAAGAGGTCTTTTAAAGGGTTGTAACGTGAGGTGTAGGGATATGATAAACACGGTTTCTTTTTATAAAGGCAATCTTTACTGGCGAGTTAATCATCTTGGTCAATTGCATGTACAATGTGGCGTTGCTAAGCCAAGACTCGAATCGACTTAAGCTAATCATAAACTAACAAGAACATAAAATAAACATAAAAGGAAACGGGATGGTAGTCCGTATGTTTTTTCTCTTTTTCTTTTTCTGTTTTTTTTTCTTTTTTTCTTGATTTTTTTATTTTTTTTCATACACTCTTGCCCTACCATCCAAAATAATACATCGTAGGGAATTTGCATCCCCCTCACACTTAAACTTTTACATACTTTACAATCAACTATTCTAATGACTCGAATTAAGATAATCAAAACACTTGGAGTACTTTTTAGATATTAACGCACATATGGGGGTAATAATTGACATCTTCCCCTATACTCCATAAAAATAATACTTTACCCATGAGTCCCAATTGTTCCAAAACAATATGTACAAGATATGACTCGACTTAGCAACCATGTAATCAATTAGACAATTAACTAAGGGTTTAAACATGTAACAATAATGCACTAAAGAAGAGTGCATACAAGGAAGGCTAAGGCGATTTGGGTGTACAATTGGGGTGGATTGTAAACAAATTCTTCCTTTAAGTAAAATGCTTAAAGTTAGAAATGAAAAAGATAGGCTCGGAGGGGTGTACTAGGGATATCGTGTACTAAAAATGAGTACAACGCAAAGGTGTGGGAAAATTAATTGACTTTACTAGTCAAGTAATTTGACTTCATTGGTCAAGTAATTATGATACGGGTTTAACACAAGGGTGATCCTAATGCCTCTTATCATGTAGCAAATTCTAACTACACGAATGTAGTCTCACTAGTGATCTCGGGATGCATCACTCTCACAAGTTCTAGAATCTAAGTACTACCGATACACTCATAAGCATCTTTTCCTAACAAATCTAGGGGCGAACCTCACATATTTGGGGTGGAAAATTTTGAGTGGTATGTTTTTCGTGCTAGTCATACAACTGCTATCCATGAGACGCTTATTAAGGTTAAAGCCTCACTCCTATATGTTGTAAAAAAAATTTTAATTTGGTGCTAAAATTACCCTAACAAGTGTTTCTCTTAGTTTTATTACACACCTACTATTGAACAAACAAAATCAAGTGCAATTGCATTCTCTAAGGTATCATCATTTACCCTCCCCTTACACTTAGGTTGAACATTGTCCCCAATGTTCAATAAAAAGGATTTAAAAGTAACGAAGGTAAAAGAATGAAACAAATACTCCCCTGATTTGTTCACTGTGGATAATGTGCTAACATGGTTAGATCCTCCTCCAAGAAAATGAATGTTGAAAGCTTCCATCCAGAAATATAAATCATCTTCTTGTCCAATATAACCTGTTAAACATGAGAAAACAATCACAACAAACCTCGCATAAAATCAGCGGCAAACTCTATATATACTAAAATCTTAGAAAGCAAATTAAGATATAATGCTTGTGGAATGAATGTTTGCAGATTTCCTGGAGTTTATAAAACTAAAGATTTAACAAAAACTCTAAGATTCCGGCAGAAAAACAAAACTCACAAAATTTCTAGAATTTTACACTTGACGTCGTCAGGTTATAACCCTGACGTCGTCAGAAGTGACCTGCAGAAATTTCATGTTAAGTTTTCGGAAAATTTCTGGAAAAACTCACGCCTCAATTCCTGGAAATCCTGAAAAATATCATTATGACTCGATACAAGCATTTGACTCACACAAATACTAATATGCACATTCGTTTAATATTGTCGTGATTCATGATCAATCTCGTTCTTAGAAACAAATTTAGATTTCCCTTACACTTATATAAATTTTTAATGTATCCAAGATTTATTCAAACTTTTATAAAACTCCTACCTTTAGTCAAAAACTTTTTAGTAATATGAAGATGATTTCTAAGGGTTATACTGGGGTAGGAGTACCATTCTTTTCATCAATGATTGTGCCAGATCAAACTATTCAGGGTGAAGGATCAACAATCCCAGTTGAGTCCCATCACACACCCATAATTGCTTCATCAACCTCAAAACCTCCAATTTTACAAACCAATAGGAGAAGACCCAAATAGAAATCTGTTATTCCTCAGCCCAGATCCCCTACTCACATCCCTATAGCAGATGGGGTTGTCTTCTTTGATAAGGATGACAAAATGGGAAGGGCTTTCACTACTGTCTCTGGCTTAGAAGTTCGACAGGACAATGGTAACATTCATAAGTCCCAATCCATGGAAACACCAGGGCCAAGTGATTCACCTCTCCCAAGAGTTAACACACTTGGAGGTGATGAGGGCAGTTTGCAACTCAATGAATTGACAGAAATATGTACCAAACTGTCAGCCAGAGTCACTAGCTTGGAGGATGAACTGAAGCAGACCAAGCAAGTATATAGGGTTGCTTTGACCAACTTATAAAGAAGGTGAAGAAGTTGGAGAAAGCAGCAAAGTTCAGTAAAGCTAAAAGGAGATCAAGAATGGTGGTCTTGGATGATGAACAAGATTTGGTGGATCCTTCCAAACAGGAGAGGAGAATTGATGATATTGATCAAGACTCTGAGATTACATTGGTACATGATGCAGAGGTTCAGGGGAGATATGGTCATGATGATATGGGGTTTGATATGGACTTGGATATTGCTAAAGATGTTTCTACTTGTAACAACTGTGGTTTTAACAGGTCAGTTTGACTGATAGTCTTGACTCGGTTGACGTTCGTTTGGTGTGTATTAGGTGTTTGTAGTGATATAAGTGTGATATAGGTGAGTTTTAGCACTAAATCCCTTTGCGTAAATGGTTTTATTGTGATTTGGAAAGTTTGGAATCTGGGAAAGTTCATTTTGATCACCTTTGTGGTGTAGAAATGACTTGTGTAGTTTTGGCGTTTTTGTGTTTTTGTGTAACGAGTCTTCATTCAAGTATTTGAGCGTTAGCAAGTTACGAGGAGTTTGTTTTTATGAGTTATATTTCAAAAGAGTGTGAATTCTATTTTTGGAAACTTTATTTTTGAAAATGATATTTACCGGTTGGTCGTAAAAACTGAGGTTTATCGCGTAAGACGTCAGGATTAGTTACGGGTATTTATAAAATATGAAAAGTATGAGGTTTTTGGTGTAATAAATTAATTTAATAAAAAATAATAAAAATATATATTTTATATATGTAAAATTCGGATTTAAGGGATAAGGGGGAAAAAGGAAACCCAATTTGAGTCTAAATATGACTCTTAGGCCCAAGGATTATCCCTAATTAATATATATATATATATCAAACCAAACACCCCTAAAACATTTTTCCAGCAAATTAGAGTCGATCCAAGAGAGAAAAGAAGAAGAAAAATTAGGGTTTGTAATTTGGGTGCAATAATCAAGAATCAAGGTAAAATCTTTAAATCCTATATTCAATTAATTGATTAATTAAAATAATTCATGTAATAATTATATGATGGATTAGGGTTTGTGTTAACTTCTGTAAATTAATGTTATTAAACATGTTGGGATCAATTAATGATAATAGTATGATGATTGGTTAAAAGAATTGAGCGTAAAACATGCTAGTTATTGAGTTAGGGTTTGGACAGATTTGTAAGGCTGTAAAGATGTGAGTGTATATAACTGATGGTGATGAGTTAAGTCACGAATTTTAAGTCTAAATTGAAGTATAATGAAAGATCTTTCCAAAAAGTCCAGCCACGATCAATTTTGAGGTCGGGAAGTCGGTCTATTGATTTTTCTTTGTTAAGGTGTCAAAGCTGTCAAACCGGGACAGATTTTGGGTAAAAGTTTGAGGTTGGCATGTGGTTGTAAAAGTGGTATTTTGACTTGGTATTCTGGAATAGTTAAGTTTTAGGTTATATTAGACTACCACAAAGAGGATTCGCGATAAAAACTTGTGGAATTAATTATTAAAAATCAAAAATTTTTGGTGTGCGTTCAGATCCGAATTTGAGTAGTTGTCAAGTTTGAATTTTCAATGAGTACTTGTGTGTGTTATTGGTCCATGGTGTTCTGGGATTAGCTTTTATGCTTATGAGAGACCATAGTAAATTTTTGGGGTGAGTTGTTGAGCTTTATTTGTTGTAATTTCATGTGAGTGAATGTACTCAAAAATTCTGCGTTTTCTGAGTTTTAGAGTGCAAGGTATTTAGTGAGTATTAAGTTATGGTAGTGGTTAGTGTGGTGTCTAGGAGATCCATGGTGGGTCATATGAGTCTTAGACATCCATCATATGTATATTACATGGGTTGTAGCTTTTAGCTTGACATTGTGTAATGTGGATTATTTTTGTGTATTATAGATTGTGAATTGTTTTGTGGAGCTGCGGAGTTTAAGGTGAGTTCATAGTCCCATATTTTTACTTTGTTTTAAACTTGGGATGGGAATGATGCTTGTCTTAAATGTTTTAGTTTACTGTGATGATGTGTGTGATATTAAAGAGCTTGGACTTATAATGTTATTGTATATATGCTATGTGTGATTATTTGCTTGCGTGGATGTTTTGGGATTCAATTAGGATAGCGACCTAATTGATGATATATTTTTGGGATTCAATTGGGAGGGAGCTTACCCTGTTGCTCGCGCATGCGACCTAATTGATGATATATTGATGGGTACTACTTTGGATCGGTGGGCACGTTCCGCCCAATGGTTGCCTTATGAGTGTTGTTGCCTTTATGTGTGGATATTAGCTTGCAAATGCATGTAGCTATATGATAACTATAATTATTTGTCCAGCTATATTTTGTAATCACAGTAAATTCAGTTGCCTTGTGTGTTGAGTCTTAAACCTATGAATCTCACCAACATTATGTTGACGTTTTAAGCATCATTTTCAGGTGAGCTTTCTAAGGATAAGATAGAAGGATGAGGATAGACGAGACCTTAGTTGCATTGGAAGTGGTTTATCATCTATGTTTGGATTTATGTTTTGTTTTGGGTTATTTTATTTTGGGGTATTGTTACAACACTTTGTGTTTGTACATTGCTCTATTTATATGCATGTAGTTGTTCTCTATGTAGACACCAGGTGTTGTGATGATATCTATGAAGTTACACCCGCGCGTTTCCGCCGTGGCGGGGTGTGACAGATTGGTATCAGAGCCTTGGTTATAGAGAATTAGGTGGTTTAACCTAGACTATAGCCTAGGAGTCCTTCATATAGTTGCATTTAGGACCTATGTATAAGTATAGTATTTTATATGTCTATTTTCCTATATTTATGAGATGTTTTATTGAGTTTCGGACGTCTATTTTATCACCTATACATATTATTATATATATCGACTTTATTATATTGTCTTCTGCGCGTAAGATGCTTCGTTGGACAACCGTTGTTGCTATCGGATGCGAGAGAGGTGGTAGGATGAAGCGGACTAACCGCAGAATCCGAGTTTCCGATAGCATGTATCTATGTCGGACAAGGAGAGGACGTTTATGGGAAACGTTGGTGGAGAAGAAGTGGAGAGGTTTGGAACCACGGTGACTTCTGGAGATGGAGCCATTACCAAATACCCTTGGTAGTGTCCTCACTTCACCTAGGAAGGAGATGTGGTTTAGTCTAAACCTCGTGATTTGTATGCGCTTGTGAATCATGTGGAATTAAAAGAAAAGAATAGAGATGGTTTTGCATGTTGTCGACTACCTCAACATGTAGGAAACATGAATGGGTGGTTGAGTAAAGATGAAAGGGAGTTAGAATGGAATGGTGTGGATTCGGATCTAAAGTCCACAACGAGTAGTAAGTTGAATTGATCTGAGTGGGGAGATAAGTGCGAGAGTGGAGTTGAGCCATTATGCGACGTCTTTTGTTTTGTGTTATGTTTTGGAATTTGTATATTGTCTTTTGCCGTCTGGAGCCATGTTGGAGCGTGATTACTCTTGGATATTGGATTGACCTTATCCAAGTGATTTTGATGATAGAGTTTATGTAATCATTGGAATTGTTCCATGTGAGATGATTGTTTGCGACGTCTTGTGTTTTTGTTTGCATGATTGTTGCATGATGTGTTGTCATAGGAGGGAGTACACTTATGAAAGGGGGCATAGATAATTATGGTGGCCAACATAATTATACATGCGTCACAACACAAGTGGACTTGCAAGCATGATAGCATGGATTGCATGGTGTATTAGGTGCTATGTGGTATATGTGCGTTATCATTGAGATGTGTGGTTTTGGAAGTAAGTATGCGTGCGGAATAGGCTTATAACTATGGTCGCGAACATAATTATAAGGGTATCACACACGTGGACTTGTGACCATTATTGCATTGATTGATGTTTGTTGTTATAAGTTGTGGAAGATGGTATGTGATATCATGTTGGTGATGGCTGTATGGTTAGAGAAGTATTCTCTTAACCGTTTGGGCAGTCGTTATACGTTGGGGTGTGTAGGTGGTAAGATTCCATCCTACCTATCATACGTTGATACCTTAATTATCGGTGGGTACTTATGTTGTGGTATTTAAGTTGATTCGTTTGCTAGACACTCCGTTTGTATACCTAATTTTTTTTATTGGCATTCCTATTCGTACCATGATGGTACATATGCCATATTCTTTCTATTCGACGTCGTTATAGGTGTTGGGAAATCGAATTCGTTTTGTTGGATACTGTTTCGTTTCTTTGGTTATTCCATACATTCATTCCTCGGATGAATGTTATACTATTATTCAAGTATTGTTGGTTCGTGACGAGTTGGTGTGGATATTTAATCCCTCATTTACACACCAATTGAAGTTTGTGACATGTTTTTGTAACTTGTTAGTATCGGTGTTTTTTTTTCTATGATTTTGGTTTGATTGTTGTACGAATGAGTCTTTGCGTTCTTCGTTTGGTTTGCAATGCATTTGCGTGAGTGTTCACTGGTATGAGTTCGTTTGAGGATTATTTTGGTTACGGAATTCTTCAATGTCTTTTGCGTTCGATTATGAGGTTGTGTTAGAGTCTTTATGATATTTTCCAAATTCATTTTGGGTATTTCAAGGTCGTTTGATGGAAACTAATATTTTTATGGTGAAAATGAAGTGTGAAAAAAAAAATGGTTATGTTGATGTCTTACATAAAATGGTTTATATATATTAAAAAAAAAGTATAAGTTTAAGATATGTCTCGTAAAAATAATAATAATAATAATAAATAAATAAACGGTATTCATTTGTTTTTGGGAAGGCGAGTACGGGAATAAGAACTGTCTATGGTTCTCATTTACTAAACTTGCTATGTATTTGGTTTATCGAGTGTTTCTTTCGGTGAGGTACGCTTGTGCATATTTTATGGGTATGTGTATTTTCTTTGTATGGGTTTTCATGAACATTTTATCCATGTCTATTTTATTTGGTGAAATTTTCTCATTGTTTTTTTTTTTCTACCTTTGATTTTGATGTTCGTTACTTCGTTAGTCGGTAATTCGTACCCCTTTTGAGTTCGTTAACATACGTTTTAGTTCGACCAGTTTCATGGTTCGCGTCGTATACTTAGGATAGATTGTCGTTTTGATTATCAATTTATTCGTTGAAGAAGAAGAGGATGTTGCCAAGTCTCCAAGTGAGAAGTTCAGCTTCAAGATGTACGTTCTTCCGGCATCGCGGAGGTAGAAGAAACATATGAGGAACTATGTGATACGTGACTTAGAGTTAGGGAGTAGAACTTGGAGATGATATTGGTATGGAGCAGAAAGTGTTGTCTACACAGATCATAAGAATCTTTAGCATATATTTGACAAGAGGTTAATATATGTTGAAGAGAAGTTGGGTGTGGAATTTCTCAGTGACTACGATTGTCTGATTCGCTATTGTCAAGGAAGGGAGGACATCGTGGTAAGAGCGCTGAGCGGGAGTGAACGAGTGAAACTTAGATGTTTGTGAGTGATGATTATGCTAATTCAGTTCGGAGTTAAGGGGATGATGTTGACGGCCTAGAGAGAGGTTCAAGGATGAGAACATGTAGGAAGAATGATTACTTAGTTTAGACCAGTAAATGGAAAAGAATGAAGATGGACGATTGTACATTGCGGACCCGCTAATGATTTCATGTAGAGGAAGCTTAAGGACATCGATCATGCAAGGTATTTGATACATTCGAGAATGGATAAAACGTATTATTACCTTAGCAAGTGGTTGATACGCTTGAAGGTGAGTATTGATGTCAACGATTATTAAGGTGATGCAACGGTCAGAGATGCTTGGAGATTTTGTTGAGAAGGAATTGGTGAGATATTTCATTTGATGAGTTGGTAGAGAGACGTGGGGTGTCGCGTCAATCAGCTTATATCAAGATGAAATACCTACTTCGCGATAGTGGTAAACGTGTTATGTAGCCTTGAGATAGCATATGAAGATGAGTACGACTTATCGTTCTTAAATGAATGGATTAAGTGAGTGTACAAATTAGGCGTTGGATGGTGAGCTGAGAGCATGGGTGTGTTTGATGTTGGAGGAAGCCGGGGTATACATTTACCCTTAGCTGAGTTCTTCTATATCAACAATTATCATTCTAGTATTGAGTATGTGTCGTGTGAAAAGTTGTATGGAAGGTAATGTAGGTCACCTGTTCTGTGGGCAAAGGTTGGAAGAAGCCAACTAATTGGTCCTGAACTGGTACGAGAGACTACGAATAAGGTTTTTTCGATTAAGGAAAGACTTAAGGCAGCAAGAGATCGCCAAAAGAGTTATGCGGATTATTTCCATGAGCCCTTAGAGTTTGGTGTTGGTGATATTGTGAGTTTAAAAGTATCTCCTTGGAAGGGTGTTGTGCGTTTCGGTAAGAAAGGCAAGCTAGCACCGAGATACGTAAGACTGTTTGAGAGTTATGGAAAGGATTGGAATTGAGACATATCGGTTGAATTTGTCTGAGAAGTGAAGTAGAGTGCATGATACGTTTCACTTATCTAATGGGAAGAAGTGGTTGGTGGATACTAGTCTGCATGTGCCATTAGATGAATGTAAGGTTGACAAGACTCTTTGTTTTGTCGAGAAACCTGTTGGGATTATGGAACCGAGATGTTAAGAGTTTGAAGTGTGGTGAGATAACGTTGGTAAAGGTATGCTGGGGATTCTGAGCGTGGTCCTGAGTTTACTTGGGAACGTAAGGATCAGATGTAATTAATGTTAGTTTTGAGTGTATCCATTATATGTGGTGTTACCTGCGGTTACCATTTGTATTTTTATTTGGTTCGAGGATATCGTACCTACCTGTGAGAAGTTGTTTGGAATGTTGGAGTTATTGATCGGGGAGTGTATCTATTTGCAGGTAATGTTGGAGTGACGAATTATTTTTTTTCTATTGTGTGAATTCGGGTATTTATTCGGTTCATATTTTTGCGATTCTTTCTCTGTGATTTTATGGGGTGGTATTATTCCGCTTAAAAATCCATAAATTTCATTTTTGCTGTTGTGAGTGGTGACTATAGTAGTTGAATCTCGGGACGCGATTTCCCTAAGTGGGGGATGATGTAACAACTGTGGTTTTAACAGGTCAGTTTGACTGATAGTCTTGACTCGGTTGACGTTCGTTTGGTGTGTATTAGGTGTTTGTAGTGATATAAGTGTGATATAGGTGAGTTTTAGCACTAAATCCCTTTGCGTAAATGGTTTTATTGTGATTTGGAAAGTTTGGAATCTGGGAAAGTTCATTTTGATCACCTTTGTGGTGTAGAAATGACTTGTGTAGTTTTGGCGTTTTTGTGTTTTTGTGTAACGAGTCTTCATTCAAGTATTTGAGCGTTAGCAAGTTACGAGGAGTTTGTTTTTATGAGTTATATTTCAAAAGAGTGTGAATTCTATTTTTGGAAACTTTATTTTTGAAAATGATATTTATCGGTTGGTCGTAAAAACTGAGGTTTATCGCGTAAGACGTCAGGATTAGTTACGGGTATTTATAAAATATGAAAAGTATGAGGTTTTTGGTGTAATAAATTAATTTAATAAAAAATAATAAAAATATATATTTTATATATGTAAAATTCGGATTTAAGGGATAAGGGGGAAAAAGGAAACCCAATTTGAGTCCAAATATGACTCTTAGGCCCAAGGATTATCCCTAATTAATATATATATATATATATATATATATATATATATATATATATATATATATATATATATATATATATATATATATCAAACCAAACACCCCTAAAACGTTTTTCCAGCAAATTAGAGTCGATCCAAGAGAGAAAAGAAGAAGAAAAATTAGGGTTTGTAATTTGGGTGCAATAATCAAGAATCAAGGTAAAATCTTTAAATCCTATGTTCAATTAATTGATTAATTAATATAATTCATGTAATAATTATATGATGGATTAGGGTTTGTGTTAACTTCTGTAAATTAATGTTATTAAACATGTTGGGATCAATTAATGATAATAGTATGATGATTGGTTAAAAGAATTGAGCGTAAAACATGCTTGTTATTGAGTTAGGGTTTGGACAGATTTGTAAGGCTGTAAAGATGTGAGTGTATATAACAGATGGTGATGAGTTAAAGCACGAATTTTAAGTCTAAATTGAATTATAATGAAAGAGCTTTCCAAAAAGTCCAGCCACGATCAATTTTGTGGTTGGGAAGTCGGTCTATTGATTTTTCTTTGTTAAGGTGTCAAAGCTGTCAAACCGGGACAGATTTTCGGTAAAAGTTTGAGGTTGGCATGTGGTTGTAAAAGTGTTATTTTGACTTGATCTTCTGGAATAGTTAAGTTTTAGGTTATATTAGACTACCACGAAGAGGATTCGCGATAAAAACTTTTGGAAGTAATTATTAAAAATCAAAACTTTTTGGTGTGCGTTCAGATCCGAATTTGAGTAGTTGTCAAGTTTGAATTTTCAATGAGTACTTGTGTGTGTTATTGGTCCATGGTGTTCTGGGATTAGCTTCTATGCTTATTAGAGACCATGGTAAATTTTTGGTGTGAGTTGTTGAGCTTTATTTGTCGTAATTTCATGTGAGTGAATGTACTCAAAAATTCTGCTTTTTCTGAGTTTTAGAGTGCAAGGGATTTAGTGAGTATTAAGTTATGGTAGTGGTTAGTGTGGTGTCTAGGAGATCCATGGTGGGTCATATGAGTCTTAGACATCCGTTATATGTGTATTACATGGGTTGTAGCTTTTAGCTTGACCTTGTGTAATGTGGATTATTTTTGTGTATTATAGATTGTGAATTGTTTTGTGGAGCTGCGGAGTTTAAGGTGAGTTCATAGTTCCATATTTTTACTTTGTTTTAAACTTGGGATGGGAATGATGCTTGTCTTAAATGTTTTGGTTTACTGTGATTATGTGTGTGATATTAAAGAGCTTGGACTTATAATGTTTTTGTATGTATGCTATGTCTGATTATTTGCTTGCGTGGATGTTTTGGGATTCAATTAGGATAGCGACCTAATTGATGATATATTTTTGGGATTCAATTGGGAGGGTGCTTACCCTGTTGCTCGCGCATGCGACCTAATTGATGATATATTGATGGGTACTACTTTGGATCGGTGGGCACGTTCCGCCCAATGGTTGCCTTATGAGTGTTGTTGCCTTTATGTGTGGATATTAGCTTGCAAATGCATGTAGCTATATGATAACTATAATTATTTGTCCAGCTATATTTTGTAATAACAGTAAATTCGGTTGCCTTGTGTGTTGAGTCTTAAACCTATGAATCTCACCAACATTATGTTGACGTTTTAAGCATCATTTTCAGGTGAGCTTTCTAAGGATAAGATAGAAGGATGAGGATAGACGAGACCTTAGTTGCATTGGAAGTGGTTTATCATCTATGTTTGGATTTATGTTTTGTTTTGGGTTATTTTATTTTGGGGTATTGTTACAACACTTTGTGTTTGTACATTGCTCTATTTATGTGCATGTAGTTGTTCTCTATGTAGACACCAGGTGTTGTGATGATATCCTTGAAGTTACACCCGCGCGTTTCCGCCGTGGCGGGGTGTGACACTACTGCTCATGATGAGGTTAGTACTGCTGAACCAGTTAGTACTGCTGGTGCATCAATTAGTACTGCCAGTCCTACAAATACTGCTGTGGATAAAGGAAAAAGTATTATGCAAGAGTCTGAGCCATCAAGAAAGGTCAAGAAGAGGGTTCAAGTTCAGATGAGTCTTGATGAAGAAATGGCTCAGAGGGTACATAATGAAGAACAAGCAAAATTTGAAGAAGAACAAAAGATTGAAAAATTCATGGAAGAACAAAAGCTTGCAAGAGAAATAGCTGTAGATGAAGAAGCACATATTAAAGCTGATGAACTTTTAGCTTAGAGGATGTATGAAGAAGAAAGGATAAGTCTCAATGAAGAAGAAAGAGAGAATGCACTTCAAGAGCTACTAGAGATGATTAGAAAGAATCAGAATGTAAAGAAAGCTGAAGCTAGAAAGAATAAACCACCAACTAGAGCAGAAAAGTTGAAGTATATGATTGTCTATTTGAAGAATCAAGACCACTGGACTGCTAGTCAACTTGCAGGCAGATCATATGAAGAGATTGAAGACTTGTATAGTAAGGCTTACAAGAAGATCCAAGATTTTATTCCTATGGAAACTGAAGAAGAGAGTAGAGGAGTTAAGAGAGCTGGAATATTCTTAGAATCATAATCGTCAAAGAAACAAAAAGTTAGTGAAGACTTACCTACAGTAGAAAAGCATGAAGAAGATTTGACTGAAGAAAGGCTACAACAATTGATGATCATTGTTCAAGAACAAGGAAAGAATGTTGAAGCTCTACAGACCAAGTATCCTATTATAGATTGGGAGATTCAAGATGATAGATTGATAAAGAGTTGGAAGATCATCAGGCTTGGTAATCACATTGAAGTGTATCAACACTTTGATGATATGCTCAAAGCATTTGACAGAGAAGATCTGGTAAAGCTATGGGAGTTAGTCAAAGAAAGATTTAACTCAACTGAGCCTACAGATGACAAAGACAGGACGTTATGTGTAGATTTGAATATAATTTTTGAGCCAGATGAAGATGATGAGATGTGGTTATTTCAGGATGGTAATCAAGGTTTAAAATGGACTTTGTACAACTCATGCGCAGTTCATCACGTGTCTACAAAAGTTGGAACAGATATCTATATGTAGGTGGAGAAAGACTATCCACTGTCAAGGGGAACACTAACATTGATGTTGGCTGCAAAACTCTAGGTGGATGAGCATACTGAGATGGCAAGAGAACTTCTGAGGAAGATATTCATGCAGGCTGAAAGATCAAGAAGATGAAGTGTTTGGAAGAATCCTTTCAGAATCACAGATTTAATTCAAGAAACTTGATGATTTGGAGGTAAATCAAAAGTTTAGGGGAGGATTGTCGGGAATTAATGTATTCATACTTAGTACTGCCAAGCCAAGACTTAAGATTATTCAAGATTAACACTGCTAGTACTACCAAGTTAGTACTGCTAGAAGGAAAGTTAGTACTGCCAGAGTATTAACTTAAGACTGCTGAAGGAAGATAGTACTGCTAAAGTGATAAAGACGTCTGAAGAGATATGTATTGAGTTATTCTGTGTATATTCTATTTAGTTAGAAAGATACGTATAAGTTTAATATTTTAGAAGATTTGTATCCTTAGTGTATAAAAGGAGGTCCTAGTTTATGATGTTTGTGACGTGCTTTTGATACATAGCTTCAAGGTTGTAAACCCTAGTACTACACAGAGTACTTGTATTATTGATAATAATATTGAAGCTTTTCAGTAAATCATTGTTCATACTGTTTTACTATTTCATTGATATTCTTCTAAGTATTAAGGAGTAGATTCCGCATACTCTTTAGTATTCACAAAGTTTCTAATACAAGCTCGTGTATTTGGGATCTACACATAAGTAAGAAAACAAGCTAAGTTCCAATTAATAACATATGTTGGACATTTTTTTTCCTTCTACAAAAGAAATCCAACAAAAAGACCTTACTATCGCCGAAAAATATAATCACACTGGTATCCACCGCCGCAACGCGCTAATACCCGGCTAGTTAATTAATAAAAACACATTTTCTGTTGACATATTTTATCTGATCAGCGTGACATATGGCAGTGGCCTTTGGATGGTTCTTCGGGGTTTTCTGTTGCTTCTATTCGCTCTCTACTGGACTCTAGGTTGTTGGTTACTTGTAATGAAGCCACTCGCTGGAATCGGCTGCTCCCCATTAAAGTTAATGTTTTTCTATGGAGGTTGAAGCTTAACAAGCTTCCGTCTAGGGTAAACTTAGATAGGCGTGGTATAGATGTCATCTCGCTTATCTGCCCTTCCTGTCAAGGTGACATAGAGACGGTGAATCACACGTTCTTCAATTGTAGTTTGGCTAAAGACTTGTGGTCCCTTTTCTCTAAATGGTGGGACTTGGACATTCCTATTTGCGGCAATATTGAGGAGTGGTATGTTTGGTTAGACGGCTTACATGTCTCTTCCAAGGTTCGTTCGTTTAATGAGGGAGTCGGGGGTACTCTTTTGTGGTCCATTTGGAATTTTCGTAATCATTTGATTTTCTCCAATACCCCTCCTAAGAAGTCGGCGATTTGGGATTCCATTGTTTCTCAATCCTTTATGTGGATTTCTTCTAGAAATTCCAAAGGCAAGATTAGTTGGGTAGGTTGGTTGTATAATCCTATTGCCACTATTACTTCTATGTAATCTTTTCTAGCTTTTGCTAGCTCTTAATAAAATCCGCCGTTCAAAAAAATATAAAAACACATTTTCTCTTACGCTCTCCCTACTTTCTCTCTAAAAATAACAATGTTTTATTTCTTATTTGATCAATCTTGACTTTCCGATCTCGTTAGAATTTTTATTTTTTATGGTTTACAATGGCAGTTACCACTTGTGAAAGAACACAAAAGTATCAATTTTGTTATAATTTCTGCATATGTTACTAGTTACCGCCCATTTTCACCTCATATCAACTTTAGTATGTTGGAGTTGCTTTAGAAAAGGAAGATATGCCAATCTTTATTATGTTGCGTTGCTTTATAAAAGGAAGATTCTTCTTTCTTTTTTGCTACTTTTAGTTTAAAATTAACGATCATTTATATACTAAACAATTTTTACAAGAATTAATTTTTACCCATCATCTTTATTTAATTTAATTAAAGAGATTAATTCTAAAAATTTAAAAAATTCGATTTATTTTTTTTTTCTTTTTTCAAATATTAATTTATTTTAAACCGTTAATCGTTAAACGAAAAAAAATATGTCATTACGACGAGCATTTAATTATATTTTTACAGATATGCACTTTGATATACTTTCAACAAAAAATATTCATTTTTTGTGTTTTTCATGTTTCGTTGATTAAATTTGCATGAAAAAATCACGTATGATTAAACACTAATTTAAATATTCTAATAATATCACATGTGATATTAGTGTTAATATCATATGTGATTTAACACTTACATGAGTCATACTAAATAAACCCAACATCCACTAACAAAACACTTTTTAACTATAAAATTTACAAGTCAATGTATTGGAAATATAAAAGGTGCATTAAACTTAAGACTAATAATAATTAGGCCTAATTAAATAGACTTAAATATATTTCAGCTTGGGACACATTTTATTTGGCAGTTTTTTGGATGTTAAATACTTAAAGATCTTATTGGTTCATTTTTAATGCATTTAAATACCAAGTTAACATTTTATATTATTTCAAACATGCCTTTATTACAATTTAGCAATCTCATTTTTCTTTTATTTGAATCCTCGCATAAGGTCTTCACTCTCGTCACCAAATAATACAAACCCTGTTTAATTTTGCACTTAAGCAAATAGACTATATTTATTAACTTTATGTTTCTGTCGGTGTTGGTATGAGCAAGAGTCGCACATACATAAATTATTTTAATTGATATACCAACCCACTTATGACATATATAATTTCAACTTAAAAAAAAAAAAAAAGAAAAAGAAAAAAAAATAAATAAGAAAAAGAAAAAAAGTGGCCTTGTTTAAATTTTTTTTAAGTATTTCATCCATTTGAAACATCAATGGTATCGATTGTATTGACTGATCAATGGTATCGATTGACTAGTTTAACGAAGAACTAGAGTATTTAGTTTTACACTAGTTATAATATCTGTATATGCACAGGATTTCTTTAAAATTTTACTAATGTATTTTTATCTATTTAAAATTAATCATCTTAATTTTTATTTTATTATTATTATTTTTTGTTTAATTATGACTCTTAATTTTACAAAACGAACATAAAGTTGCTACATACAAAATGAACATATACAAAATGCCTTTTGTTGAGATTGTTGGCATAACTATAACAAGCAAAACATTTTGCATAGCTTTTGCATTTATAAGAAGAAAATGAAAAAAAATTATAAGTGGGTGTTAGAGCGTTTAAAGCTGACATTAGAAGGGTGCATGAATCACGGTTTTCCTTTACGAGAAGTGAGTGGTATCCATTATATTGGAGTTGCATTACAGGAAGGTTTTCTTTTCCACTTTGGATCACATATACAAGCAATATTGCATCTGGATGGAAAGAGAAATATGTTAGTCATCAAAATGACTTTCACAATTATTATCGTACTTCTTAAAGTTATGATCTAACTTAATATAATTTTGTAACACTCTCGTGATTGAAAAAGTGAATGAAAATTATTTTATAAAAGTTAATATTTAATTTTGAATTTTATGTTTATGTATTTATTTATATACTTGGATATGTTAAAACTTGCACATGTAATTTTATGTGAAAGTTTCATATATATATATATATATATATATATATATATATATATATATATATATATATATATATATATATATATATATATATATATATATATACACGAACATACACATGTTAACTACAAATAAAACATATTTTATATAAAAGTTTTGGTAGTGATTAATTATTAATGACATAGTCATTTGAAAACAAAGAATAAGAAAATGAAAAAGAAAATCAATGATTATTAAATTATTTGAGAACTTTAATGAAAAATGATAAAAAAAATAATAGTTAATATCATCATTAAGGTTTTTTTACAGAATAATAATTGCTAGTTGATATGAGTTTATCTAGTGAAATAATTAGGTTCATTTAGAAGCACTTTATTACATGTGATATTATTAGAATATTCAAATTAGTGTTTAATCATATGTGATTTCTTATGCAAATTTTAACAACGAAGAAAAAAGAAAAAAAAGACGAAAAACTTGAAAAAACGATTTTTTTTATTTATTTTTTATTTTATTTTTTGTCGAAAGTTTATCAAAGTGTCCACTTATATAAAGATAATTAAATGTTCGTCGCGATGGTGTAATTATTTTCGCTTAATGATTAACTATTTAAGAGATATTTAAATTATAAAATATATGTAAAATATTAAAATGCTTTTTATTTTAGTAATTGATTTATTTTTATATGAAGGATGGATATGAGTCTCTTATTATGTGAGAAAAGTTTAGCATGTAAAATAACTCTTTGCTTAGTTTAATGATTATTAATACTTTTTCCGTTTTAAAATAAATGTTAGAGTAAATTGCATAAATTGTCCTTAAAGTTTGGCTAAATTGCGTGTTTTGTCCTAAATATTACGAAAGTGCAAGAATCGTCCTTGTAGGAAAACCTTTGTTGCAAGTATGGTCTCTGTGGGTAAACCTTTGGGGAAAACTTTGGTGCACGTATCGTCCCTGTGAGGATGATACTTGCACCAAAAGTTTTCCCGCAGGTGTTTATTCTTCGCAACGCACTTATAATTATTTTCAATTCATCTTTCGGGTGAAAAATGAAAGAACAGAATAAACTCAATGTAAGATGAAAATAAGCCTTCTTGTTTGATATCGGTGTGACCAGTGGCGGAACTAGAGCATTTTTTTTGGGGGGGCCGAATTTATTTTGGGGGGGCCGAATCGAAGATTTATTTGTAACCTCAACTAAATTACCCGTAAAACCTATAATATTTACACTAGGTGCCGCAAATTTTGGGGGGGCCGGGACCCTCCCCTGCCCCTTAATAGGTCCGCCGTTGGGTGTGACGTGTGAAACACTTTTTGTGAGTATGTCTTACCCTCATTTTATCTTTTTAGGCTAAAAGCACAAAACATGCATACATTACTTATTTACTAGCATGATACTCGCGTGATGCAGCGGCGGGTAATTTAAAATTAAAATTTTGGCAAGCAAAGTTTTTTTTTTTTTTTTTTTATCTATATGCGTTTTGTGACAATAACTTTACAAATAGTAAGATTTTAAGTAAAAAAAACTATTTTATACAAAAATTGTAGAGTACACAAGCGATACTTTTAAAAATATAAAAACGATACACGGTAATATTGTGACGATAGTTAGATAAGCTCAATCTTACAATTAATTTAACAAAATTTTCAAATTTAGCCCATACTAATTAAAAATTCGAAACCTAACTTTAAAAAATCCAGCAAGCCCATAATTATTATCTAATGTCCAACCAAAATCCACAACAAACTCTACACCTTTTAGAATATAAGTTCTTCATTATAGAAACCAAAACACACATCGCACATTCAAGGTCCCCATCTAAAAAAATTGCAGTCACCATATATCTCATTTTCCAAAATGATACGCATATTCAATCTTTCCAACCTTATAACTCCTTAATAAACGAACACAACACATCAAATAAATCCACCCTTATATCTCCATGGCAGTCACGCACCTAAATAGCTCGTCTTCTTGCATATAAAAAACGTAGCATCATAATAACATTTCTTCCATCTCCTTATCACAAACGCAACATAAACCTTCTTTATTTCAACCGTAACCGAAGCACACTATGTACATCAAGATCACATTAAAGAGGTCTTGGGCAGGTTGTTTGTTTGTTGTCCTCTTATATATACTACTTATAATGGAGGAAGGACTCTCTTTCCAAAGATTCAAATGTTCAAAAAATGATGCATAGTTTACAGCACTTTAAAGCAAGTAATTTTCATAATTACAACAACCAAAGCATTGTATACAACAAAAACTAGCATGAATCAAAATTCAGACCACTTTCCTTAGAATTCTACATTAATAGCATTAAAAACACCCCTACACCCAATACTACAATCATTTAAATACAATATACAACCCTCATTCTACATTAAGAACATTAAAAACACCCCTACAATCAATATTACAATCATTTAAGTACAATGTACAACCCTCATTCTACATTAATAGCATTAAAAACACCCTTATACCCAATATTATAATAATTTAAACACAATGTACAACCCTCCATCTTAACCTAGACATGAACATGTGACCAAAACTCGACTCAACAAAACTTGACTCGATATACAAGGCTGTGAGCTCAAGCTCACGACATCCCTTGTTTTCGCAACTCAATAACAACGAAAACAACACAAAGAAAGAAAGTGATACAAAACATTATTTAGCTTCATATTTATTAGTTTTAATCTTTATTTAATCAAAAACTCTTGAAAATTCATGTACTTATCCCCCACCATCGCTAGAACGACAAAAAAGGGTGGTGGGTTTTCCTACCTTCGACCGCCGATATCAACACAATGAGAGAGAGAGAGAGAGAGAGAGAGAGAGAGAGAGAGAGAGAGAGAGAGATGGTTTTGGTGATGAACTCGAGATGTGGTGGTGTTAATCGTGGTGTTGGGAGGTGTTTCTTGGCGCGTGATGTACGTCAAAATGATGGGGCGGTTGCAAGGAGTGTGGTCGTGGTGGCTGTGAGTTTAAGTGGCTGGCGGTGGTGTTTGTTTGGCCAGAAAAACTACTAGAGAAGAAGAAGAAATAGGGTGCAGGTGGTTTGGGAGAGAAAGGGTGTCAAACCCTAAGTGATGGTATAATGAGGGTTATATAGAAAAGTGTTTTGGACCTTATGTGAACCCTATTGCACCCTTAGGGACTAAGATTATAAATATATGCTAGGGTGGGAAGTGTAGTTTACCAAATCTTTTAGTATTTCGTTCTCGAGGCAAATTTAGGTGTTGGAATGACTTCCCGTGACATTTTTGTTAATTGCATCGAAATTTTTTATTTCAGGGTACCCGCCGCTGCAACACGCGGGTACCCTGCTAGTTACTTTCAAGAACTATGATGGTTTACTCTTATACTCTTGTTTTAACAAACAAATTTATAAGTATTAAAGAGAAGACTAAGATTGTTCTTTCTTTGAAATTTCCAAGCCTCGGTTGTTTGATAAGGAGTAGTTATTGTGTTGTGTTGACTGTGGTTCTTTAGTTATTTTCATTTCATGGCTTAAGGGTGTATGTGGACAGTACGTTAGATGTTGATCATCTGTTATGGATTTTGGATTTGTAAGATTATTGTTGACTTTAGTTATAGAGAACTATAGATTTTTTACTGTTGAATCATTTACTATAAATCTCGTTTCACTTTTTATTTTTTATTATTTATTTTTTATTATTTTTTTTTTGACTACTGGATTTTAGATTTATGTTTTGGAAGGTTAATATTTTGGAAGCTAATTTGATTGTACACTGCGGTAAAATGGTTGTGTATTTTAGTGAGAGGGTAAATTAAATAATGTATTAATTATATGTGATGAATAATACTTTTTTTTTTTTTTTTTTTTTTTTTTTTTTGTTATCCTTGTGCTCTAAATAGCTGTAAACAATGCTTGAAAATTTGTATTTTTTATATAGGAGGTGTTTTAATGACTATCATTTAATAGCATTAATGTTGTTTGATACAATTTTGATCTGAAAATGACACCACGCTTGTTTTTGTTATACAATATGCTTACTTTGTTATAATTCTAAAAATTGGGTGCATTAAAGTGTTATAAACCATGTATTATTTCTTGTAAATCTGAATATTTTGGAGAGAGAGTGCTCAATGCATTATATGTAGTATAGATTGTCGACATTAAGTCTACTAAGTGCCACTTGATTAGAAAAACCTAAATTTAAAATACAGATAACCACAAACATCCTTACAAGCAATGTTTTAAAAACCAAGTCTTGAATCGACTCGATTGAGCCATCGGGTCACTTGGTCACCGGTTCGACCAACCTGTTTTCCATTTATGTAGATTGCAATATTTCAGCCACCAAACACTAATGAACTTTTCATATTTAATATCATATACATACATAAACCCTAATTTGATACCCATCACATAATAAGTTTATAAAACATATATTACACAATACCAAACAATACAATTCAACGAGAATACATATTTAAACCTAAAAACAACATTATCCGTTACTACAATCAATCCAAACTTAATATATAAATTTTGTAACATAAAATTAAAAGAAAAACATAAAATACGGCGAACTTTTGGGTCACATGAAACTCGGCGGATAAAACTCGGTTTTGAAGCCTCGAAGAGCGGGTTCATTTTGGCACGTCTTTTCGACTAAAAGCGGTTCAACCGGTTCGACTGGCCGGATCGACTCGGGTTTCAAAACACTGGTTACAAGGCCAATTATTTATTATAATTAAGAGTAAAAACCAACGACACACTTCACTTTTGACCGTTTAATTTGCATCTAATCGCACTTGTTTCGAACTAATTAATGTGGCGAAAGAGCACCATAGCTACGCCCTAGTGGAGCGTGTGCTGGTGCCATTTCTGGTGTCAACGCAGTCCACTGCATATCCGAGGACTCCAACTCATTACCTTTGGAACAAGGCACAAACGTTAAAGACTTTTTATCCGGACACGAACGAGTACGCGAAAAGTGCTTGGCACAATCGGCAGGCGATCTTTGGTTAGGAAGACCCGAAATGCAATTCATCTTCACATGAAGAACCCCATTGTTAATCAGCTTCCTACACTTGTTACCAACTTGAGTAAAATAATTATACGAAAGGGTAAAATTCGACAAGTTTGGTAAGCTACAAACCGCCTCCGGTACAACCCCAGAGAAACTATTATGAGCCAAATTTAATCGCTCTATTTTCTTTAAACACTGAAACGATTGAGGGATCGGACCCCTTAAACGATTAAAACCAACATCAAACACCGTAGTTTTCTTCAACAACCCGATTTCATAAGGCAAACAACCAGTTAACTGATTGTTCAAGAACAAAACCTCGAGTAAAGTATCCCTAGCTAAGCCAATACTCTTTGGTATCCCACCATTGAATTTACTATTTGCCAAGACTAAATAAAGCGCGGTCGTGTTTCCGAGGTTGTTGGGAATCTTTTGGGGGACGAATTTATTGTTGTTCATAAATAGCAAGTCGAGCTTAATAGTGAATATTTGAGGTGGAACAAAGCCCGTGAATGTGTTGAACCGTAGGTCGAGAAAAAGTAGTTTTGTAGCACCTAGGACTTTGTTCGGGAACTGGCCCGAGAGTTTGTTGTTACTAAGGTCGAGTTCGTTGAAATATCTTAGTTTGCTAACATTAGCTGGGATAGTACCTTTGAAGTTGTTCGAATTTGCATGGAAGAATACTATGTCTTCTAAACCTACGAGGATTTCGTCTAAGGTTAGATTGGGACCATACAAGCGTCGGTTGTTAAAGTTTACGCCTGATACAGTTCTTTGTTTAAAATCGGGTACGATGTCGCATAAGAAGCCTTTGTATTTGCAAACATTGGGACCTTTCCATGTTTTGGTCATGTTTGTGGGATCTATTGTTATTTTCCTTTTGAATCTCTGGATTACCTTGTAGGCCATTTTGAGTCGTGAGCTCTCGAATGGACTTGATGCAAGTGATGGTGGTTTAGGTTGTTTTGGTGAGGGTGGTGGTGGTGGTGGTGATTTGGATAGTTTTGGTGGCGGGTGTCGTGGTGGTGATATTTGTGGAGAGGGGCGTGGTGCAACAATGAGTGCTTCTCGATGAATTAGTTGTTCTTGTGCATTGATGGCAAAGAAGTGTGTGATACAAATCAAGAGTAAAAATGTACTACTGCCGCCCATGTTTGGTGGAAGAGAGTAGACTAAACTACTCTATACTAGTAGTGAATTTGTTTATATAAGACTACGAGAGTGCTTGATGTGGCATATAGACGTTATTTGTCACTTAAGCGCCACAGCATTACAATCAACAACTAAAATATTTTTTTTAGCAAAAAACTCAATATCACGTTATTTGTATCATATTTTTTTTCCTTCTACTTTATTTAAAAAAATAACATATTTTATTAAACTTAAATTAAAATTACAATACATAAAATAAAATACGCATTCAAATAAAATAATTAAGTCGAGCCAAAATGTTTTGCTCGGAGCGTATTTTTAAAATTTTCGATACCCGACACATCTTCCGGACTCATCCCATCAATTAACATTAAAAAACTTTAATTCTTCCACTTTTGTCCAACCGGTAGGTATGAAGCCGGTTTTCTTTCGTCTCGACTTTTTTCCAGACGAAGAAGACAATGGTAATATGTTTTTGGTGTTTTGTTGTGACATTTTTGTATGAAAAATGTGTATGTGAAAGTGAAATTATATGAGAACGTATATAAAAACGTAAATGAAAACGTATATAAAAACGTAGATAAAAACGTAAATAAAAACATATAAAAACGTTGATAAAAAAGTTGACAAAAAAGTACTCGTAAATAAAAATGTTTATAAGAATGGTATAAAAACATAAATAGAAACGTATCCAAAAAGTAAATAAAAATGTATATAAGAACGTATTTAAAAATGTAAATAAAAATGTATAAAAACCGTAGATAAAAAAATGGATAAGAAAAGTAGATAAAAAAAAGTTTATAAGAACGTATATAAAAACATACATAAAAAAGTAGATAAAATGTATATAAAAACGTATTTAAAAGCGTAGATAAAAACGTATATAAAAAGATAGATAAAAACACTTATAAAAGCGCATATAAAAACGTAGATAAAAACGTAATTACATACGTATATAAATACACAGAAAAAACACTGATAGACGATAGGTTATAAAAAGGACTATGAGTGTTATTTTTTGCAACGATAAGGACGATTGATGGAACTTTAAAATTTCAGGGAAGGTAAAATGGTCATCATGACTTTAGGAAAATCGAATTTGAAAGATTAGTGCATGAATCAGAAAAAAAAAATAATAATAAAAAATAAATAAACTAAAAATATATATATTAGAATGATTAGCCCATTTAAATTTTATGTCATTTTGGTTGTATCTTTTCTGAATGGATATTTTTTCTAAAAAATAATGTGCTAGCATTTGATTAATCTATCGTTGTCTTTAGCCATGCATAAATTACGATTTAGTAGGCAATGTGTGGGAAACTAGAAGGGGGTTGAATAGTTTACCAACTTATTTTTTTTTAGTTATAAAAATTTATCTTTGAAAAACGTAGATCCAATTGTATGTAAAGTCAATCAACACCAATACGAACACATCACTATACTAATTCTAATAGGCAATAAGTAAGTAAAGAGAAGAAATGGAAAGATCAAACCAAGACAACGAAATTTATAGTGCTTCAGTCACGAAGCTCTTCTTCGCCCTACTCCACTCTTCGAGTACCACACTCGAGAGTTGTAAGCACTATATCAACAAGACTCCCTTCAGGTGGAGAAAACCGTACAACGTCGCTTACGTTATTTTCCGACACTAAGCCAGATGTCGAGTACTAATCTTAGCTAGTACCAATCTACCACAATCCACACGATCCTAACTTATCACACGATCCTCACACAATCTACACGATCTTCACGATCCTCACACAATCTACACGATCCTCACACAATCTACACGATCAACAAGATCCTCACACAATCTACAAGATCCTCACACAATCTATACTTGATCCACTTGATCAATACTATATCAGTCAACACTCAAGAGATCTCAACAAGATCATAATGATCAACACAATAACTAGGAAACACTAATACACTTGATGTATATCAAGATACAATCAAGTAAACAACTAGTAATGCAAGTGCACTACTCTATGACACAAACACCTTGTATCTTCTTGATACTTTGTGTTCTTCTCTTAACTAGAAGAGGTATGTAGATTATTCTTGGTTGGATGAAAGAATCACTCTTTAAAAAAAAAAAAAAAAAAAACTAACTAACTAATGATCTAAGAAGTGTAAAGAGAAAAAGATGATGGAAACCAGAAAGTTATGTGTGTGTGAAAGGATGGCCAAAATCTGTGAATTGAAGTGGTATTTATAGAATCTGAAAATCTTGCCGTTATGAAGGACGACACCACTAAATGTCACACGGTACCATTAAATTTAGTGGTACCATGGTACCGTGCCAGACAAACATGCTCCATTTTTTGTCTTTAGTGGTGAAATTTTATTTGGGGGAGTTTGGAGCTGGTTTGGGTAAAAAAAAACTAGCTATTGGGAATATTTTTGAAATGATTTTTCCTAAATAAAATATTTCTTTATAATTCCAAAATAATTTGTAAAATGTATTTTTGAAAAGAAAGTTTTGTCAAGCTAAAATGTAAATTTTAAAACACAAATTCAATTCTTTGATCATTTGTCAAGTTGTAAATTTGTTTGTTCATACCCAGAGTGATTGACGTAGAAATCGAATATTTCGACTAAAAACTTGTTTACGTTAATTTTGTCATAAGATGTTTTCATATTTTGTAATCATCAAAACATAGAGATATCATAAGATGAGAATAATGTTTTTAGACATTATTTGCATCAACACAATGTAACAATGTGAATGAAAAGCATATTGAGAATAAATGAATCATAAAATCAAGACTAACATGTAGTCTTAACCAGTGTTTCGAAACCTGGGTCGACCCGGCGGGTTAACAGGTTCGACCAGTTTTGGCAAAAATATGGGTAAAAAACCTGGTTAACCGGTTAGACCCGTCGGGTTTTGAGTGACCTGGGTCAACCCGGTTCTCGAAACTCGGCCGGGTTTCATTTTTTCAATTTTTTTTTACTTAAACCCGGGTTGACCCGGTCGAAAAATAATAAACTGAAAACCGGGTTGATCCTGCGGTCGAACCGGTGGACTCGGTACCCAGTAACTCAACCAGGTCGTTTTCAAACCCGATTTTAAAAACATTGGTCTTAACACGGCTGATGAGACAAAAAGTGTACCGCTTTTAGGGGGTCATTTAAGCCCTAAATCGTGATTATTTAATCAAATATTGCCCTAAATCGTTTCTTTTGTCGTTTTAGGTACTTTTGAGAAGAATTTTACAAAAGAAAGCATTTTGGAGCTTTTTGGACGTTTTTATGCTCAAGAATGAAGAAAACAAGAAACTCAAGAATCCATGCTGGAAACTGTACCTGACGGCGTCAAGCTTTACAAGGTGACGCCGTCATTCATTGATAAAGAGGTGGATAATTCAAGTTGTACGTGCCGGGTCAGAAAGATTTCAAGGCATTTGTACATGACGGCGTCACCAAGGCCATCAAGAGCAGGTTACATGTGACGGCCCAGAACACGTTTATACATGACAGCGTCAGGACTTAACCTAATGACGTCAGATGATTTAGAGTGACGACGTCAGAAAGAAGGCTTACACGAGAAGAAACCTTAGTGAAAACGTCACAAGATGATCGAGACAATCGAAACTTGCGCGCGGAGTGGCTGATATTGTTTTGGTCATAACTTTTGCATACGAACTCGGATTTAGGTGATTCAAAAGCCCACACGAAGAGGACAAAGAGATCTACAATTTGTTGAAGAAAAGTTGGTCATGTCGCCGTCATTCTTCACGGGCTGACGCCGTCAAGCCTTGTCGACAGAAACATTGCCTATAAATATAACATCATAACTTCACTTTTTACAAGCCCTAAACCATAAGGTCGATTCCTGGGTTTAGGCAGGTGTTTTTCTATCAACTTAAAGGGTTCCAATCACTACATTAACATCTTGTAACGGTTTGTTGATTCTATCTTAATTCATGTCTTCAAGTTTCATTATTGTTGCTTGTTCTTCATTAATTATGCTTGGCTAATTCATCTTGTGTCTACTTATGATTGTGTGAAACTTGTATATAATTGATTAGATCTTATTGATTCCTTGTTGATGTTTGTATCTATCTTCATCAATTAGGGTGTGACAACTTCAATAGGTCTAGTTGATTTAGCTTATAATTCTTGATCCCTATTGTCTCTTGTTTGGTTGATTGAATTCGATGTTAAGCTTAAGAAAACTGGCAGACTTCCAATTGGTAACTTGCTTGAACATCTTAAGAAATATGATCGGAGGTGTACTACGATTATATGGTTGTATTTAATGCATATGCGAATTCTAATGATCCCATGTTAGGAGCTTTTAACAGCTCGACATAGGAGTGAAGTAGGAGCTTATAGAGTTAGGGAAGATCGTACACGGCCCTACGACTAGTATTAAGGAATACAACCCGTCAATTAGAACAAGGTGTGGCAATTCAATAAGTAGAGTTGGATAGCTAGCAAGGAGTAACATATCATGGGTAGACATGCTTCACATCCCTTGTAGAACCTCAGTTTATTTTTCTTGCACATTCGTTTAATTAGTAGCTTTTGGGTTAGCTGATTTGCAACTAATTCCGCCCCTCCTTCCAATACCCGAGATTTTTACCTGCTTTTCATAAAATATAAAAAAACACAAAAAGAATCATCCTTCACCTTTAGACCTAGTTAGATTAATTTCAATCCTAACGACACTATTCCTGAGTTGAACGATCAATCCCCTAGTACTTGTCACTATACTATACTACAACGATCAGGTACACTGCCTGGTGGGGGTTGTAAGCTTCTCGAGATCCCTTGAGAGGTAAAACCTGTTACGAGGGCGCAATTCCCACGTATCAAGTTTTTGGCGTCGCAGCCCGGGGAATTGTTATTGTTTAGGTTGAAATTTATTTTAATTAGGTCTACTCATTAGATTCCTTTTTAGTGTGATTTTTATTTTATTTTTATTAGCTTTCTCGTAGTCTATCTTTTCTTTGTGTATTTGTTCATAAAAACCTTTCCAATGACTCTTCCGCTCACCATTATGGAGAACGCGAATCCACCATACTACCGACCACGAAACCCATTCACTCCTAATGACATCTTGATGTTCAACCAATATCGAGATGAACCCATCTATGATTCATGGACTCGTTTTAAAAATTTACTCCGAATAGTCCCTCATCATGGTTTTGATCTATGGCACCTAACTCAAACCTTTTACTATAGTGTCCACCCGTATAACCAAAGGTATATTGATGATTTTGCCAACGGGGACCTTATGGAATTAAATGCTGAAGAAGCATGGGATGCCATAGAAGATTGTGCCCAATATTCTTATAGAGTAGACAACCCGACAAACAACATAACAAATCAATTGACAACAAATTTGAAGGATCATGAAACAAGTTTGTTGGGGGATGAATATGCTCATGTTGAGATACCTAAGTGGATGGCGCCTAATATCATAGTACAAAACAAACACATACGTAATCTAGACACAATGGAGGATGAGGAGGACAATCCAAGCCCACAAAGTACCCCATAAGTCCTACCATCATTTGATGCACATACACCGCCCGTGACTTACCCGGAAGAAGTAGAAGAGACTTTAGGAATCCCAATAGAGGTAGATCCCTTAGACCAAGCACCACTAGAGGATATAGGTTTGAATACTTGTAATGATAACCTTACTCCTAGTTCTAGGGAATTTCCTAGTGTTGATGAACCGGAACTTCAATCTTTACATAACTTCCCATCCTTAGATTTACATATAGGAGACAAAAGAGTAACCAACCCACCTATCAACCAATATTATCCGGGAAGTTTTAGGATGAAGGAAGCCATTCACTCACCCCCTTCACCTCACGTGGCATATTTCCACCCTAAGGGTGTGTATCGCTACTTCCACCCGCACTTAATCCTAAGTGTAGGGAAAACCTCCCCTATTTCCGTTAAATAAGGGTATAGTCAGGCTCGTGACTCGAATAAAAACAAGCACTTCTTGGGAGGCAACCCATGTTTTTAATTGTTTGATGTTTTTATTTTATTTGTTTGCTTGTGTCATAAATGCTTAATCATAATTGTTAAGTTTTCATGTTTCGAATAATTTGTGAAAATGCTTTATTTTGTTTTTAACCTCGTCTTAATTGCATATAAAGGTATTTTACAAAAAGATAAGCGTAGGGAAGTTTATATTTTGTTAAAAAGAACGAAATTCGAACATGAAAAATTCACAATTCATGATTAGCATATATTCTATCTTGTTTGTGTGTCAATACTTGTGGATATGTTTTATGAGTTCTTATTTGTAATTCATTCCACAAGTATCCTATCCTTTTTTTTTTTTTTTTTTTTTTTTTTTTTTTTTTTTTCTAAGTCTGGAATTACAACTAGTTGCGATTTTTGTTCGGTTTGATGCTTTGGTTTTTGTGTTTGTTGATTACAGGCTATATTGGTCAAGAAGATGATTACATGCCTGGAGGGAAGCTTTCAACATTCATCTTCTTGGAGAAAGATTTAATCATGTTGTCACATTATCCACACCGAACGAATCAGGGGAGTATTAATTTCTTTCATTCTTATTTATTTTTACTTTTGCATCTTTTATCTAGAACATTGGGGACAATGTTCAGTTTAAGTGTAGGGAGGGTATATTAGAAACTATAACTCCACTTGATTTTTGTTTTGTTTGATAGTGAATGTGTAATAAAACTGGGAGAAATATTTGTTAGGGAAATTTTAGCATCAAATTTAAAAATTTTTGCAACATTTAGGAGTGAAACTTTAGCCTTAACAAGCGTCTCATGGATAGGAATTGTATGACTAGCACAAAAACCATACCACTCAAAATTTCCACCCCAAAAATGTGAGGTTCGCCTTTAGATCTTTAGGAAAGAGCATTCATTCTTAGTGCTTGTGAGTGTACCGGTAGTATTTAGATTCTAGAACTTGTGATAGCGATGCATCCCAAGACCGCTAGTGAGACTACATTCGTGTAGTTAGGATTTACTACATGATAAGAGGCATTAGGATAACCCTTGTTTTACACCCGTAATATAATTACATTGACTTCATTAGTCAAGTAATTCTCCCACACCTTAGCGTTGTACTCATTTTTAGTACACGATACCCCTAGTACACCCCTCTGAGCCTACCTTTTTTGTTTCTAACTTTAAGCATCTTACTTAAAGATAGAATTTGTTTACAATCCACCCCAAAATGTACACCCAAGTCGCCTTTGCCCTCCTTGTATGCACTCATCTTTAGTGCATTATTGTTATTTGTTTAAACCCTTAGTTAGTTGTCAAATTGATTACATGGTTGCTAAGTCGAGTCATATCTTGTACATATTGTTTTGGGATGATTGAGACTCATGGGTAAAGTAGTATTGTAATGGAGTAATGGGGATGACGTAAATTATTACCCCCATATGTGCGTTAATATTTAAAAGTACTCCAATTGTTTTGATTATCTTGATTCGAGTCATTAGAATAGTGATTGTAAAGTGTGTAAAAGCTCAAGTGTAGGGAGGAAACAAGCTCCCTTTGATGTATTATTTTGGATGCTAGAGTAAAAGTGTATGCAAAAAAATAATAATAATAATAATAATAATAATAATAATAATAATAATAATAATAATAATAATAATAATAATAATAATAATAAAAATAGAAAAAAGAAAAGAGAAAAACATACGGGCTACCATCCGTTTCTTTTATTTATGTTTAAGTCAAATAATGTCTTGAAAAAAATCCAAAAAGAGTCGTAGTTAGTTCAAGTTGAGTTGAGTCGAGTCTTGGCTTAGCAACGCCTCATTGTACATGTAGTTAACTAAGATAATTGACTTGCCACAAATAAAATATCCGTTTATCCAACAAAACCGTGTTTTCCATGTCTCCTACACCTAACGTTATAACCCTTTAAAAGACCTCTTTGATAGTTTATCCTAGGTGCTTACGCCAAGTGGTGGAGGTTTGATCCTTTCCCAAGCCTATGGTAATCTATTTGCTATGACAGGTAATGAGTGATATTTCTCCATTTCCCATTATGATATATAAATTTGCAACACCCGAGAGATGAGAGTATCCAAATACTTAATGTGAGGTGCTAGTGTATAATTTCCGTGCTTGTTTTGACTAAGGTGGAATGATCATTTGTTGTAATTACTTTTATATTAGTTTTAAATGACCCCTAACTTGTATTTTTATTGGTGGAAAAGCTCATTTGCTTGAGGACAAGCAAATCCTAAGTGTAGGGATATTTGATGAGACGAAAAGTGTACCGCTTTTAGGGGGTCATTTAAGCCCTAAATCGTGATTATTTAATCAAATATTGCCTTAAATGGTTCCTTTTGTCATTTTAGGTACTTTTGAGAAGAAGTTTATAAAAGGAAGCATTTTGGAGCTTTTTGGACGTTTTTATGCTCAAGAATGAAGAAAACAAGAAAATCAAGAATCCATGCTGGAAACAGTACCTGGCGGTGTCAAGCTCTACAAGGTGACGCCGTCATTCATTGATAAAGAGGTGGATAATTCAAGTTGTTTGTGACGGGCCAGAAAGATTTCAAGGCATTTGTACATGACGGCGTCACCAAGGCCGTCAAGAGCACGTTACATGTGACGGCCCAGAACACGCTTATACATGACGGCGTCAGGACTTAACCTGACGACGTCAGATGATTTAAAGTGACGACGTCAGGAATATGGCTTACACGAGAAGAAACCTTAGTGAAACCGTCACAAGATGATCGAGACAATCAAAACTTACGCGCGGAGTAGCTGATATTGTTTTGGTCATAACTTTTGCATATAAACTCGGATTTAGGTGATTCAAAAGCCCATGCGAAGAGGACGAAGAGATCTACAATTTGGCGAAGAGAAGTTGGTCGTGACACCATCACTCTTTACGGGCTGATGCCGTCAAGCCTTGGTGACAGAAACATTGCCTATAAATATAACATCATAACTTCACTTTTTACAAGCCCTAAACCCTAAGGTCGATTCCTGGGTTTAGGTAGGTGTTTTTCCAGCAACTTAGAGGGTTTCAATCACTCTATAAACATCTTGTAATGGTTTGTTGATTCTATCTTAATTCATGTCTTCAATTTTCATTATTGTTGCTTGTTCTTCTTTAATTATGCTTGGCTAATTCATCTTGTGTCTACTTATGATTGTGTGAAACTTGTATATAATTGATTAGATCTTATTGATTCCTTGTTGATGTTTTTTTCTATCTTCATCAATTAGGGTGTGACAACTTCAATAGGTCTAGTTGATTTAGCTTATAATTCTTGATTCCTATTGTCTCTTGTTTGGTTGATTGAATTCGATGTTAGGCTTAAGAAAACTGGCAGACTTCCAATTGGTAACTTGCTTGAACGTCTTAAGAAACATGATCGGAGGTGTACTATGATTTTATGGTTGTATTTAATGCATAAGTGAATTCTAATGATCCCATGTTAGGAGCTTTTAACGGCTCGACATAGGAGTGAAGTAGGAGCTTATAGAGTTAGGGAAGATCGTACACGGCCCTACGACTAGTATTAAGGAATACAACCCGTCAATTAAAACAAGGTGTGACAATTCAATAGGTTGAGTTGGATAGCTAGCAAGGAGTAACATATCATGGTTAGACATGCTTCACATCCCTTGTAGAACCTCAGGTTATTTTTCTTGCACATTAGTTTAATTAGTAGCTTTTGGGTTAGTTGATTAGTAACTAATTCCGCCCCTCCTTCCAATACCTGAGATTTTTACTTGCTTTTCATAAAATTTAAAAAAACACGAAAAGAATTATCCTTCACCTTTAGACCTAGTTAGATTAATTTCAATCCTAACGACACTATTCCAGAGTTGAACGATCAATCCCCCAGTACTTGTCACTATACTATACTACAACGATCAGGTACACTGCCTGGTGGGGGTTGTAAGCTTCTCGAGATCCCTTGAGAGGTAAAACCTATTGCGAGGGCGCAATTCCTGCGTATCAACGGCAAGTCAGCAACACCATGTTCTAGTACTAGATTGTTAATTGATTAAACCAAAGCTACGTGGATTCAAAAGCTTCTGAGCTTATAGTACTGCATGAACATTTAGGCTGTGTTTGGCAAAGAGCTTGTAGGAGCTTATAGGGTTTGGGCTTTTAAAATAAGTCGCCAATAAAATAAGTCTCGTTTGTCATGGGGCTTATGGAAGGGCTTATAAAATAAGTCGGCTAAAAACTTTAGCCTTACAAAAGGGGCTAAGAACTTTAGCCCGGGGATTTTGAAGAATAAATTACTTATTTACCCGCAAAAATATTTAACATATACAAAACTCATTTACTTATGTTATTTTTAGTAATTTTGCAGTAATAAGCCCCAGCCCCAGCTTATTTGCCAAACAAGTTTATAAAAATACAAATTTTAGTTTCGGATTATAATATAAGTCCCAGCCTCAGCCCTAGCCCTAACCCTAGCCCCAGCCCCAGCCCCAGCCCATTTCATCAAACATACCCTTAATATTCTCAAATCTCAAGTAGCTTTGAAACTTTTGCTTTTGGTATCATGGTATGTGTAAGACCAATTCAACCACTTACTACTTTACTACCAGTTAACAATATATATGATGAGAGAAGGTAAGCTAATCAGTTCTTATTATTGGGATGCATATATGTAGTACAAAAATAGAAATATTGTTAACCTTATTTGGATGTAATTTTTGTTAGTTTTATTGACAAAATTTAATACGTGTATGTCCGGATTCGAACCCAAGACCACGGGATTACACACTTTAAGTATGAGAGTTGATGCCTAAATAATTAATGTAAAACGTTACATTTAATTATTAATTACACAATAACGACTAACGAGCGTTAAGTAATTAACGGTAATTTGATTAATGGTCGTTAAGTATATAAGAGAAGGACTAGAGTGAAAATAGATGTCAACAAGGTTCCGGATTCCCCTTGGGGATTAGGCCGATCGGTTATGGATTGGGGTAACCCAATCCAAACCTAACTTGGACACTAAGTTTCTTATACTATAAATATACGGCAGATGGTTCATTATTTGCATCTATTCTACACATAGTAATACCCTAAACCTTGTTTTCTCCTTCCTCTTGTGGTACACGGCCGAACAAACAACCTTTAAGGGTAATCGGATTTTTTGGTTTACCATACAAACGGTTTTGTGTTTTAGAACTAGCATTCACATCAAATCGGTATTAGTACGTGAGTACAAGAACGTGGTGCAGACACACTATTGTTTGTATCTTGGTTTTAATCGAAAAAATGGTATGGGTCGATTTGTGTAAACCATAAACCCTAATTAGGGTTTTGATCTTGTCTTGATTCGTGCTAGCTTGGAATTGCAAAAAGGTACGCATACGTTTTATTATTCGGTTAACTAATTACAAATATATGATCCTACGCTTCTGCATGTTCTTTGACATTTATGTGTTTAATATTTATGCTTGTCATGTTATATAATTCCAACAGTGGCATCACGAGCTATTATATTGTGTAATTAATTACCAAAACACGTAAAAAATGAATCTTGAATTGTGTTTGCATATTTTATGCATTCTAGGGTTTGTAAAATCAGGAAACCCTAATTTTTTTGGTGGGGCCAATTGCCCTAATTATTATATATAAAAAAATTTGTTTTATAATTGGATTAGAAACTGTTAGTACAAAAAGTGTGGATAATATGGAACTGGGTTTTGTGGGGTGCGGGCCGTCCTTGGCGGGCCGTCCGCTGTGGGCTTATGCACTAATCCAACTAGAGGATGAAGTATCCTACACAAATGAAAGTAAACTGTTAGCCTTACCGTGGGGACAGACCCCTCTATTAAGCTCCGGCGTGAGAGTAAGTACTCATGTTGTCAGAGGAATGTAAGAGTATTGGGATGAGTAAGAGACTCGTACCTCAAAAATGTGAATCGGGGTTTCCTTTTATAGGTAGTCGAAATATTAGGGTTTCCTAATATTTCGCGTATAGCTGTAGTAGTCAAGGTGGGATCCTTGTCGGGCAAGAGTCCACAACTTAATCGATGTTGGTGGGTGCGGATGGATCGGGGTCTAGTCCACGGGCGTACTTCGGGAGTGCCGCTTATATGTGTCCAGGTTTGGTTTGGACTGTGCCATGCTCGTGACATGGGCTTTCAGCCTTGTTAGGCTTATTAGGCCGGAGCCTTGTTTTGCTTATACGACCGGAGCCCATTTTTGCTTATTTGGGCCGGAGCCTAGTTCGTGTGAGATAGTCCAGGCCTAGTAGGCCTGCTATCCGTATTATACGTCATCAAGTCCCCCCAGTTTAGTGTGTTTACTGCACGTGTTTTTTGTAGCATGCAGTTGATACTTCTAGACTCCTTGCTGTGTGCTCTTTTTGGTCTGTGTTTTGAAAATGTGGGGGAACGTGGGTCGTCTGGGACCGTCTACCTTATTTCCATTTTTCTTTATATTTTGTGCCAAAAGGCAAGGTTGCAAAAATCGTGAATCGGTAGTCGGGCGGTTGACCCCATGTAGCTTGTAATCGGTCTGGGTGGGATTAATCGGTGATTAATCAGATCGGCATTTTTGACAAGTTTTCTGTATTTCCGGCAAGTTTTTAGTATTTTCAGCAAATTTTAGGTATTACTGGTAAGAATTTTCTTAAAAAAACATCTCAAATAGATATAAATAACAAGTGTAACTTATTAAACAACTTTATGGTGTTTTTTTAGGTATTTCTAGCAAGGTTTGAAGGTTTCGGGCGAGCTTGACCATCGTTGACCGTCATTAACCATCGTTGACCATGGTTGACCGAGTTGTTGACCGATTTACATAAATCGAAAAGGTTGGTGGCCTTATAGCACCTAACCGGTGATTAATCGGCCTTATAGGCCTTGTTTTGCAACACTGCCAAAAGGTATAAATGGTTTTCCCTATTCTTCTACCTTTGTCTCTCATCCGCCCGTGATAATTGTTATCGGATTTTTTTGCGAACCTTAATCTCTTTAGCAAAGATAGACATGGTTCTTGATGTTCCCAATCTTTTTAAAGTACAATCATCTACAGTGGAATAGCCAGGAATTTCTTCCAGGCAAGCTGTCGCTACTGCTGGAGGTTCCTATGGATCTCATAGTGTCGCAATAGCTGATATTGGAGGTACTTTCGACTCGATTATTCTTGAGAGAGAAGTTGTTGATTCAGTGGAGTTACCGTCTGTGTCAACGGTGAAGGAGAGGGGAAAGACAGTTTCTTTTAACGATTCCCTTCCTTCTTGTAAGAGGCTCAAAGTAGGTGCTTCAGGGTCAACTACTCATGATCTTGTTGATTTCAAGGCGAGCACCAGTGTTTCTTCTCCATCTGCTTATGATTTGGAAGCTGGGTCTCTTATTAAGTGTAGCACATTGTCGGTGACAACCATCGCTACTACTTCTCCGGTTATTATTCCATTTACTCAGGGAAAAGCGACTGATGATTCACTAGTTCTTGATCATAATCTGGTTGCTCGTGGTACCAGAATTATGTCTAGCGGTGATGTCCGTTGTTTGGATGATATTATCAAATTTTTCTAAATTCGAATTATATTAAAATTAAGTTTAGAATTCACATAACTAAATGCTCCCCATAGGATTAGAGTGTAGAACTATCACTAAAAACAACTCATAATAAAATCACCACATCAAAAGCTTAATTTTTCCTTAAACCCATGTTGAAATTATTTTTAACACATTGTTGACATATGCCTTAAAAACTAGATAAAAGTTACTACATTATAGTAATAAAATGTTTTAATCATCAAAAACATATTTTCAAAATCATTAGTAAAGTTTTGCAAAAATAACATAGGCGTTTGGTTCATGTTCTAGGAACATTTTAAATAGAATGACATGAACTTTAAAACATTTTGTTAAACATAGAGAGACATAACTAGTGTATTGGAGTCATCAAGATATATAATCCATATATATATGTTGATATATTTGTCATTAGGTGTCTAGTTAAGGGAGCGTTTGGTTTAACATAGAAAATGATATTCTTGAAATGAAATCAACATCTTCACTTTCTCAACAATTTTAATGTTAGTCAAACTCTTAGGAAATAGCAAGATATATAATCTAATATATATATATATATAGCCATAGTTCAAATTGGCTTATAAAGTCTAAGGAGACGTTTGGATAGTCTTGGTATTATATCGACCTAATTCCACAACTACTTCTTGACACCATAAGTTACATTTGTAAGCGAGTTAAAAACTAAAATCAAGGGACATTATAAACTACTTCCTAGGATAATTTTTTTTGGTTGAAGTATGTTTATGTTCCACAAGTATTACATATATTTATATAACATATGCATGTTAATTATTTTTATATTAATTTTATTTTTGTTGTTATATTGTTTAGGTGGGAATGCCTAAAACCACGGTTGGTGATGTTTCAAAAACAAAGAAATACATTCCTAAAGTCTCCGCTACTCCTGGCATGTCTCCCGCCATTGCATGTTTCTATCGTCCCATCGAAAATAGAAACATTCATGAGGGTAGAATTGTCGATCCATCTTTCTATCAATCTGATCAAATCGAACAAATGTTTACCAATGTTCGTCTCGATTCTATTTTCAAAATCAACGAACCAATCATTCCTCGCTTCGTTCTTGATTTCTATAGCTAAGTTATGGCGCAAACCGATCCCTATGGCGACCTTCTTATCTCTTTCATTATCCAGAACCAATTCATCACTCTTACTCTTGCTCAGTTTGGACTAATCCTCAAAATCCCATACAACGGCCAAGCCATATATTCAAATGAATGGGATCTTTCAACTCTTGAACGAAATTGACCTCAGGATGGTCCATACTATTATGAGATTCCAAGTCCTGAAGACATTCGTTGACTACTTGAGCTAGAACGTGGTACGACTAGTCGAAAAATCAAGTCGAGAAATGTCGATATTCATGCTAATCAAATCCTTCTTAAAGAGTTATTCTATCCAGTTTTTGTTTTCTTCACCCAATCGTGCCTTAATCCCTTCCCCGAGGCTTCGGTTGGCTCGTTCCACCATACCGTTCGCTTGTCGGTGTTTTACCAAAGCAAAGCATTGCTGGATGTGTAGTTTTTCATACCATTCTTTAAATGGGTTTTCACAGAACTGCTTTCCGTTGTCAGATATGATTACTCCGGGGAGTCCAAATCTGCACACAATGTTTTCCCATATGAATTTCCTCACCTGGTGACCCGTTATGGTAGCGACAGACTTTGCTTCCATCCACTTTATGAAGTAGTCGATTGTTACTATTATGAACTTGACTTTACCTGGGCCCTCCGGGAAGGGTACAGCTATGTCAACTCCCCACTTCTAGAAAGGCCACGGACAGGTGATTGGCGTTAAGTTTTGTTGTGGGTGACAAGGATAGGTTTATGAAACTTGCGTTTCTTCAATAGATTTTTTATCTAGCTCTTCCACCAGCACTTTCTTGCTTAGGTGTGCGAAGGTAGTGTACGCCATCTTGCTCAGGGCATTGGCTTTTTCGTTTTTGTAAGATCCGTTGATTTGATTTGCTATGAGTCGAGAGTCGACGTATGCTTGCAAATTTTCAATGGTCATTTGCTCAGCTATTCTTAATCCGGCTCGGAGGGCTTCGTATTTTGACGCATTGTTACTTGCTCTGAATTTGAAACTTAGGGCATAGGTGAATTATGCCCCTTCCGGGCTGATGAGTACCAATCCTGCTCTGGAGCCATCCCCGCATGATGATCCATCCGTGAATAGCTTCCAGGGCTCTGGTAGCTTTTATTTTTCCATTGGTTCATCTTCTAAGTCAACTTCTGGTCGTTCCACTATAAAGTTCACTAGGATTTGTCCTTTTACCGAGACTTGTGGCCAATACTGTATGTCGTACCCTTCTAGCTCGATGCTCCATTTTTGTAATCTTTCTGCCATCTCTGATTTAGATAGGATCTGTTTGATTGGTTGATCCGTAATTACCACCAAGGTGTATGCCTGGAAGTATCTTTTCAAACGCCTTGTGGCATACACAAGGGCTAGCACCAATTTTTCCATCGGTGTGTAGTTTATCTTTGAACCTCTTAAGGCATTTTTTCCCCCTTTATGTCATTAGCACCTCGCTTACCTCTTCTTTTGCGACCTCCAGGTAGACAATTAATTCTTCTCCTTGTATTGGTGCCGTTAGCGTTGGGAGGTTGGCTATTACCTTTTTCATTTGTTGGAAAGCTTCCTCTGCCTCCTTCATCCAGTGGAAGTCACTTTTCTTTGTGCACTTTTTGAGTGTTTTAAAGAAAGGTAGTGATTTCTCTGCTGACTTTGAGAGGAACCGGTTCAAGCTGGCAAGCTTACCGTTTAGCTTCTGTACTTCTTTCAGACAATTGGGAGATGGGATGTTAGTGACCGCTTCCGCTTTGTCTGTACAGGCTTGCATGCCTTTGGTACTAATTGTATAACCCAAAAATGTTCCTTCTTCTATGCCGAAAGTGCATTTCTTGGGGTTTAGTTTCATATTTATGCTTCTTAACGTCCAGAAAGTTTCTTCCACATCGCTGATGATGTCATCTTCCGTGCGACTCTTTATCACCAGGTTGTCCACATATACCTCCAGATTTTTCAAAATTTGTTTGTATAAGGCTTTGTCTACCAGCCGCTGATATGTTGTGCAGGATCGTGTTATATTGATTATTGTGGTGATTCGGGAAGTCTTGGATTATGAAAGATTATGTTTGGCATGGTAAAAGTTAGAGAGATAAAGTGAGAGAGAGGGGAAGTTTTCTAGTAAGAGAAAATCACTTAGTGTGTGTGTATTATGAGAAACAACCAACCCTTCTCTTGTGTGGGAAAGGGTATGTATACAGTTACAGTATATGCCCCACATGGGCTGTAGAGTGAGCTGACAGTGGGTAAAGACCCGACCCAACTCCACGATGAGACTAAATTTAAACTATTGCTATTATATGAAAACTAATACTCAATATCGATATATCTACGAGCTACTTGATGCTAATCCATACTTGGGGAAACCGAGTCTTTTACTTGAATATTTATATTCCTAACAATCTCCGCCTAAGGGAGGTCACCCCAGAAAATATGCTTTGAATATTAGCTTTCTATTACGTGAATAATATCCTAGCTCGTAAATTTGATTCTTCAAAGTCATTGATCTTTGATCGTCAAGCAGTGAGCATTTGATGACTGTTCATAGGTCTTGGATGATCTTTGAGAATTCATTGAGGTCATCATCCAACCTTCATCTTCAAGTCATCTTTAGCATCATCGTCTCCTGATTGAGCCCGAAACACCTAACTTATATTAACCAAATAATGGTCAACAAAGTCAAATAGCCTAGGTCAATGCTCCGGGTAATATAGGGTATCACCAGGTCGTTAAGTCCCGTTGAAGTGTGAATTGTAACTTTGGCGTATTTGTGATCGGGTAATTATTCACAGAAAAGGGTTATGATCAGAATTATTTGGAATTTATTAACAAATATAGCTTAGGAAAGCTACTTGATTGATTACGGGAATTTAGATTACGAAGATTTGAGCTAAAAACTAAAAACGTACGTTTTAATTAAAAAACGTACACAAACGCACAAAACAAAAAGTACAACTGAAGGATGGTAAGGGTTAAAAGTGTAAAATTGATATTTTTACAATCCTAATAATAAAAGAAAATTTTAAGAAAAATAAAAATTATTTTTACACTATTTAATTATTTATTATTAATTAATTACTAATTATCTATTTAATATTAATTAAACTAATTAGAATTATTAAAAATACTAAAAAGACTTAGAAAATTAAGAAAAATTTTATAAATCTAATTAACCATTACAGGAATCCTAAAAAATTATAAAAAATTAATTTTATGTATTTTTAAACTAGTTAGCTAATTATTATTCTATTTATTAATTAATATCTAATTAAACTATTTAAATTATGAAAACTATTAGATGAACAGTAAAAATTCTAGAAAAAATTATAAAAATGTTTTAACTAAAATAAAAGCTAGAAAAAATATAAAAACTAGGTTATACTATATAAAATCTAATTATGCTATTTAATTGATTAATATTAATTAAAACTAAATTAAACTAAAAGTAATTAGAAATACCACTAAATGACAAAATAAAAATCTGGAAAAATTTGTAAAATTATTTTAACCTAAAATATAATTTCTAAAAATATAAAAGTGATATATTACTTAGAAATTAATTAAAAAGAAAATTAAATTGATAAATCCTATTAAATAGAAGCTATCACTATTTTTAAAATTGGTTTTTTGGATTTTTTCTTTTTCTAAACTAATAATAAACTAAAAACAACTAATTTTAATAAAAACACTTTTGATTTAACCCAAAGAATAAGCACTTGAAGTGCTTATTATACCCACAGTTGACTTTTGTTGACTGTGGAGTGTTTTTAAGCTCAAATGAGGAATGTGGGGTCCACAATGAACAAATTTGGTTTCTCTGAGTCTCTTGAACAATAATAAGCAACTTTCAATCAAGTGGATGGCCTGAATAAGCCAAAAAGCTCAAAAATAAGCACAAGTTATTGGTGGCTGAAGCAGATTATGGGACAAGCTTAAGGGTCAATTTCAGGTGGGGTCCACTAGCCTAGGGGTCAAACAAAAGGTTCAAAAACACTCCCTGGTAGGAGGGGGGTTGAGGGGAACCAAAATCAAGTGGTATGGACCACTGTAGTGACCACAAACCACCACAAAAGGTGGTGGAGTGGAAGTGATCTGCTGAGAACAGGGCAATTGGTTGCCCTGCAGGTTACTTCAAAGGGGTGTGGGACCCACCAAACAAGTTTCTAAAAATCTGATAAAATTCACAAAAATTAACAAAGTAGCAGAGGTTAAGCTTGCCAAATTTTAGACTCTAACACCTAAAATCAAACAAGTTGCAGGCTTCCCAAGATTGCTCAAAATGACTGAGACAAATTTTTGACTTTTTACTTTCTACTTCTATGCTGACTTTTATGAGTTTCTAGGAATCCCTACTGATTTATTATGTTGTAATAAGCTTTAAATGAACCAAATAAGGCTATATTAACTACTTATAACTTGAAATGGTGCAGAAACAATCCCTAGGTCCTAACAGTTAATCATCTAAATTGGCCACAAGAGTGATTCTGACTTTTGATGAGATAATGACTAGTCTGATGGTCAATATGAGCAACAATGGGTCTAAGGGACTTACCTAAGCCAAGTATTACCTTAGCAGATAACAAGAACACATGCAAATAGCTAGAACCAAACACCCCTAATTGGTTGACTGATCTTGTTTTTTCAAAAGGAAATGATTTTTTAAACTTGAAAAATGAAAATCAAATACTAAACCAGTGACAATATGATTCAAGGGGCAGTCAAGAACTAAAAATAAGCAGTTTCTAATAAGCAATAAGCAAGATGCCAAATTGATCTAAACTTCACAGTTCAAATAAAAGTTGCATGAAAATACAATCAAACCACAATATTTAATCCAGTGTACATCTAACAAGCAAGTTATAACTAGAATGAGCTGAAACAAACACAAAATAAGCAATGAAATAGCAATGGCTACAGTAACTGAGCTAAGATTTAAATATGGCTTACAATGGTTGTGTGTGAGCAATTCACTGATCAAATGGATCCAATTCACTAACCTAAGCCTCCCATGAGGTTCTATTACCCACAGCCATCCAAGTATTTCCAATGCTCACCTTCCATCTTCTCTCTTTTTTTCTTTTTTTTTTCTGATTTATTTTTATATATTTTTTTTAGGAATTAATCTAACATTTGAGTTTTAAACTGATTCAAGATCCCATAAAGCTTTTGACTTCAATTGTGAAACCTTTTTGATCTTAAGATGAAGTTGAACTACTTTTTAACTTGAAATAACAAATTAAGTAACTTAGCTAAATTTCTAAAAACTGAGAAAAGAGAGTAACTTGAACTTTAAATCTTCATTAATTGATAAAAACATTACACCGAGAGAGAAATAAACTGAAACATACATACATAAACTACTTAGCCACATTGGCTTTTACAAGAGCTTATATATGCTAAGACATTGACCTACTGCTTCTCCTCTTTCCTCTTTCTCCATTATTGACTTTTTCTGACTTGTTGCAGATAATTGAGACTTTCCCACTTCATTAGGACCATTGATTTGGTCAAATTAATCTTGTCCTTTGATTTGCTCTTTTGGCGGGAAAATCATTTGGCAGGTAGGGGGGTTGCTTGGTGGGGGACTGAGCTTAATTAAGAGTGTTTGGAGGGTAGTGTTTGGAGGGGGGAGCAAGATGTGGGATGCTGAGGTAGAGGTGAGGAGCAAGGTGGAGTGTGTCAGTGGTGTTGCAGGAGAGTTGGGGGAGAGGGTGAGTCAACGCGGGTCAAAGGGAGATGTTATTTAGAATGGTTAGGGAAGTGGGTGGGCTAAGGGTTTTTGGGCTTGGTGGGCTGTGGGTTAAGATTTGGTGGGTTTGGTTTTGGTTTAGTTTATTTGTGATCCGGATTTGGTTTTAGTAACTTTTAAATCACAAGGACCATTCATGTAATTTACCGAACCATGAGGGGTGTGCATTGCCATTTTTCCAAAATATCCCAAGGGTGTAATTTGCCAAGTTCTGAATTCCCATGGACCATAAATGTAATTTTTCCTCTTTTGAAATTCCTGGGGACCATAAATGACAAGTTTCCAAACTTGAGGGACCAATTTTGTAATTTCCTCAAACTCACACCAAAGGATCATTTTTGACAATTTATGATTTTCCAAGGACCCTAGATGATTTTTCATTCAAAATTATTCCACCAAGGACCAAATCTGTCAATTTCCAAAATTCCAGGGACCATATTTGTCAATTTTGGATTTTAAGGGGTAAAAGTGTAATTTTCTCAAACTTTATCACCCAAGGACTTATTTTGATAATTTTTTATTTTTCTTTGCCTTGGGTTGACTTTTCTTTCGTTTTAAACTTCCAGGGACTAGTTTTGCCAAATTTTGAAACTTGAGGGACTGAAACTGCCAAGTGTGCAAACTTTGTTCGTTTTTCATTTGTTTTCAAACATTTTGCATCTAAAACATATAAAACACACTTTTGGAATAAATTGTGTATTTTGATGCGTTTTTGGGTGTTTTTGGATGTTTTGGCAGTCCAGATACGGTAAAAATGATGAGTGTTTGAGCACTCATCAATCCCCCACACTAAGCTATTGCTAGTCCCTAGCAATCTTTTGAGAAAAACTTAATGGATTTTAAACTCTTTACCAAAAGCCATCACTTCTGGAGTAGCCAGGTGTAAGAACTGTGGCACACCTGATAACCGTGTGATTTTGAGCAAACCACCAGCTGTCAACGGATTTGAGTAGTCTTTACCAAAAGCCGTTTGCTTCTGGACTAGCCAGCTCTTGATGGAATAGTCAACATCTTGGTGAGCTGATTACCAATTATGGTTTTTCCACGGCCTTTACCACAAGCCATAATCTTGCGGGCTAGCCAACTCATTTGTTTTTGGGGAGTTGAGGAACCGGACAATTTTGGGCAAATTGCAAGCCGTGAACGGATTTGAGTTGTCTTTACCAAGAGCCGTTTGCTCCTGGACTAGCCAATCCCTTGTGTCGCTTAGACAAGGCGGACTGATTACCACAAAAATTTTGAAATAAAGTGAAAAATTTTTGAAAATTTTTTGGCCAAAATGGGGGTATTTGAAAGTATTTTGCGATAAAATTCGCTAGAATTTCCCCCCCACACTTAGAAATGAATATTGTCCTCAATATTCAAAGTCCCGGCTATTATGCCGAATCTAAGAACGTAAAAAGATAATATTCGAAGCTAACTGTGGAATTTTGTTTTGTATTTTTCACTTTATTTATCTGTACATACAATCACACTTTTTTTTTTTTTTTTTTTTTTTTTTTTTTTTTTTTTTTTTTTTCTAAACTTATATACATATATACATTTTTCAAATAGCGGGGGGTTGGCCATTCCCCCACACTAGGGTGGTAGAAAGTAGAAAGTAGAAAGAAGTCAGAAATACGGGTGAAAACCCGTATATGTTTGCTAATTTTTGTTCACCGAGTCACTAGCTTGACTCGATCCCCGTATTTAATTGTCCTTGGGGAAAGTTTGGAGATCCGGGACAACCATGGATGGTATGTCCTCTCCAAAGTAATGTTTCAACCGATGTCCATTCACTTTGAAATTAGGTCCGTCATTTTGTGATAACTCGACGGTGCCATAAGGATAAACCTTAACGATAGTGAATGGACCAGTCCATCGGGTTTTGAGCTTTCCCGAGATGATCTTGAGTCTAGAGTTGAAAAGAAGGACTCGATCACCAACGTTGAAAACGCGGTTTTTGATCTTGGAGTCATGAATCTTCTTTGTCTTTTCTTTATAGATCAAAGAGTTCTCGTAAGCTTGATCACGAAGTTCATTTAATTCATTCAGTTGAACTTTCCTATGATCACCCGCCGTTTTGAGGTCGAAATTAGCATGCTTGAGAGCCCAATAGGCTTTATGCTGAAGCTCGATCGGAAGATGGCACGCTTTCCCGTACACAAGTTTATAAGGCGTACACCCAATGGGTGTTTTATACGCCGTATGGAAAGCCCAAAGTGCATAATCTAATTTATCCAACCAAGATGCACGATTTTCCCCAACGGTTCTTTCCAATATTCTCTTTATGCCTCGATTGGAAACTTCTACTTGTCCACTTGTTTGAGGGTGGTACGCAGTAGAAAGACGGTGAGTTACACCATACTTTTGCATGACTTTATCAAATTTGTCATTGCAAAAATGCGTACCACGATCACTAATTATAGCACGTGGAGTTCCAAATCGAGCAAAGAGAGCTTTCAAAAACTTCACAACTACTCGGGCATCATTTGTGGGTAAAGCTTTTGCTTCGACCCATTTTGACAAATAGTCAACTGCCACGAGTATATACTTGTTTCCGTGAGAGGATGGAAATGGCCCCATAAAGTCAATGCCCCAAACGTCAAAGATTTCACAAACTTGAATTGCATTTTGTGGCATTTCATTCTTTTGCGAAAGATTCCCGTGACGTTGACAAGCGTCACAGGATTTGACCAATTCATGGGCATCCTTGTAGATTGTGGGCCAAAAGAAACCGAAGTCAAACACCTTTTTGGCGGTGTAATTTGGATTGTGGTGGCCCCCCGTGGGACCAGCATGGCAAGCCTTAAGAATTTCAGTGGCTTCTTGACCATATACACACCGCCGGATGACTTGATCCGCGCAAATCTTGAACAAGTAGGGGTTGTCCCAAAAGTAATGTTTGACATCTTTGAAAAATTTATTTTTTTGTTGGGACGACATCCATTTCACAATGAAGTTACCCGCAAGATAGTTTGCAAAGTCGGCAAACCATGGGGTAATCGAGTCTCCACGAAATGAAACCGCATCGAGGGTTTCGAGAGGAAATGTTTCATTTATTTCCTTTTTCTCGAAAGCATTTTGGTAAGGGTTTTCAAGACGGGAGAGATGATCAGCAGCTAGGTTCTCAGCTCCTTTTTTATCACGAATAATGATATCAAATTCCTGAAGGAGGAGAACCCAACGAAGAAGTCTCGGCTTTGCATCTTGTTTTGCAAAAAGGTACTTCAAAGCCGAGTGATCCGTATACACTATGCTTTTTGTCAAGATCAAATATGACCGGAATTTCTCAAAGGCATACACCACAGCTAATAATTCTTTTTTAGTTGTGGTGTAATGACTTTGAGCCTCGGTCATAGTTTTGCTGGCATAGTGTATAGGCTGAAAGTGTTTAGACCTGCGTTGCCCCAAGACTGCCCCTATAGCATAATCGCTAGCATCACACATAAGTTCAAAGGGCAAGTCCCAATCGGGGGCAACAAGAATAGGTGCCTCGGTAAGCCTTTTCTTTAATGTTTCAAAAGCTTCGATGCACTCGGGGGAGAAGATAAAAGGAGCATCCTTTTCGAGGAGACGGGTCATAGGCCGGGCGATTTTAGAAAAATCTTAAATAAACCTACGGTAAAAACCGGCGTGACCGAAAAAGCTCCTAACACCTTTCACAGTCGTGGGATGAGGTAATTTTGCAATGACGTCCACTTTGGCACGGTCAACCTCAATCCCGTTTTTTGAAATTTTATGGCCGAGGACAATGCCCTCTTTGACCATAAAGTGACTCTTCTCCCAATTTAGACATAACTTTGTGTCTTCACAACGTTTTAGCATGCTGTCTAAATGGGAGAGACATGATTGGAACGAATCCCCAATGACCGAAAAATCGTCCATAAAGACCTCCATAGTTTTTCCGATCATGTCGGAAAAAATGGCCATCATACATCTTTGAAACGTGCCCGGAGCATTACATAAGCCAAATGGCATACGTTTATATGCGAAAGTTCCATAGGGGCACGTAAAAGTGGTCTTTTCTTGGTCTTGCGGATCAATGGGAATCTGAAAGTAACCCGAGAAACCATCGAGGAAGCAATAATACTCGTTCCCCACTAATCTCTCGAGTATCTGATCCATAAAGGGCAGAGGAAAATGATCCTTACGGGTGGCATCATTCAATTTACGATAATCAATACAGACGCGCCAACCCGTAACCAAACGAGTTGGAATTAACTCATTCTCCTCATTTGTGACAACAGTTATGCCACCCTTTTTTGGAACACAGTGAACTGGGCTGACCCAAGGACTGTCCGAGATAGGGTAAATCAATCCGGCATCAAGAAGTTTTAAAACCTCTTGTTTGATAACCTCGTGAATTTTTGGATTCACCCTTCTTTGTTGTTGGACTGCAGGTTTGAAATCGTCCTCCATTAAAATTTTATGAGTACAGAATTCAGGGTCAATGCCCTTGATGTCGGAGAGACGCCAAGCAATTGCTTGTTTATGAGATTTCAAAACCTTTATGAGAGCAGCCTTTTCCTCATCACTTAAGTCTTTGGCAATTATGACGGGTAATTTATCATCACCCTCCAGAAATGCATATTCAAGATGAGGCGGCAAGTCCTTAAGTTCAACCTCAGGGAAGTCATCAGTTTTCTCAACATTTTTGACCTCCTCTTTATGAAGTTGTTGTGGTAGAACAGGAAGAGGAGAGGGATCTTCGTTTAACAATTTTTCAAGCATGAGAATATCCCTCTCGAGGTCGATCTCTTGGTTATCGACTCCTTCGGGAATCGAATCACTTTTGAGAAACGCCTCCATTTCTTCTAAGATGAAGTCACTTCCCTCAAACGGAGTGAGGGAAGGAGAAGAATTGGCTATGATGGGGTGAGAAGACTGAGTGAAGTTTTCACTCGAAGAATCATCAATGAAACCTAAAATCTCTTGAGCATACTCCTCAGCAGCAACATCGATGACATCAATTTGATTCACCGACTCACAATCATAATTGGAGGAGTATCTCGAAGTTTGATTTAGGTTGAAGGTTATGGCTTCCGTTCCAACACGTAATGTGATCTCATGCTCAAATACATCGATAAGAGCTCGCCCAGTTCTAAGGAATCCCCGCCCAAGAATGAGAGGGACCCTTGAATCGGCATCAAAGTCAACAATCACAAAATCTGCCGGAAAATGGAACTTCCCCACTTTAACGAATACGTCCTCGGCAATGCCAATGGGATGAGAAATCGAACGATCGGCAAGCTCTAAAGTCATGCACGTGGGGGTAAGTTCGGGAAGAGAGAGTTTCTTCCACACAGAATATGGCATCAGGTTGATGCTAGCACCTAGATCGGCCAGGGCGATGCAATCAACCATACCCGGGAAAGTACAAGGAATGAGGAATTTCCCGGGATCTCCAAGCTTTTCAGGAAGCTTTTTCAAAAGAACCGCAAAGCAGTTCTCATTCAGAGGAGTTCTTGCCATCTCAAATAATTTTTCTTTATTACTCAACAGATTTTTGATTGTCGATGCAAACTTGGGCATCAAGAGAATAGCATCCGCGAAGCTGATATCAAAATGCAAATCTTGGAAGATTTGGAAAAATTTATCCATTTGGTGATTAGCTTTTTCGCGGAGCTTTTGTTCATTGAGACGTGATGGATAGGGAATAGAAGTTTTGGATTTAGGGCTATCCACTGGAGTTTCTGGTGGTTCAAAGACAACTCCAGGCTTACATCTGGTTTCAGGAATAACCTGAGGTTGGACGTGTGCTGTACTTCGTGGGCTAGGAATTTGCACTTTGTCCTTTGTCACCTCAGGTTCACGATTCACTACCTTTGGAGGAGAAGAATAGGTAGTAGGAATCGCGGGTTCATCATATGAAGCACCACTTCGTGTTGTGATCGCCTTAGCATCGCCCCTCGGGTTAGCGATCGTGTTGCTCGGTAAAGTAGTACCTGAGCCCGAGGGTCGATCATTTAAAGACTTCTTGATGTCAGAAATCTGGCTGACCAGCAACTTGTTCAACTCTTCTTGGGACTTCATGAATTGTTTTAACAACTCGTCAGATGAAGGCCCGGTTGGAACAATGGCTTGATTCGGATTAGGAATATTTGGAGCTCGATTGTTCGGATTTGGACCTTGATTTTGAAAATTACCCTGATTAGGGTTGTTGTTTCCATGAAAATATCCCGGATTGAAATTACCCTGACCTTGGTTCCTATTAAAGTTTCCTTGATTTTGTTGTTGGAACCTTGATTTTGGAATCCTTGGTTTTGATTGTGAAAACCGTGGCCCTGATTGAAGTTACTTTGGTTTTGATAACCTTGGTTAGCTCTATTTTGATTTTGGCCACGGTTTTGGACATTTTGGTTTTGATTAAAACCAGGAGGTCCAGGATAATGATGTTGAGGACGATAGCTGGAGTCCATAGGAGGGCGATATTGATTGCCTCCTTGATTTTGGGACCCAACTACAGCATGAGCTTCATATGGGGTACCATCAGTAGCTGTGCAATTGTAGTAGGCATGCGGCCCACCACAAGTTACACAGACTTCCACTTTTTTAACCTCAGCAGGTGGAGGATGTTGTGGAAATGAGACTTTCTTTGTTTGGGCGAGAACCAAAGCTTGGATTGCTTCAGTGAGCTTGTCAATCTTAGCATCCGTGCTAGATTGACTCACAGAAGATGAAGTGGAAGGACCCGCATTAATTTGGGAAACAATCGGTTTGCTTCGTGTAGAGCGGACCTTAGACTTGTTTTCTATGATTTGCAAAGCTTCTTTTGTGGTTTTACTCAAAAAGTTGCCTCCCGCGGAGGCATTGAGTGAATCCTGATCAGCTTGGCTCACGCCATTGTAAAACGTATCGAGTTGCATCAACTCAGAGAAACCATGATGTGGACACTTGCGAAGTAATTCTTTGAAACGATCCCACGCTTCACCAAAAGATTCATCATATTTTTGAGTGAACTTGGTGATTTCGTTCTTAAGACTCGTGGTCTTGGAAGGTGGGAAGAATTCATTCACAAACTTTTTGACAAGATCTTCCCAAGTCTCAATAGATCGTGGAGGTTGTTTTTCAAGCCAAATCCGGGCTTGTCCCTCCAATGAGAATGGGAAGAGAAGAAGTTTTGTTGCTTCACATGGGACATTTTTGTACTTGATGGTCGATGTGATTTTATTGAACCATCGAATATGAGCATAAGGATCGTCCCTCTCAAAACCGTAGAATTGGCTTGAGGTTACAAGATTGAGTAACCCGGTTTTGAGCTCAAAACTATCAGCCACGATGGCTGGGACAATAATGGCATCTCCGTAACCCTCGATGGGTGCTTGGAGAAGTTCACACATGGGACGGTCTTCCGCCATGGTGATAGTGGGTGTGGCAACAGTACGGATCTCAGATCCGACTGTTGGTGCTGAACGTCTACGAGGTCTTCTAGGTTTTCGTACAAGCTCACGTAATGGGCTAGTAGACCTAGAAGAACGAGTGCGCATGCACTAGGAACAAAAATCAATCAAAACAAAGTCGAGACAAAACCACAGTGAACTTAAACCAATAATCACAAGTGAGTGGCTTCTTTAGAAAAGGTACACCACACACAAGGATACAAAGGCAAGTTTTAATCTTTTTGGTTTGGGAACTTATTTGTTCACACCCCCAATTGGCAGGTGTTCTGTCTTGGTTTTCGACGGTTTATTTTTATGTAGAATTATTATTCACAAGAAAAAGACGAATGTTTTTGTGTTTTGTGTATGGGTTTAAAAACTTTTGGAAAATATTTTTGGTATCGTCTCGTTTACCAAAATCGTTTTTCTTTAAGAATCACCTTAAAAGAAAACCGAATCAGAAAACGTTACGATCTGTTTTGTTGTTGTTGTTTTTTTTTTTTTTTTTTTTTTTTGGTGTTTTAACACTTTAGGAAAAGTGTTAATGACTTTTTTTTGTATTTTGATTATGAAAATATACACAAGTGGTGGTATTTATACAGTGAGTGAGGTGAGATAACACTAATCTCAAATAACGCTAAAGAAACGCGCACACTTCCCCGGCAGCGGCGCCAAATTTTGATTGAGCCCGAACCACCTAACTTATATTAACCAAATAATGGTCAACAAAGTCAAATAGCCTAGGTCAATGCTCCGGGTAATATAGGGTATCACCAGGTCGTTAAGTCCCGTTGAAATGTGAATTGTAACTTTGGCGTATTTGTGATCGGGTAATTATTCACAGAAAAGGGTTATGATCAGAATTATTTGGAATTTATTAACAAATATAGCTTAGGAAAGCTACGTGATTGATTACGGGAATTTAGATTACGAAGATTTGAGCTAAAAACTAAAAACGTACGTTTTAATTAAAAAACGTACACAAACGCACAAAACAAAAAGTACAACTGAAGGATGGTAAGGGTTAAAAGTGTAAAATTGATATTTTTACAATCCTAATAATAAAAGAAAATTTTAAGAAAAATAAAAATTATTTTTACACTATTTAATTATTTATTATTAATTAATTACTAATTATCTATTTAATATTAATTAAACTAATTAGAATTATTAAAAATACTAAAAAGACTTAGAAAATTAAGAAAAATTTTATAAATCTAATTAACCATTACAGGAATCCTAAAAAATTATAAAAAATTAATTTTATGTATTTTTAAACTAGTTAGCTAATTATTATTCTATTTATTAATTAATATCTAATTAAACTATTTAAATTATGAAAACTATTAGATGAACAGTAAAAATTCTAGAAAAAATTATAAAAATGTTTTAACTAAAATAAAAGCTAGAAAAAATATAAAAACTAGGTTATACTATATAAAATCTAATTATGCTATTTAATTGATTAATATTAATTAAAACTAAATTAAACTAAAAGTAATTAGAAATACCACTAAATGACAAAATAAAAATCTGGAAAAATTTGTAAAATTATTTTAACCTAAAATATAATTTCTAAAAATATAAAAGTGATATATTACTTAGAAATTAATTAAAAAGAAAATTAAATTGATAAATCCTATTAAATAGAAGCTATCACTATTTTTAAAATTGGTTTTTTGGATTTTTTTCTTTTTCTAAACTAATAATAAACTAAAAACAACTAATTTTAATAAAAACACTTTTGATTTAATCCAAAGAATAAGCACTTGAAGTGCTTATTATACCCACAGTTGACTTTTGTTGACTGTGGAGTGTTTTTAAGCTCAAATGAGGAATGTGGGGTCCACAATGAACAAATTTGGTTTCTCTGAGTCTCTTGAACAATAATAAGCAACTTTCAATCAAGTGGATGGCCTGAATAAGCTAAAAAGCTCAAAAATAAGCACAAGTTATTGGTGACTAAAGCAGATTATGGGACAAGCTTAAGGGTCAATTTCAGGTGGGGTCCACTAGCCTAGGGGTCAAACAAAAGGTTCAAAAACACTCCCTGGTAGGAGGGGGGTTGAGGGGAACCAAAATCAAGTGGTATGGACCACTGTAGTGACCACAAACCACCACAAAAGGTGGTGGAGTGGAAGTGATCTGCTGAGAACAGGGCAATTGGTTGCCCTGCAGGTTACTTCAAAGGGGTGTGGGACCCACCAAACAAGTTTCTAAAAATCTGATAAAATTCACAAAAATTAACAAAGTAGCAGAGGTTAAGCTTGCCAAATTTTAGACTCTAACACCTAAAATCAAACAAGTTGCAGGCTTCCCAAGATTGCTCAAAATGACTGAGACAAATTTTTGACTTTTTACTTTCTACTTCTATGTTGACTTTTATGAGTTTCTAGGAATCCCTACTGATTTATTATGTTGTAATAAGCTTTAAATGAACCAAATAAGGCTATATTAACTACTTATAACTTGAAATGGTGCAGAAACAATCCCTAGGTCCTAACAGTTAATCATCTAAATTGGCCACAAGAGTGATTTTGACTTTTGATGAGATAATGACTAGTCTGATGGTCAATATGAGCAACAATGGGTCTAAGGGACTTACCTAAGCCAAGTATTACCTTAGCAGATAACAAGAACACATGCAAATAGCTAGAACCAAACACCCCTAATTGGTTGACTGATCTTGTTTTTTCAAAAGGAAATGATTTTTTAAACTTGAAAAATGAAAATCAAATACTAAAGCAGTGACAATATGATTCAAGGGGCAGTCAAGAACTAAAAATAAGCAGTTTCTAATAAGCAATAAGCAAGATGCCAAATTGATCTAAACTTCACAGTTCAAATAAAAGTTGCATGAAAATACAATCAAACCACAATATTTAATCCAGTGTACATCTAACAAGCAAGTTATAACTAGAATGAGCTGAAACAAACACAGAATAAGCAATGAAATAGCAATGGCTACAGTAACTGAGCTAAGATTTAAATATGGCTTACAATGGTTGTGTGTGAGCAATTCACTGATCAAATGGATCCAATTCACTAACCTAAGCCTCCCATGAGGTTCTATTACCCACAGCCATCCAAGTATTTCCAATGCTCACCTTCCATCTTCTCTCTTTTTTTCTTTTTTTTTCTGATTTATTTTTATATATTTTTTTTTAGGAATTAATCTAACATTTGAGTTTTAAACTGATTCAAGATCCCATAAAGCTTTTGACTTCAATTGTGAAATCTTTTTGATCTTAAGATGAACTTGAACTACTTTTTAACTTGAAATAACAAATTAAGTAACTTAGCTAAATTTCTAAAAACTGAGAAAAGAGAGTAACTTGAACTTTAAATCTTCATTAATTGATAAAAACATTACACTGAGAGAGAAATAAACTGAAACATACATACATAAACTACTTAGCCACATTGACTTTTACAAGAGCTTATATATGCTAAGACATTGACCTACTGCTTCTCCTCTTTCCTCTTTCTCCATTATTGACTTTTTCTGACTTGTTGCAGATAATTGAGACTTTCCCACTTCATTAGGACCATTGATTTGGTCAAATTAATCTTGTCCTTTGATTTGCTCTTTTGGCGGGAAAACCATTTGGCAGGTAGGGGGGTTGCTTGGTGGGGGACTGAGCTTAATTAAGAGTGTTTGGAGGGTAGTGTTTGGAGGGGGGAGCAAGGTGTGGGATGCTGAGATGGAGGTGAGGAGCAAGGTGGAGTGTAGTGGTGTTGCAGGAGAGTTGGGGGAGAGGGTGAGTCAACGCGGGTCAAAGGGAGATGTTATTTAGAACGGTTAGGGAAGTGGGTGGGCTAAGGGTTTTTGGGCTTGGTGGGCTGTGGGTTAAGATTTGGTGGGTTTGGTTTTGGTTTAGTTTATTTGTGATCCGGATTTGGTTTTAGTAACTTTTAAATCACAAGGACCATTCATGTAATTTACCGAACCATGAGGGGTGTGCATTGCCATTTTTCCAAAATATCCCAAGGGTGTAATTTGCCAAGTTCTGAATTCCCATGGACCATAAATGTAATTTTTCCACTTTTGAAATTCCCGGGGACCATAAATGACAAGTTTCCAAACTTGAGGGACCAATGTTGTAATTTCCTCAAACTCACACCAAAGGATCATTTTTGACAATTTATGATTTTCCAAGGACCCTAGATGATTTTTCATTCAAAATTATTCCACCAAGGACCAAATCTGTCAATTTCCAAAATTCCAGGGACCATATTTGTCAATTTTGGATTTTAAGGGGTAAAAGTGTAATTTTCTCAAACTTTATCACCCAAGGACTTATTTTGATAATTTTTTATTTTTCTTTGCCTTGGGTTGACTTTTCTTTCGTTTTAAACTTCCAGGGACTAGTTTTGCCAAATTTTGAAACTTGAGGGACTGAAACTGCCAATTGTGCAAACTTTGTTCGTTTTTCATTTGTTTTCAAACATTTTGCATATAAAACATATAAAACACACTTTTGGAATAAATTGTGTATTTTGATGCATTTTTGGGTGTTTTTGGATGTTTTGGTAGTCCAGATACGGTAAAAATGATGAGTGTTTGAGCACTCATCATCTCCTGTGAATTTGTGATTGTTGAACCGGTGTGCTCACACTTGACTTGAATCATGTTTTCAGCATCAGAGTAGCAGAAGCTTTGGTTGAAGGCCTTTGAGTTCTTATGATTTCTTTGACAAGAATGATTAAGTGTGAGCATGGTGTGATGGATTGACATCTCTTCAGCAATCAGCAACAACCGCTAGATATTCCTGCAAGTAAACAGTTAACAACAAATCATCCGGCACTTATAGGTTTGGATATAGAGATTGTAATCAGCATAGTGTGAAAACTTTCTCTAATCCTTGCCAAGGCCGTTCCTGAATCGGATACCCCCGAGAGGGCTTACAAGATCAACCTAAGTAGATCAATGATTAGGTGAGTCACTGAGATCACTCCACGACCGTAGACCGTTTTGAAACCGCCACAATCACTAAGCTTAATCCACAAGAGATTACCGAAGTGACCTGCTTTTAGGGCTGTTTGATGTTGACCCTGGCTGGAATTTTAATTCAATCATTGATAATTACATTAGTAATTTCTCTCATGAATGTTCTGGTAGATTGCTAAGATCTACGTAGGGCTCTCAAATGTGCAACTGGTGTCCTTGAATATGGACCACCAGTGCAAAAGTAGCAAGTGTTCCTATTGAGATCTTATGATGTATCTCGCGGCTCTAGACTCGATAAGTGCATTATTTGGTAGTCGGAGACTGGAGGGGTGTCTCCTGTTTCAATATCAACATGGCTCGTAATGAGCGGTCGATAGATAATGCAGGGTTCCCCGTGAGAATGAAACAAGTTCTTTTATGAGAACTTGAATGGTTAGAAGGTTTGGTGCAGTGCGTCACTGTATCCATGATGTCTTGTCTTCAATATCGGTGTTACCTTAGTAACCACCAGTAGCATATGAATTGAACCCGGTTTCTGCCCTAAGGTTGAATAATTGGAGGGCTATTTCTTTTCACCCTTTCTCATTTCATTTCTTTTTAATTCTTCAACCCCTTCTTTCTCCTTTCTCACATTACTCCTTTTTTCATAATCACACCTAAGGACTTTCTAATACTTACTATTCGGGACTGTCCTTGGGTAGATCTCTCCGGCTCTGGCGGATCATAGGACGGTTTTCCTAACCTTAGCCACCTTATAACTTCGTGACTATCCTATGTCTCCATTCACCAAAACATTGAAAATTCTCTCAACGTGTTTATGATAAAGAAACACATTTTGTTCACATGTTGAGAGTTTTATCATTTTCAAATCCTCCCCCTTAACATGTGCTCATATGTTTTTATTTGAAAATTTGCACATGCTGGGTAGAGTTTGCACTTTTTGAAATGATCCACTCTTAGTGACCATGGCCGATTCGAGACACGTTTACATCACTAGTTAGACTAGCTTGAAATTATTACCCTGCCTGGTCAAGACCACTAAGAGTTTCTCGAAATGGTACAATCTACTCAGACAAGTCCTTTTCAAGACACGCTTACATCATTGGTTAGACCAGCTTGAAATTATTACCCGTCCAGGACTAGTCCTTTCGATTGATGACAGTTTTTGTTTCGTCAATTCATTGGTTAAGTCTGAGTCTCGCTCATGTGAGATGTAATGATCCTTTTTCACAAACCATTTGCTCCCCCTTAATATGTACATTGATATACAAAAAGAGTTTAGCACATATGGGAGATTTTACCTTAAGGTCCAAAACATCACATTTTAATCAGGTTTCATATTTAAATCACATTTTCTCCCCCGATCAAAAATTTCAAATCATTTGAGATTTGTGATCCTATGTGATTCAAATAAGTTCAAAGATTTAGGGAGAAAAACGTGGTCAGTTTTAAGAATCACTAATTTTGAGACGATACAATTCTCCCCCTCAATCCATAAGGGAGCATGCTATGAGTTAGAAATGATGAGTTTGTAGAACCGTAGGGGGGGGGGTGAATACGGTTTCTTCAGCTTTTTGGATGTTTAAAAACTTTAAGCCAAAGATAACTCCTAGTGGTTGTACAATAATCCAACAACCACCAACACAACCTTAAGTATATAAAGCAAGTAAAGAACACAATGATATATAATGGTTCAGGATGGGAGGTTTATACCATCCGTACGTCCAGTTGCGAATCCGCGACTCTGATACTATTCACTAGTATAGTCCTTTCGGTGGACTACAAACCGTTACAATTCACTCCACCAATATTGATGCTCACAAAGAACGAGTTACTCTCACGGTATTCCACCCTCGTAAACCACCCAAAAGAATCTCAGGATTCGACTTTACCTAAGGGTCACCAAGACCACTACCAAGACTTCCCACCGGAAGTATCAAACCCCAACTAGATCCCCAATGATCTAGGCTTGGTCACTAAGACACAAGACTTCCCTTACAAATAATTGAATGAATGAATGTTTGTTCAATCAAGTCCTAACCTAACCTAGTGACTCGATTGTAATTGAAAGGGTATAAGAAAGAAGACCCGCGACACAATCACAACAGTGGATTAGGTTCTTGTGATTCTTCCCTTGCAAGTAGATGTGTTCTTCCAAAGATGTTAATGTGAAAATTAAGAACACAAGATTGGAGATTCAGATAGAGATAGAGATTTGAGAGTGTTTAGAGAGAAAAAATCTAGAGAGAAAGAATAATGGCAAGGGGTGAGTTATACAAGAGGCAAGGGTGGTATTTATAGGTCAAGAACCCAAACTTGGGAAATTTTACCGAGGCTGGCGCGTCACCCGCGCGTCAACACGCGGGCAGCGCGCCAGGCGTCTGTAAGTTTTTCCCAAGTGTTGGGTGTTTGGATCTTACTAATACCTATCCTCGCTAAACCCCAAATTGTACGTCACACTAAACCTTAACATTAATCATTCTAAGGTTTGCCAACTCAAATAGCCAATTTGGAAAATGTTTTGTGAAGTGTTTAAAGATAAACCAAATTACCAAGGGTATAAAGTGTAGATAGGGTAATTAGGAAAGGGTAGAAGTGTATCTCCTCACATGGCATAGAAAAGAGAAAAAGAATATGCCAAGGAATATTCCAATGCTTGGGTGGGGGGGAAGAATAAGATGGAGGGTTGAGATGTAATGGTTTGAATTGGATGGCTAGGATCAAAGGGAGCCTCCCTTGGTTTTCAAACAATTTGGCATGCGTTGAATGTGGATGGATGATGTGATCTCATTTGAAATGGATGGCTAAGATCAAACATGCCTAGGTTAGGGTTGAGAAGGATATTCCAAGGAATATGCTATGCTTGGGGGGGGGGAGGAAGGAGAAATCCATGGTTGAGATGGTTTTGGTTTGAATTCAATGGTTGAGATCAAGCACATGTGGTGGCATAGATAGGAGAGATTGGATGGATGGTTGAGACGAGTTTAGTTTGAATTCAATGGTTGAGATTAAGTACATGTGATGATATAGAGATGAGAGGTTTGGATGGATGTTTGTGATGTGTTGTAATTTGAAATCAATGGCTTGGATGAGAGGAGCCTCATTAGGGTTTCAAACAATTCCCCATGTGTTAAGAATGAAGGGATCAGACATTAGCTTCGGTGATTTTGAGCTAACGTTTGCTATTTTAAGTGTTTCGATGGTTTATTTGTCATCATTAAAACATAAAGGGATCTTGATCATGTTGCCTCAACAATCTCCCCCTTTTTTATTATGACAAATAAAAATCGAAAGCAAATAAAATTACCAAACTTAGCAAAGACAAAGCGCGCCTTTGGTGTAGCTTGCGTCTTGACCTTTGCCTTGTAATTTGGTGAAGCCTTTAACATATCTTGAATGGAATGGTCTTCATGCTCTTGCTTTCTTTCTCCCCTTTTTGTCGAATCAAAAAGGCGGGATAAATGGGTAAGCTTGTATGTGCACCCAAATGTGCTCCCCCTTGAACATAGCTCCCCCTAGATCATTGCTTCCCCTTGTTAAAAGACAGGGATCCATGGGTCAAGAGCTTAACCTTTGCGGTGGCCTAGCTACATATAGACATCACAACATGCAACAACTAAGAATTCCTCACATGTGAGATTCCAAGATGGGTTAGGTTACCATTTGTAGACTTCCAACATGGGTTAGTCCACATAATAATGGATATATATGTGTATGTGTTTATCCACTTTAATTAGATTTTATAAGATCATTCCTTTATGACATTTATAGACCAAATGATGAGCAAGAGCAATACTATATATGTATATATTCATATGAGTATTATTATAACCAAGCATAAGCATTTTATTCCATAGAAGCAACATGGGACATGCAACCAACAAAGCAACAATACTTAAAACATCCTAGAACACCTAGGAAAAACTACCACAACTTATGGATAGAACTTAAAACTCAAGAGAGTCCATTGTGAAAGGTTCCTCCATTGGGGTCACATCATCCACATCAATTATTCTAGAATGATCATTTGGGTACTTGCTCTTGATGTGATCAAAGATGTGTGACAAGAGTCTAGCATATGGAAGTGGCTCCTTATTGTAGTCCAAAGCTTCCATTCGTTTTACTACAAAGTAAGCAAAGTTGAATGGAGTCTCGGTCATAATACAATAGAGCATGTACCCGACAATGATGGGTATCTTCTCTTGAGGTTCCACCTCCATAAACACATTCTTCAACAACACCTCCGCCCAAGGCATCAATTTGACATGGAGTTGATATTTGTTCCAATGTTCAAATGGAGTCTTCACACAATGGTATCGGGTTGTAGAATAGTATTTTGAATGATGACGACATGAATTGGGGCAACAAGAGCATAAGTGCTCGGATGATAGTGCCTTATGTCCATGAAGTCCTCCGTCTTAGTGGACCTTGTATAGAACAAGTTCCCTTTAGAGCACACATTCAAAACCTTTCCCAACTTCTTTAAGCTCCATGCATACCCATGCCCATACATACAAAAATTGAGGGTAAGAGAAGGTTGATCAAGATATATCTTAGCAAAAAATTCTTGAAGGTGCCTAGGATAAATTTCTATGGGTAGGTCACGAATTAAGGAGAAGGCATTAGCTTTGATGAATGGTTTTCTCGTATCGGTGGCACACATGAAGTTTTTGTCACATACGCAACCTTCATGATATTCACGATACTCAAATGGTTCATACACATTAGTTTCATTTGACACATCAACATATTTCATGAAAAACTTGGTTGCCATTTTTTGAAGAGAAGATAAGTGTATTTAAGGAAGAAGAAGGTTGTGATGAAGGAATGTGATACAAAGTCACTCCTTTTAAAGCCAATTAGTATGAATTAGGTATATTTAAGGAAGATCTATAGTCCAAAGGATAATCAATCTTAGTACTAAGATTCTTAGTACAAGATGAGTTGAAAGAAAGTGGAGCATAGGGAAGATAATTATTCTTGTATGACATGAGTGATTAGGATTGAGTTAGTTATAAGTTTGGTTGGATTTGAATGCCCATGTTAGATCCTTTGGTAATTGCATGCATTCATTACAAAAGATATGCATGAATTTATCATAGTTGATGAGTGAAGATCAAGTGGCATCAAATCTTTTGAAAGAGACTTTATCAAACACCATTTTGAACCTACAACTACCCAATACATGAACCAAGTGCAAGTATTTCATGTAGGATATTCAATGAGTGTAGTTATAAGTGTTATGATTATAAAGTGCATCTTTATTTTAGGTACACAAGCTAGGTCCTATGAACCATCACACATTGTATAGAAAGACATTACACAATACATGATATCTCCGGTTCATAGTTCATTGTGTAGTGTGTCGACATAAATAACCCTTATGTGTTACTTGCATTAACACCATAAGTTCCTAAGATCTTGGACGAAGAACTTAGCTTATTTAGTCTATTCATTGGAAATTTTAGTCTGTTATGCAATACCATACCGAATTCGATTCATAGGAATTCTCTTTAACTATGTAAATAGTTTATATGTTTGCATAAAATCCTTTGTTTCTCTTCTTTCCTAAACACAAAGCATGCCATATACATATAAGGGTAAACAAGAAGAATTAGATACAAGATCTTATACACAAGTGTGAATTATGTTTCAAGATTTTATCTAATCTTGCAAACTTAACATAGTCAAAATTTTCAAGATGAATCAAGATAATTTGTGTCAAGTTTTCTTATTCAAACACATAGTATAGACATGTAGAATCTTGGATACTATCAATCATAGTTTGAATAATGAATTGATACATATCTTTCCTCTTGGAAGACACTTGTTAGATCTTCCATCCATGCCTTCACATAAGCCTTAATCACATAAGCTCTAAGAGCACCTAAAGATTGTTCTCCTAAGATGCAAGTTTAAGCATCAAAACCTATCCCAAAGCAATTTGGATATTTGAAAAATGTCATGCCAAAACTTAGACTTGTTTGTTTTGAGACCTAAGTGTCCTTATATTCAAGTTACCAATGACTTGTTGTATAGGATGACCCCTCGCTTCTCTCACTTCCTTAGGATTGCCTTCATCCGAGACATTAACTTGTAATGTTGGCGACCTTTCTTGATCTTGAACTAAAGGTTCGTTGATCACATCATCTTCTACCGAAGGAGATGTTTTAGGCTCGGGCATGCTCTCATCAAAGGTCATATTGAGAGGTTCCTCAATCTTCATTGTTTCCTTGTTAAGCACTATGTATGCTTTACTATTTTGAGAGTATCCTAGGAACACACCTTCATACGACTTTGGGTCGAATTTGGTGAGATATTCTTTGGTGTTAAGTATAAATACTTTGCAACCAAATACTCTAAAATACTCTAGGGAGGGTTTTCTATTCCTAAGTATTTCATAAGGTGTTTTATTAATTACCTTTCTTATGTAGACTCTATTAAAAATGTAACAAGCGGTATCTAGGGCATGACACCAAAACTTTTATGGAATGGATTGCTCGTCAAGCATTGCACGACATCTTTCTTAACTTACGATGTGTTCTTTCAACAATCTCATGTGATTGAGAAATGAACGGGCCCGATAAGTTATAAGATATTCCATGTTGTTTACAAAAGGTCCCAAATTGCATTTTATCAAATTCGCTACTATGATTTGTTTTAATTGATACAATTGAACAATCAAGTAGGTTTTTAAGTTTCTTTCTTAAAGTATAAAATTTATTTAAGACTTCATCCTTATTTTCTAAAAACCATTATTCAAGACAATTTGGATAACTGTCTATAATCATAGAAGTTTCCTTTCTAACATTAAATTGGAGATGGATCATGCAAACCTAAGTGTATTAATTCCAAAACCTTATTTGTTGACTCTTCATGCCTATTTCAATTGCATGCTTGACCTTGACTTCCTAGAAATGTATCACATTAATGCCTTTCAAAAATTAACAATGGTAAATTGCTTACTAGCTAACCGGCGAGACCTAACTTCCTAAGCCGAGGCGTTGGGTTATTCACCATATGGTAAATTGCTTACTAGCTTATCGAAAAGACCTATTTTCCTAAGCCGAGGCGTTGGGTTATTTACCATGTTTGAAACGCATATCATGTTACAAATAATCTAATATTAACAAGTATACAAGTTGTTTTACCTATGGCCTTTAGCTAGTATGTTACTGTTTTTACTAATAGTGCAATCTATATTGGTAAACATAATACTAAAATTATCATTAAGATTACTTGTACTACAAAACTTAGAGTTTAAATTGCTACCATGCTCATCATTGGTAAATTCTACAAAGTCATGAAGAGTATTGTTATGGATGTTTACGCAAGAAGTTTGAGGAAAGTATGGTTTAGCAAAAACGTTTAATGATGAACAATTTTTACTCAGACATCTGGTGCGTTGATCGCACATTGACGCGTCAGAGTCAGTAACATTTGGTTTGCACCCTTCTTTTAAAAACACAATAGGTTTATCTTGACTTGTAGGTGTATTTTTATCATTTAAAAAAAAAAGCCAAGACCTCCGTTATCATGAAAGGGTTTTTGTTCACTTAATATTTTGTTTAAATCAAAACTACTTTTCTTAAATTTAAGTAGTATCAATTTATTTTAAAGTTCACTAATTTCTTTCTTGAGTTTAAGTTTATTCATTTTGTGCTCTCCTATATTTCTCAAATTGTTTTCATCAATTTTAATTAATTCTTCATATTCCTTTTGCAATTTATGAATATCTAGATTATTATTAGATGAGGAAGGATTAGATGATACCTCAAGAGCTTCAAGTGTTGTGAGGAAAGTGACTTCTCCATGCGAATGATTCTCATCTTCACTATTGCTCCAAACCACTCCGACGAATGCAATCTCTTGATCATTGCATCTGCTTTGTTCATTAAGGTTATAGAGTTCCCTTGTTGTCACAATGACTTCATCATCTACACCTTTTTCATTATCAAGAGAAGCATCTTGATCACAAGTTTGGCTTGTAGTAACTTCATCTTCAAAATCAAGTGAATCGGCCTCTTCCTTGGTGATGACTATAATATTATCTAGAAACACTTCATGTGCGTTAAGATCATCAATTATCTTTTCTAACGATAATTGTCCCAAACTTCTTGTTTCTTCAACCTTTGCTTCTTTAAGTTTCCAATTTTTTGAAATAGCACGAACAAATTTTTCAATATGATTTTTGCTATAATAGCTTGGATCTAACGAGTTCAAGCTTGTAGTGATAGCATTGAATCTCATTAAATTGCTATCGATAGTTTCATCACTTGTGATAGAGAACTCTTCATATTTTGAATGAGAGAGTCTATCTTGTTGGTCTTGTCTTGTGTAGTATCATGATGAACAAAAAGGAGTAAATCCAAAATCTCCTTTGTGGTCTTGCACATGCACACCCTCTCAAGCTCCTCTTGAGGTAGGGCATCATATATCATCATTTTGGCACGAACATTCTTGTCGGCCATCTTCTTTTCTTTATCATTAAAATCACCATTTTGGAAGATATACCATAAGTCATAATCCTTAGACCTAACATAGGTCTCAAATAGGATTTTCCAAAAATGGAATCCTTCATATTCAAATAGAGGTGGTCTTTCCATAGAACGCCCCTCTCTATAGTTCTCTTGAGCCATGGATCTATACTCTACTTTACCAAAAATCTTAGTTAGGAATTTAGGTTCTTGGAAAAGAAGTTTTTGACTTAAAACGACTTCTCGGGAAGGCTTTAATGCTCAAAAACTTGAGTATACCGCTCTGATACCAATTGTAGAACCGTAGAGGGGGGGGGGGGTGAATACAGTTTCTTCGGCTTTTTGTATGTTTAAAAACTTTAAGACAAAGAGAACTCCTAATGGATGTACAATAATCCAACAACCACCAACACAACCTTAATTATATAAAGCAAGTAAAGAACACAACGATATATACTGGTTCGGTATGGGGGGTTTATACCATCTGTACGTCCAGTTGCGAATCCGCGACTCGGATACTTTTCACTAGTATAATCCTTTCGGTGGACTACAAACCGTTACAATTCACTCCACCAATATTCCCCAATATTGATGCTCACAAAGAAGGAGTTACTCTCACGGTATTCCGCCCTCGGAAACCACCCAAAAAAATCTCACGATTTGACTTTATCTAAGGGTCACCAAGACCACTACCAAGACTTCCCACTGGAAGTATCAAACCCTAACTAGAACCCCAATGATCTAGGCTTTATTACCAAGACACAAGACTTCCCTTACAAATAATTGAATGAATGAATGTTTGTTCAATCAAGTCCTAACCTAACCTAGTGACTCGATTGTAATAGAAAGGGTATAAGAAAGAAGACCATCGACACAATGACAAGAGTGGATTAGGTTCTTGTGATTCTTCCCTTGCAAGTAGATGTGTTCTTCCAAAGATGTTAGTGTGAAAATTAAGAACACAAGATTGGATATTGAGATAAAGATAGAGATTTGAGAGTGTTTAGAGACAAAGAATCTAGATAGAAAGAATAATGGCAAGGGGTGAGGAATACAAGAGGCAAGGGTGGTATTTATAGGCCAAGAACTCAAACTTGGGAAATTTTACCAAGGCCGGCGCGTCACCCGCGCGGGCAGCACGCCAGGCTTCTATAAGTTTTTCCCAAGTGTTGGGTGTTTGGATCTTAAAAATACCTATCCTCTCTAAACCCCAAATTGTACGCCACACTAAACCTTAACATTAATCATTCTAAGGTTTGCCAACTCAAATAGCCAATTTGGAAAATGTTTTGTGAAGTGTTTAAAGATAAACCAAATTACCAAGGGTATAAAGTGTAGATAGGCTAATTTGGAAGGGGTAGAAGTGTATCTCCTCACATGGCATAGAAAAGAGAGAAAGAATATGCCAAGGAATATTCCAATACTTGGGGGGGGGGGAAGAATAAGATAGAGGGTTGAGATGTAATGGTTTGAATTGGATGGCTAGGATCAAAGGGAGCCTCCTTTGGTTTTCAAACAATTTGGCATGTGGTGAATGTGGATGAATGAGATGATCTCATTTGAAATGGATGGCTAAGATCAAACATGCCTAGGTTAGGGTTGAGAAGGATATTCCAAGGAATATGCTTTGCTTGGGGGGAAAGGAGAAATCCACGGTTGAGATGGTTTTGGTTTGAATTCAATGGTTGAGATCAAGCACATGTGGTGGCATAGATAGGAGAGATTGGATGGATGGTTGAGATAAGTTTAGTTTGAATTCAATGGTTGAGATTAAGTACATGTGATGATATAGAGATGAGAGGTTTGGATGGATGGTTGTGATGTGTTGTAATTTGAAATCAATGGCTTGGATGAGAGGAGCCTCATTAGGGTTTCAAATAATTCCTCATGTGTTAAGAATGAAGGGATGAGATGTGTTGTAAGGGAATTTATGGTTTAGATGTAGTGTGTAAGGGAATATGTAAGGGTGTAAGAGATTGTGTAAGAGAATATTTGATTTAGATATGATTGGTTTTGTCTTTTGTATAAATGGGATTAAGAAAGGATTAAAACATAATCTAATTGTCATTAAGAAGAAAAGGTTTATACAGTTAAGATTATAAGTTGAGAAAATCATAGGCTACTTATAAGTTCAAGTAACACAACGTCGAGAATCCATAGTTTCATATCTCATGACTTTCCATGACTCGACGTTCTCAACTAATACGTTGGTTCAAACAAGTTAAGTGCTTTGCCTTTATGTAAAGCATAACCCAAGTGGGAAAGGATGCGTTTACGCAAAGTGACCTTTGACTTTGTTTGACTAATAAGGGAGTAAACCCGTTACGTAATTAGAGAAGACGTAAGCACGGGATATGAGCATATGGATGCTTCAAGACGATGTTACGTGAAATATATAAGCTCCCTAAGTTTAGAAAAGCCTTGGCTAGAGGTGATAGTTAGAAAACATGAGTTGGCGTTTTCCCGTAAATGGGTGTTCTAAAAATGGGATTTCTCAAATCTCAAAACTCGTTTCGAGTGTTCTCAATTAAGCACATAATATATTCATACCTGTATTAAAAGATCCACATTTCTCGGGTAAGGGGAAAGCCGACTTTCAAAATTCGCCCGGAACCATACAGACTCTTGGCACGTCACCCGCGCGTTGACGCACGGGCAGCGCGCCAGGAGCAGACATTGGCTCCGGCTATTTTGAGCTAACGTTTTCTATTTTATGTGTTTCGATGGTTTATTTGTCATCATTAAAACGTAAAGAGATCTTGATCATGTTGCCTCAACAGAGTTTATAAATGATTTAGAGATTTAACGAAAAACTCATGAAAAAATCATGTTCTAACACATAACAATCACATATTATTCACTGCTTTTTATGTACAAAGATCATGTTTTCATGATACAAATTTTTTGAAATCATTATCCCCCTCAATCGATGACCCATCTTTAATTTATCATTTTTCTTCAAAAGATTAGTCATTTAGCCTCGATTGAGTGGAAAATTTTATACCAAATTTCAAGTTTGATTGATTTCAAAAATCATGGTACCACCTAGTTTAGTACAAATACTTTCCCGAAGAATCATTGAAGGAAAAGTATTCGGGATGTAAAGAAGACTTCTCTCCTTATACGAGAAATGATGCACTGAAACGTACATCAAGTCGAGGAAACGTGGATATAAAGTAATACATGCCCGGGTGAACATCACCCAGTAAGAGGAACAACCGTATGAAATAATAGCAAGCCATTAGTTTAAATCCGGGTTACAGTCAGAAATAACTGTAAGCCATTTTGAAAGAGAAGTCTTGAGAAACGACAGGTTTTAGAAAACATTATTTTGGAAAAAATTGGAACTCTCGCTCAAGCATATGTATGTTTCCGTGTCATTATTGAATGACATTTCTAGAAGCATACATAATATTGATTATACGAGAGACATGTCGTGAGAAGAATATTTTTGGAATTTTATGTTTTGCTGATTTTTATGATTTTTGTAGGTTTTATATTTTTCTATTTACTTTTTTGGTTTAAAAAGATATATACAAATGTACAAAAGGATACATGAAGAATTACCACCACTATTCTTCATTTGATAGATCGTTATCGCCCGAGTCCTGATTTGGTGTATTCAAGAGTGGAATCACCGCATACCAATTTGGTGAACTAGTTCAGCAAACCTTGAAGAAGATAGTGCTTTATTGAACAAGTTTTCCAACTGGTATTTCTTACCCACACAATATACTTCAATATTACCCTTCTCAAGATGCTCCTTGAAGAGATGATATCTGAGCACAATATGCTTGGCATTCTGCTTGTTTTTTCAGATCCATTAGAGTCCAATGATGTGTGAGAGGATCACTTGATTTGATCACACACTATAGGTGTTCGACCTTTTAATGTGTAAATATGATACTTTGAGTGAATATGATTAAGTATGCGGAATCTGCTTAACCACACTTAGAATATATATTGGAAATGGAACTGTGATGCTTGTGTTTATTTAACAAAGAACAATGAAAGTATTTCACCAAACTATTCAATATTATTCAGAATAATACGAGTGATCTTCACTATCACTAGGGTTACAAAGACCTTGAATCTTGTGATTTGTTCTATTGTTTTCTGTATGTATATGTCTATCACAATCGTCACTTGCATATATTTAACTCATATCTAAGATCTTCCTTTTATAGTCCAAGGAAAGATCTTTTACAATCTATATGACTCATCAAATTACTAGCTTATGACTTATCTTTATTCTAGCTAGATGATGACTTATCATGTTAGTCATTAAGATACAACATGTATCTAGGATTACAACTCACTTGGAGTGTTCAATTTGATGACTACAACAAAGATATTTTTCTTGTATATGAGTCAGTAGAATAAGTTGTACTTATCTACACAGCTGTTGTATGAGTCATAGTAGCATCAGCAGAATCCATCAGCAGAAACACTATCAGTAGAAAACGTTCTTCAGCAGAATCCATCAGTGGAAACGTGCTTTGCGCTTTATCAGCAGAAACATACTTGATGTATTTCCTTAAACCTTTATACTGATTCTTCTGATTATTTAATTCCCAACAATGTGTCATAGGGTGAAGTTGATAGAACGTATGCATTTTAGACGGATCCAAACTGCAAGAAGACAACTTTGCTAATTCAAGAACGGTTGGAGCCGCAACAAATGGATTAAAGAAAACATATCCGTCATAATCTGTAAATGCGGGTACTTCATGATTTTTTTGATCAGTAGTTGTATCATTGTTGTTGGAAGCATTTTGTTGTTGGAAAATCGATTGGAGGTGCATCTGCAACAATGTTTGTTGTTGTAGATTCAGGTGTATCTCAAATTGTAATAGCATCAGGTTTAAGTAGAGAAAACAGTAGATACATATGGAGCACGTTATTCGACATTCTCGGTGAACATAGGAGCAAACAAACTTTCCAATTGTTGACGATTAAATGTGGGTGGTGGTACAGCTAAATGATCCGAACAATTTAGACGGTTGGTTGCGGGTCCTAAGCTATAGTGCTTAGAAGCCATAACTGCAAGCTCAATAGATGTTCTATGTGATGTTGGAGGTGAAGAGTAAGTTGATGGCATTCTTTTCCTCTTCATTACCGGGTTGATTAACCAGATCTAAAAAGGGAACAATAGTTATGGGTCCAACCTTACTTTGTTGAATGACCAGATCGGGTTGGGTGCCGCTAGTTCCTATTTCTTTCCCAGGTTGATTAACTAGACTTGGAGGTGGTTGATGGAAGTTTTGACTATCATTTGTTGCCTTGATCAGGTCATCGAGATCTGTATCTTTTGCTTTGCTAGTTTCGAAGACAACATTTCTTGAGATTTCGTATGTCAACCAATAATGTCATATCATCTTCATCCTCTTCATCATCACCCATATCCTTGTCAACACCTTTTTGAACTATCACCACCAAAGCTTTCGAGGCTCCTGAATAATCTTCTGAAATAGATGCTTCTTCAATGTGATGCTATGGTAGCTTCCCCCTCAACCGACAATCTTCTTTAGGAGCAGTTTCAAAGCTCTCTTTCAAGCTTACATTAGTTAAGTGTACAACGGAATTCATAGCACACCACATCAAATATTGTTGTTCCTTTTAGGAATAATAATCGTTATTGTCCATTCGGGGGATCATCAACATGATCAGCAATGTATCATCTCATGCTTGGATAATTCTTCTCATGTTTCTTCCCGTTGAAGGCTAAAGTAGTGCGTGCCAAAAAGTATCGAGAGACCACTTCCCCCCAAGTAGTTGAAATGATGCACTCAGTCTCATTATATGAAGCTCAAAAACCCGAAGTACACACACAATCAATTGTGTATGTCTTTTGTTATCAGAAACTGTTTCTTACATCTCTTCCCCTACGTAGTTGGGATAATACACCAAAAGAACGAGTTAAAACACTGATCTTTCTCTGTGGTTATGACATTTGTCTTCCCGGAATAACCTCAATTAAGAAGTGTAAAGCTCATCTCGTGTACTCGTTGTGCTTTCTGATGTATGTCTCCTTCCCCCTTGCTGGTTTTGATACCTCAGAATCAACAACACATTTTACGCCCATATACTTGAAATCTTGTGAGAAGAACAAAATAAGCTCAAATTTATCATGTGAGAATCAACTTGCTGAAGAGCAATGTGAGCACATTTAATTAGGGATTAACTCAGACTTTTCACTCTCCCCTAAACTGGCAACCTTTCAGATGAGTGCCTCGAATATGAAGAAGTCTTTAGATAACTAAATGCATAACGTCTTTAGTCTTTTAACATGCAGCAGAAAATGTAGAAGAGACTGTAGACTCGACCTTCTTCAAGGTTGTCCATTAGGGGAATAGAGTATCAACATCTCCATTTCAGGAAATGCATTCCAGTTATATTACATATACCAAATCTGCCCGTGACGTACACCTGGAATGATAACACCAAAGTAACAAGTTGAACCACTGATCATCTTTAAATTGTTTCGTAAGACATTAAACCCGATTACATGAACTTGTTGTGCGTCCTTGATGTACACATTTCTCTCCCCTGATGGTTACGATTAATTAGCCCAACATGTACTCATGAAATGATAACACCAGAGTAACAGGTTGAAGCACTGATCATCTCTGCGAGTATCAACTCTGGACTAAATGATTAACCCCGATCACGTGAACCCGTTGTGCATCCCTGGTGTACACATTTCTCTCCCCTGATGTTTACAATTAATCAGAATCATCATAATGATGTGTACATGACACGTTAACTAGAAACCCTTCATCACTAAAAATATCAGCCCGTGAGAAGATGTTGATAGACCCAAAATCACCAAGTAGTATGTTCACACTTATCCCCCTCAAAAATTGCATATGAGATTGCCATTTTTGATTCACACTTCTCCACGCAAAATTTGCATACGAAGTTGCCATTTTTGATTGAACAAGTGATATTGGAAAAACATGAAGGTCGTTGATGAAAATGGTCAGAAACAAGAAGATTTCTCTTCTTCTGAAGATAAAGCGTACTGAAACGTACACCTTTCTTTTTCTATTGAGGAACGGGGCCTGAAGTGTTTTCTGCAAATGCCATTATGTTAAAGAGCGAGGTCTGAACTAATGTGAACAGACGTCATAATGTTGAAGAACGAGGCTTGAACCGTTGTGTTCAAACGTCATTGTCGATGAAGTACGAGGCTTGAACTGATTTGTTCAACGTCATTTCTCTCTTTTCTACTTCTCTCTGCTAACTCGTTACCAACCCCATTATCATTCTGTGGGCTCTTTTGTCGTGACTACTAATGGAGAAAAACCCAATATGATGAACTTGAGACTGAAATAAAATAACCCGAACTTGTGACTTAAGCTTGCACTAATGTGTGACTAAGAGCAGTGTAGAGAGTTCGTGCAACATCGAATCCGTAAGTACTCTATACTCTTCAACCAACCAACCATCAAGTATAAGAGGTACATCACCTCTTGAATATCGACAACTTCGTGTGACACTGAGCACTACAACGTAACTCCTTAAAGTGATACTTATTTTGTGGTAATAGAGAATAAGAAACCCAAAAAAATAACTAGATATCCAAGTCTTCGTCATTGTAATTGTTGAATTCTCGAACAAGGATCTCGAAGAATCTTCATCTAACCACCCCAATATCTTCAGATACTAAGTACACGCACCCGTGAAATTTCACTTCAACCTCAAATAAATAATAATGCATTAACGCCGTAGTCACATCTTGCGGTTTAAATGCACAAATCTAGCCCTTTTTGATGTTTTGAATGAACTTAGATAATGGTTTTATCCCGATCATGATCAAAAGCGCTGATGCGTGGGAATCTCAATAGGCTTTACCTCTCAAGGGATCTCGAGAAGCTTACAACCCCCACCAGGCAGTGTACCTGATCGTTGTAGTATAGTATAGTGACAAGTACCGGGGGATTGATCGTTCAGCTTAGGAATAGTGTCGCTAGGATTAGAAAGCCTAAATACTAGTTCTAAAGGTGAGGGATGATTATTTTTGTTTTTTTATATTTTTTTAGAAAGCAAATTAAAATCTCGGGTTTTGGAAGAGTGGGCGGAATTAGTTGCTATTCAACTAACCCAATACTAAGATGCAATCAAAATAAAGTACTAGAAATGAAAGTAAACTAATTTATACTAAAGTTGTGAGCAGTAATTGGAGAAAATGTGTTTACTTAGATTTCACTACTCCCTAGATATCTTTTACACGTTAATTACTTGTTATAATTGCATGGATGACGGATTGTATTCCTTAATACCATTCATGGGGTGGCACACATAACTCCCCAATTCTATGAGCTCTTATCTCCTCCTACACCATGCCCAACACAACTATAAGGATTGTAAACAGTGGCTCATGCATTAAATACAACCAATAAAGACCTAGTGCGCGTTGGTTCATGTTTCTTAAGACGTTCAAGCATGTTACCAATTGGAGATCTGCCAGTTTTCTTAAGCCTAACATATAAATCATTCATCCAAGACAAGAATAAACAAGTAATCAACACATAATCAATATCTAGGTTTCATTAGATCTAAGCAAACAAAAAAGAGATCTAGCCTAGCATGATAGAATTAAGACAAGAACATGATATAGACAACCAACACATAGACATATTGATTGAATTAGAAGAACACTTATCTTGATTAATCATGCAAGGTATCAAGGGGTTGGAACCCTTGAAAAACCTGTAAAGTTACACCAAAATCGTACTTAAGGTTTCTCCCAAAACTTCTCTCTCTAAATGTGAAAAATTAGAAAACTATATATAGGAAAAGGGGTCTGACGGCGTCAAGACCAAATAGGTGACGCCGTCACCTCGCCGCCAAAACAATCCTCGGACTGCCTAGATCTACATTTGACGCCGTCAAGAACATTGCATTTCCAGGCCGTCACGACTTTAACTCTTGACGCCCTACCTTCATGACGCCGTCAAAACTCTTCTGGGTCGTCATGGACTTTTACTCTTGACGCCGTCAGGAAACTCCTCTTGACGCCGTCATGCACTGTTCCCAGCATGGAAAATTAAGACTTTGGCGTTTTCTTCACTTTTATGCTCCAAAAACGTCCGAATTGCTTCCTTTTCTAGATTTCACTCCCAAAGTACCTAAAATCACAAAAGGAATGATTTAGGGCAATATTTGATCAAATAAATTCGGATTCGGGCTTAAATGACCCCCTAAAAACGGATCATTTTTCGCCTCATCATATACCCTTACACTTGAGATTTGCTTGTCCCTCAAGCAAATGCGCTTTTATTCTACTCAAAAGACAAGTTAGGGGTCATTTAACACTAATATAAAAGTAATTACAACAAATAATCGTTCCACTAAAGACCAATAGACAAGCACGGAGGTCATATACAAGCACCTCACAAATAGTGTTTAGATACTCACATCTCTCGGGTGTAATAAAGTATAAATTACAATATGGAAACGGAAGATATCTCTCACTACCTGTCATAGCAAAATAGATTACCATAGGCTTGGGAAAGGATCAAACCTCCACCACATGGCGTAAGCATCTAGGATAAACTATCAAAGAGGTCTTTTAAAGGGTTGTAACGTTAGGTGTAGGGATATGAAATACAAGGTTTTGTTGGATAAAGGAAGTTTTACTGGTGGCGAGTTAACAATCTTGGTTAATTACATGTACAATATGGCATTGCTAAGCCAAGACTAGACTCGACTTAAGCTAATAAATGAAAAATAACAAAAACATAAAATAAACATAGAACGAAACGGGATGGTAGTCCGTATGTTTTTTTCTATTTTTTTTACTTTTTTTTTTTTTTTTTTTTTTTTTTTTTTTTTTTTTTTTTTTTTTTGCATACACTCTTACCCTACCATCCAAAATAATACATCATAGGGGATGAGAATTCCCCTTACACTTGAATCTTTACATACTTTACAATAAACTAAACTAACGACTAGAATTAAGAAAATCAAAACACTTTGAGCACTTTTAAGATTAACGTACATATGGGGGTAATAAATGATGTTCTTCCCCATTACTCCATAAAATAAGTACTTTACCCATGAGTCCCAGTCGTCCCAAAACAATATGTACAAGGATATGACTCGACTTAGCAACCATGTAATCAATTAGAAAGTTAACTTAGGGTTTAACAAATAACAATAATGCACTAAAAATGAGCGCATACACGGAAGGCTAAGGCGATTTTGTTGTACATTTAAGTGGGGTGTAACAAATTCTTCCTTTAAGTAAAATGCTTAAAGTTAGAAACGAAAAGATAGGCTCGGAGGGGTGTACTAGGGGTTTCGTGTACTAAAAATGAGTACAACGCTAAGGGTGTGGGAAAAATTAGTTGACTTAACTAGCCAAGTAATATGACTTAAATGGTCAAGTAATTATAATACGGGTTTAACACAAGGGTAATCCTAATGCCTCTTATCATGTAGTAAATCCTACCACACGAATGTAGTCTCACTAGCGGTCTCGGGATGCATCACTAACGCAAGTTCTAGAATCTAAATGCTACCGGTACACTCATAAGCACTAATAATGAATGCTTTTCATATCAAATCTAAAGGCGAACCTCACATTTTTGGGTGGAAAATTTTTCTGAATATACGGTTATGTGCTAGTCATACAATCTCCTATCCATGAGACGCTTGCTATGGCTAAAGTTTCACTCCTAAATGTTGTAAAAAATTTTAATTTTGGCGCTAAAATTGCACTAACAAGTATTTCTCATAGTTTTATTACACATCTACCATCAAACAAAGCAAACTCAAGCAAAAGTGCATATGTAAGGTATCGTCTTTTTACCCTCCCCTTACACTTAAGATGAACATTGTCCCCAATGTTCAAGTAAAGAATGTAAAAGTGAAAAAGTAAAGAGAATGAAATCAAATACTCCCCTGATTCGCTCGGTATGGATAATAGGATGGCCAGGTTAAATCTTTTTCCAAGAAAATGAACAATCAAAGCTTCCCTTCCAGAATATAAATCATCTTCTTGTCATACATAACCTGTAAAACCTGACAAAATAGACAAGACAACCTCGCGTAAAATCGGCGGCATCCTATATAAGTTTCTAAATCCTAGAAAACAAGATAATATATAATGCTTGTGGAATGAAGTTTGCAGATCTCCTGGAGATTATAAAACTTAATAATTCACAAAAACCATAAGACTCCGTTAGAAAAACAAAACTGGTAAAATTTCCAGATTTTAACTCCTGACGCCGTCAAGAGTAAACCCCTGACGCCGTCAGAATTGACCTGCAGAAATCCTTATGTTAAGTTTCCGGAAAATTTCTGGAAAAATTTGGTCCTACTTCCTGGAAAATCCTGCAAAACTTCATTATGACTCAATACAAGCATTTGACTCTAACAAATACGAATATACATGCTCATTTAATATTGTGGAGAATCATGATCGGTTTGTTTCTTAAAAACATATTTGGGGTTTCCCCTTACACTTATCTTTTGCAAAAATACTTCTAGGTGGAGTTAAGACTAGGCCAAAACAACGAAGTAAAGTATTTCCACTATTTAGTTTAGAAACATGATATACCAATAATAAAAAATAAAGCATGCATACGGAAGCAAATAACAAACAAACAAATAAAATCACACAAAACATGGGTTGCCTCCCAAGAAGTGCTTTTCTTTATTTACGAGTCTTGTAGCTAGACTCAAGGTCATGGGTTACTACGTGATACGGGTGAGCTCCTCGTTGAGGACATCTTTGGGATCAAACTTAGGTTTCAACTTTCTATCGGTTTCCTTAGTATGGTATGACCTTTCAAACTTTTCTCCATCCGGATCATACAAAGTCATTCTAATATGCCATGACCCGTCACCTTCTTTAGGTGGCTTGTCCCACCTCCATTTACACTTGTCTCCCTCTCTTTTCCATTTATTCCTTTCTATGTTGATGGGCATTACGCTTAATAACTCAATCATCTTCCTAAAGACTAAGGGATCCTCAAAGGGGTCAAGCTCTTCATCTCTAGCTATGAGTTGTTCTACCGAATGTGTCTTTTCAACAAAATCTTTTTCTAGATAGAATGGGCATTGAGGTCCTATAAAGTTCCTTTCTATCCAAGGTCCATATCTAGACGGTCTCCTATTCATCTCTACCCAATGCGGTGTCGGTTCATCATCACAATCATAACTATGCTTCTTAACATCATACACCGACCAAGTATCGCCTTCACCTACCATTATCTTGGATTCCTTGCAATCTATCATGGCACTAGCGGTTGCTAAAAATCCTCTTCCTACCAATAATGGGCATGTAGTGTTACTAACCATGTCTAGGACGTGAAAATCCGCTAATATAGTTAACTTTCCTACGTGAACAACTACATCCTTAATCATTCCAACAGGGTGGGCAATACTCCCATCCGCTAGCCCTATCAATACCTCCATTTCCTCTAACTTTCCTAGCTTAAGAGCGGTGAATAAGGATAAGGGAATCAAGTTGAGGCTTGTTCCTATCTTACAAGGCAAAACAAATATACCCGGATCATCGAGCTTTTTAGGCAACTTGTTTTGAACGAAGGCGGTCCCATTTTTACCTAGCTTACACTTCTCATATTTTTCTAGGAGGGCACTATAGTAAGGAGCACGCGCTAAGACATCAATGACGGGACGTTCAAGGTGTAGTTCTTTGAATTCATCGTCAAGGTCTTGCGTAAGAGGTGTTTCAACTATGCTTTTGACCGGCTCTATAGTGGGTGTTTTATTTGATTGGTTCTTTTGGGGAACTTGGTTTTGTTTGAAACACGTGCTCGTTGATTTAACCGAGTAGTATTGTGGACACGAAGTGGGTGACGAAACTGAGGATATGGAATTAACGGTTAGTTTCGGATTCTTGACTATGTCGCTCGGGAGTGCTCCCATTTCTCGGTCATTGAGAACTTTCAACAATGCATCAATTCTAGTGGTCATCTCGCTTTGCTTTTGTTTGAAATCGGCTTCAAACTTAGATATGCGAGCTTCTTGAGATGCCATGAACTTTGACATCAATCCTTCAAGATTGTTGGTATTACCATAGTTGTTAGAAGGATTGTTGTTGAAAGTACGGTTGGATGGTGGACCGTTTGGTTGGTAACGATTAGGTGGATTGGAAGAATTGGGTTGATTTTGCTTCCACCTAAGGTTTGGGTGATTTTTCCAAGAGGGGTTGTATGAATCACCGTAAGTGTTTGGCTCGGGCTAGAAAGTGTACCACTTATCTCCCGCTTCGTCGGTACGCGTGGATGCGTAGTCCGCAAAAGCTGTTCCGGGGAGTTCCACACAATCACGAGTGTCATGGGGACCACTACATAATTCGCATGATGAAGTGATTTTGTTCACTTGGCTTGAAGACTTCGGAGCTTCGTAAGATTTCATGAGAAACTTGACTTGGTCCTCAAGTTGAATGATCCTACGGTCGGGAGTGCTAGAATTGTTCGAAGGCAAAGATATTGCCTTGACTGTTTTGTTCAAATCACGGGGATCATTCCAACTTTTGTTGTCATAGAGAGCAAGATCTTCTATGAGTTCCCATGATTGTTCCGCACTAAGATCACATAGCTTACCACCGGCCGATTGGTCAATGGCTCGCCTCGTGGAGATGTCGATATGGTCATAAAAAATTTGGACTTGGAGCCAAAGATCTATGCCATGATGAGGGACTTTTTGGAGTAAGTCCTTGAAACGAGTCCATGCTTCATAAAGAGATTCATTTTGACGTTGTTGGAACATCAAGATGTCATTTCTAAGCTTAGTAGTTCTCCCCGGTGGGAAAAATTGAGCAAGGAAACGAGTGGTGAGATCATCCCATGTGGTGATGGATCCCGCGGGTAAACGCTCAAGCCATTGACTAGCTTGATCCCGTAGAGAGAATTGGAATAGGCGTAAATGGGTAGTCACTCTAGTTTCAACACCTAGGTCTATGGAATCTACGATTTTTAGAAAGTCCTTAAGATGTTCGTTTGGATCTTCGGAACGAAGTCCATGGAATGCACATCCGCTTTGCACCAACCGGATGGTATTGGATCGCAAGGGGGTCACATTGGCTCCGGTGAGCTCAATGGTGTTTCGGTAGCCTTGGTGGCTAGGTCGGGAATACTCTCCTAAGGTTCGGGGCCTAAGGGGTTCTAGTGGTGGGTTTTGTTGTGGTGGGATGACGGGTTCAAAGATGTTACCACCTTCCATGATGTCGGATGGTAAAGAGTTACGAACAAAGGTACGAAGAAATAAGATAGACTAGAGAGAACCTAAAAAAAAAATAAAATAAAATCTTACTAGAAGGGAATCTAGCAAGTAGACCTAATAAAAAGAAATTCTAATCTAGACAATAACTATTCCCCGGCAGCGGCGCCAAAAACTTGATGCGTGGGAATCGCAACAGGCTTTACCTCTCGAGGGATCTAGAGAAGCTTACAACCCCCACCAGGCAGTGTACCTGATCATTGTAGTATAGTATAGTGACAAGTACCGGGGGATTGATTGTTCAGCTTAGGAATAGTGTCGCTAGGATTAGATAGCCTAAATACTAGTTCTAAAGGTGAGGGATGATTATTTTTGTGTTTTTATATTTTTTTAGAAAGCAAATTAAAATCTCGGGTTTTGGAAGAGTGGGCGGAATTAGTTGCTATTCAACTAACCCAATACTAAGATGCAATCAAAATAAAGTACTAGAAATGAAAGTAAACTAATTTATACTAAAGTTGTGAGCAGTAATTGGAGAAAATGTGTTTACTTAGATTTCACTACTCCCTAGATATCTTTTACACGTTAATTACTTGTTATAATTGCATGGATGACGGATTGTATTCCTTAATACCATTCATGGGGTGGCACACATAACTCCCCAATTCTATGAGCTCTTATCTCCTCCTACACCATGCCCAGCACAACTATAGGGATTGTAAACAGTGGCTCATGCATTAAATACAACCAATAAAGACCTAGTGCGCGTTGGTTCATGTTTCTTAAGACGTTCAAGCATGTTACCAATTGGAGATCTGCCAGTTTTCTTAAGCCTAACATATAAATCATTCATCCAAGACAAGAATAAACAAGTAATCAACACATAATCAATATCTAGATTTCATTAGATCTAAGCAAACACAAAAGAGATCTAGCCTAGCATGATAGAATTAAGACAAGAACATGATATAGACAACCAACACATAGACATATTGATTGAATTAGAAGAACACTTATCTTGATTAATCATGCAAGGTATCAAGGGGTTGGAACCCTTGAAAAACCTGTAAAGTTACACAAAAACCGTACTTAGGGTTTCTCCCAAAACTTCTCTCTCTAAATGTGAAAAATTAGAAAACTATATATTGGAAAAGGGGTCTGACGGCGTCAAGACCAAATAGGTGACGCCGTCACCTCGCCGCCAAAACAATCCTCGGACTGCCTAGATCTACATTTGACGCTGTCAAGAACATTGCATTTCCAGGCCGTCACGACTTTAACTCTTGACGCCCTACCTTCATGACGCCGTCAAAACTCTTCTGGGTCGTCATGGACTTTTACTCTTGACGCCGTCAGGAAACTCCTCTTGACGCCGTCATGCACTGTTCCCAGCATGGAAAATTAAGACTTTGGCGTTTTCTTCACTTTTATGCTCCAAAAACGTCCGAATTGCTTCCTTTTCCAGATTTCACTCCCAAAGTACCTAAAATCACAAAAAGAACGATTTAGGGCAATATTTGATTAAATAAATTCAGATTTGTGCTTAAATGACCCCCTAAAAACGGATAATTTTTCGCCTCATCAAGCGCATATCCCCATAAAACTTTGTTATAACCAAAATACCATGAAGTATATCATAAAAATCATCCAATACATGAAGTACACACCTTATCCCTTCTTCGAATTTGAAACTATAGCACCAGAATCAATTAAAATCCGAAAATGCACTTTTCCACTTTTCTTTCTCCAGGATGGTTCCATCATCACAGATTTTTACAAATCTATGATTTAACAATGAAATAGATTCTTTCGCTGGATTTTACAAAACCAATAGGAAACCGTGAGATAATGATTAATTGAATGTGTTTTGATAACTATGGTTTTGGTGAATAACTGTTTGGAGAAACATGCAAGAGATCTGCAACAATTCTTCTCCCATATGTGGAATACTTCACAAACCAAACCATGCTAACTAAAGTAGTATACGCTACTCTCCCTAGAAGTTGACCTTATAACATCAAAGTACACGTTTCTCCCCCATGATGGTTTCGAACTTTTGGAAGCATCATTGACGTGTACAACCATATACACGAGAAGTTCTTGTCTTAAGCAAACATCTTGAAGAAATCATGAATGACATTGAAGGATCTTGAAAGATTTTGCTTAGACTATGAAGTATCTCTGACGTGCTGTAGCGCCGAATGTCCCATGAGAATTGCTGATCACATCTCAACCTTTAAACGCATTGGCTAACTAACCAACCTTATATTCAATCGGTTAATGTTGTGACCACTTGGTGAAGTAAACCCAATATATCAGACTTAAAAGTGAAGTAGAATTCCCCAAATTTGTTACTTAAGCTTGCACTGTTGTTGGAAGAACGGTGTAGAGAATTTATGCACCAAGTAGATCTCTAAGTACTCAATACTCAACCAAAGTATGAGACATTAACACCTCTTGTGATTATCCACAACGCCATCTTCGTGTGACACTGAGTACTATAATGTAGCTCCTTTAAGTGATAGTTAACCAGGTCTTCAACCATCCACCCCGACTGCTGGTAACTAGATGAACCAAGTCTTCAACTTAAATCTTAAGCATGAGCAAGTTATCATTGAAAGTCATGCATCCAACCAACCCTGACTTCAAGATAAAATAAGTACATGCCTTTGTGAAAGTCAACTTCAATTTCAAATAATTGATACTCGATAAAATCCGTAATTACTTGACATTCCAAGTCCAAATTCTCAGCCATTTGTCACATTTTTATTGAATCTTGATTAGGTTCTTGTACAAAATATGCTCTAATTCTTTAGATACCCCTTCTTCTGCAGTGTGCCCCCGAAGAAGTTTTCGGTAAATTAGGGTTTGAAAACTAAGGATTTTGTATGTTGAGATTTCTGTTCATGTCAAAAACGTATCCCCGTGATCTTGTAACAACCAAGATACACCTCTCAGTCCAAATAATTATTACAAACATGTGAATTTGTAAAACATGTTTGGAGCTCATGTTTCTAAATATTTTTCTAGCCTAAGTCTGATCATGTGAGCTTAATTCATAAGCAAATTCAATCCAGCATGTGATATATCATTGAAGCCCATAATTCGAATGAGGCAATCAACAGCCCAGTCCAATATTTACAACTCATGATACCTAGCCCGTAAAAATAGTTAATACCCAGTCCAAAGAAACCTAGTTACTAACCTTTAATACCGGTATATAATGTGCACTTAACTCATAAACCTAACCTTAAGCACTCTTAAATCCGCCCCTTCACTTTTGCAGACAAATACTCTAGATTACAACACAACTAATTCGCCTATCTCTTCTCTCATTTTGACAATAACCTTAGCCACAAAACCTCTTCCATCAACACAAATCTCATCTAATTGCTTATCATAAATCCGAATCGAACACAAGCACACAACCTTATCCGTGACCTTCTTCATCTTGTTCAAAACGAATCAAGAACGAGTTTATAAGGCTTCAGAATCTAACAGTAAGTCTCGGGTAGGTCTTAATTACATTTGATTATGTTCTTGTCTGTCCTTGTTTTTTCATTAACCGAACGAGAGAGAGAATGATACGAAGTCGTGTTGTTCTTTCTCAACATATTCAAATAGTAAATCAAGTGGTGTATGCTTCATATTGATCTATGATGATTTGTCTTTCATTTTGTTTGACCTTAAAAGGTCATGATAACTATCTGATTACTACAAAAGACTTAACTGAGATCGTATCATGTAATTAATTTTATTAGTTTGAGTTCAGATCTATAATGTAATGATCATTTCATGTTATGGTCTTTGAAGATCTGAAGCTAATTGCTTACACCGAAATGAGAAAAGCTAAGATCATATGCTATGTTAGTACTATTCATTTTGTTTGATGGCCATGAACGAACAAAAGAAAGAAAAAAGTAACATAAATGTTACATTTCTTTTCTTATTGATTCGGATCGGAATAAAGTTTAGCTTCACAAAGAGATCGATGATGAGTTCATGTTTCATGTGTTTAGATCTGTCGAAGGTCTTGAATTATTATAAGATAAACATGAAATTGAACTGTGGTCTTGTTGCACTAAGGAGATGGGATAGCAATGATGTTGTGGTAGTCGTTGATGGTGATGGGATGTAGGTTTGATAGATGTGTCGTTGTGAGTTTGAATTTGTTGGATTATGATAGTGTAGGATCGGTAAGTGATGACATTTGGTTATAGGCAACAGATATAAATCAGATCATGTTCTTCTGTCATTTCTTTTTCCTTAAAAACTTTGACTAATGATGTTATTGACTGAGGTTGTGATAACCAAATAGTTGGTTGTAATCTTGGTCAAGCTTGTCTTCTTCATCTTCATTTCTTATAGACAAATCGCTACTGTTGACGAAAATTTGGCAGCATATTGTTTGGATTTTGCAAATAAATTTGTTTTTCAAAAGCAAATTGCTACATCAAACCTGCAAGACCAAATCGCTACACTATCAAGGTAGTACACAAGTCATTGTCACCCATTTTTGTCCCTATTCCATTTCCAGTAAGCAACCAAAATTGCAGGACCAACTCGCTGCTTAGAAAATTTCTCAACCGAATCTGGGTTTTCATTCATCAACTCGCTACCAAGAAACAATAGCAACCAAACGACTATATTCTGACCATTTTTGGACCATATTCCGACCATAATTAACACGAGCTAGTACAAAACAGCTAGAAATATTGGACAGAATGACAAAAAAAAAAAAAGATTTGAAAATCTGATAAAGCACACCTTGACCATTTTTGATATAAAAGCACTTATAGGAATAAAAAGTAGCCAATAGAGATAAGAAAGAAAAAAAAATCCAGATTCAAAAATTAAAGGGTAAAACAGATTAAACAGGAAGTACGAACCACAAAAATCTTCAAAATAAGCAACCTAGGCTCTGATACCAATTGTAGGATCCTGTTATATTGATTATTGTGGTGATTCGGGAGGTCTTGGATTGTGAAAGATTATGTTTGGCATGATCAAAGTTAGAGAGATAAAGTGAGAGAGAAGGGAAGTTTTCTAGTGAGTGAAAATCACTTAGTGTGTATGTATTATGAGAAACAACAACCCTTCCCTTGTGTAGGAAAAGGTATATATACAGTTACAGTATACATCCCACATGGGCTGTGAAGTGAGCTAACAGTGGGTAAAGACCCGACCCAACTCCACGATGAGACTATAAACTATTACTATTATATCTAAACTAATACTCAATATCGATATATCTACGAGCTACTTGATGCTAATCTATACTTGGAGTAACAGAATATGCCTTCATTGGTTATGAACGCTGTTTTTTCCTCATCATCCTCAGCCATTTGTATTTGATGGTAGCCTTTGTATGCGGTAGGAAACATTTGAAGCGGTATCCACAGAGGGACTCAATCTTCCAGTCTATTTCTAGCAGCGGATAATTGTCGTGTGGGCATGCTTTATTCAGGTCTTTGAAATCAACGCACATCCTCCAACTGTCATCAGGTTTCTTAACCATTACGGGGTTGGCTAACCAACTGTGGTAATGCACCTCTTTCATGATCCCTACATCGACAAATTTTTTCACTTCTTCCCGTATTGCTTTGCTTCTCTCCGGGGCCTGGCCCGTTTCTTTTGTCTGACTGGGGTGTATCCTTCGCGAATATTGAGGCGGTGCTCTGCTATACTTCGCTGGACACCAGTCATATCTGCCGGACACCAAGCGAATACGTTCAGATTTTTTCGTAACAATTCATATAGCTTTATTCGGCCTTCCTTTGTGAGGGCAGAGCCTATCGCCACCGTTTAATCCGGATGTTTTGGGTGAATTGCGACTTTGATTCTTTCTTCTGCTGGAGGGTCGGGCTGGAGGGTCAGCCACAGGGGTTTCCACGGCTAGTTCGAAAACCATTGCACTTTCAAGCGGGATGATTTTGCTACTTTGTAGTGTGAGTACCCCTCCTTCAACTGGGAACTTCAACATCCTGTGCGCCGTTGATGGTAACGCCTGTATTTTGCGCACCCCTAGTCGCTCTATGATTCCATTGTAATGTGAGTGTGACCTTACTATGAAGAATTTCATCCATGCAAAAGCGGCGTGCTCTTTGTCACCTATTTTCACCCAGAGTGTTATTTGCCCGATCAGCCATATAACGTTACCACCGAATCCGATAAGAGGTAATGTGGCCGGAACCATCATACTCATTATCTCAGGCCGGAGCCTATTGAAGCAGTATTCATATAATATTTCAGAAGCTGAGCCTCCATCCACATATATGTGGTGAAAGCAGTGACCTCCAATTTCTGCCTCAATTATCATTGGGCCTTCGTTCCCTTCATCCTCTCCCAAAGGCAGGAAAGAAATTTCCGAGTTAGAAGAGAAGGTTTGCGTAATTTTTTCCTGGCTGATTTTTGCCAAGTCTATATATATCATTAAAATTGCTTGTGCCTTGTATTTTGAGGATGTTTCTCCTTTCTTTGCTATCTTTTGTTGATCCTTTCCACTGTTCTGCTTTAGCTCCTTGATCACGTGCAACAGCTTCCTGTTCTTTATTAACTCCTAAATTTGCCTTTTTAAGTGTATGCACTCATCGATGCTATTCCCTATATCTACGTGGAAGTCACAGAATTTGTTGACGTTCCTTTTTTTGACCGGGGTCGTCATTGGAGGCGGGGGCTTGAATTTTGCTTTCTCTAGAGCCAAAATTTCCTTTGGGGATTTAGAGAGAAGGGTGAAGCGATCCAGCCTCCTATCCGATCTCTACTGGCTCTTAAATCCCCTTTTCGAAAATTTTGCTTTTGACTCCCGTCAGAATGTCCCCATGGACAAGGATTGCTTCCTCCGTTCTTGATTTCTGGCTGCTACTTCTCCCTTTAGGAAGGACATGGTTGCCTTCATCTTTTCGTCAACGGTTCTGGGGATGTTGTCATGCAGTCGCCTAATTAACTTAGGGTTGTTTATCCCATGCATGAATCCTGATATTTTTAACACCTCTGAGGCTCCCTTGATATGTCTGCATTCCTTCTTAAACCTTTCCATGAAGTCTTTCTTGGATTCTCCTTCTCCCTAATTTATGTTATGAAGCTCCATAGGGTCCTTGATGCATTTCTTTTGCTGGAGAAAGTTTGCAAGGAATGCTTCTTTTAGCTCGTCATAGCTGTTAACTGTATCTGGCGGGAGGTCATCAAACCACACTCTAGCGGAGCCTGTTAGCATGGAATTAAACATGTGACACTAGACGGGCATAGCCCAACACTCTACCTTAGCCGAGGATTGGAAGATCTTTAGGAGGTCTTCTGGATCCTCGCTCCCGTCGTACGTCTTAACTTGAGTCGGCATGCGGGTCCTTTTTGGCATCTTGAAGTGACGAATACGGGTAGTGAATGGGTCAGAGTCCCGGCATGATCAGGGTTGTGCCAGGTCGTCGTCTTTAGTTTCAGATCTGTGCCTTTTTGACCTCGACCTTCTCCTTTTGTGACTTCGGACTTCCAAGTCATCCTTGCATCGTAGAGGTGATTCCTGGCTGTAGCGTTTCCCGAAATCACGGGAGCAGAGACTTTGGTAGTGGCCATCTTCTTTCTGCTTATCGTCACGGTAAGACCAGTGTCGGGAGTGCTGGGAGTATGCAGACATACTCTTCTCTTTGCTTTTGCATCTGAGCCTATAGAACACTCCGTTTTCCAGCCTTTTGAACACATCTATCATCCCCGGACCCCTCCTTCTAGGAGACCTCAACCTGTGGCTTGGCAAGCTAGGGCTCACGGATGCACTTCGTCATCATTTAGCTTCGATCTTTCTTCTTAGGTCCTTCTTATGGCGGGGCGTCCTGGATTCAGATTGTTGTGATTCTTCTTCGAAGATGTGAGCTCTTACGTCGTCGAGCTTCTATTTTTGTTTTTGACGATATCTCTCAAACATAATTGGCATAATTTGGTCGTAGTTCCTTTCACAATAACCTCGGATGTCTGTGCTAGGAGTAGGTACGCCACTACCTCCCAATACCGTTTCTTTATCTTTCACGCCCATATTTTGTACGGCGGACGTGGGTACGGGTGTATCGGCATTTACTAGCTGGCTCATGGTGAGTATTTCGAGAACGCAGTTGTGCACTGGTCCCACGGATGGCGCTAAATTGTTAGTGTAAAAAGTATGGATAGTATGGAACTTGGTTTAGTGGGGTACGGGCTGTCCTTTGCTGGCCATCCACTGTGGGCTTATACATTAATCCAAGTAAAGGATAAAGTATTCTGCGCAAATGAAAGTAAACCGTTAGCCTTACCGTGGGGACGGACCCCACGATCAAGCTCCGGTGTGAGAGTAAGTACTTATGTTTTCAAAGGAATGTAAGAGTATTGGGATGAGTGAGAGACTCGTACCTCGAAAATGTGAACTGAGGTTTCCTTAGTCAAAATATTAGGGTTTCCTAATATTTCGCATATATCTGTAGTGGCCGAGGTGGGACCCTTGTCGGGCAAGAGTCCGCAGCTTAATCGATGTTTGTGGGTGCGGATGGACCGGGGTCCAGTCCGCGAGTGTAAATTCAGGAGTGCCGCTTATATGTGTCCTGGTTTGGTCTGGACTGTGCCATGCTCATGACTTGGGCTTTCAGCCTTGTTAGGCTTATTAGGCCGGAGCCTGGTTTTGCTTATAGGGCCGGAGCCCTTTTTGCTTATTTGGGCCGGAGCCCAGTTCGTGTGAGATAGTCTAGGCCCAGTAGGCCTGCTTGCATCATCAGAAACCCTAGGATTGCATGCTTAGTTAATGTGTTAATAAATTAATATGTGTTATTTAATTAATTGTATGCGATCTTGCGACTTTTCTATAATTGTTATGTGATATCCATGATGGAAACATGCATGTTCGTCATGGATTATTGATTATATGCATTAATTGTTAAGTGAATTCACATGTGTTTATTGATAAATCTTGAATTGGGAAAGACCTCAATTAAGATTATCAATTATGTGCAATATGGTATATATTTAGTTATGGCTTACGCAATGAATTCGTTGATGTATGTGCCTCACTTGCTTTACAAGTGAAAACCTTAGTTAAATATATGCATTATTAAAACCTAGAATTGATTATTAATATGTTTTATCAAATTAGTTTGCATGTGGCTAATTATTTACACATATTAATTATTAAGCTATGTGCGCATTGTTTAGATGTTTATTTTTTATTTTACTTATTTTTTTATTTATTGTGTGACAAGTTGTAAGCAATGCGTAATTTTTGAATAGAAAAATAAACCGGACTAAACAATGGTGAAATTGGATTTGTTTTTAACAGTCAAATCTAAAACTTTTAGTTGATTGATGGTTTTCGTAATGAAATAGTTAGAAAGGCTCATCCAATCTTGACAAACTATAAGAGGGGTATAAGGAGGGTTGACATTAAATGGTCAACTGAAAGAAACGGGTTTTTGATTGGCTTTTAAGCAAACCTTTGTTTCTCTGATTCTTTGCGAGTCAAATTGGAGTTACCTAGGACTATTTTTTGTATACAAAACATCTTAAGGGTAAATTAACCTTAATTCATGCACCACTTTGTGGCAATTATCTGAATAACTTGGGTCTTTTGAATCATGCAGTAGCACGATATAATGGGTGATAATTGAAGTTAATTCTTTGATTGGTTTATCCAATACCTTAATTAAAACTTTGTTTATTTGATCTTAGTGAAATTGGTTAATAAAAAGTTTTATTAAACCTATGATACGAAGTTGTATGCATGCTTCTTCGTACATATTTTGATTATACACATCAAATTAGTACCCTTAGAATTAAGTTTGCCTTCTAATTATAAGAAACACTTGAAGTTGAAATTTAGCTTAAGTGAGATCTTAACTAGATTGCAATGACAAGGTAAATTTTCATGTTGCATGAGATCACAACTGGATATTTGTAGTTTCTAAATTAGACAACTTAATTGAGTTAGTTAGTGAAAGCTATGACTCAAGGCATAAAATGGGATGAAACGTGGTTACATTGCAAATAGACTTTTGGCAATTGTAAATCCCATAATGATCTAGGAATTGGGAAATGTTTGCCAATTATTGTTCGACAATTACCTTTTTTTATACTTTCATTACTAGCAGATCAACTAATTTAATGGAACTAGGTTAATTTGGGTCCTAGTTTCAAGAAAATTCTATGGTTACATGAATATTATCAAGGGTATTTAATTTTTTTGAAAGTTTGTATTATCGAAAATACTAATATTTGAACTTTTTTCTACAGAAATGGCTCAAAGTGATAACACTACACTAAGTTCTGTGTTCAAAAGTTTCTTTGAACAAGAAAAATTGACTGGTCCCAACTTCAAAGATTGGTACATGTCACTCATGATTGTCCTGCGAGTGAACAAAACACTAGATTATTTGAATACGCCTTGTCCTACTGAACCTGCTGCTTCTGCATCTGCAGAGGACAAAGTAGCATGGAAAGTTGAGTATGAGAAACATAATGATGTTGCTTGCAAAATTTTGGAATGATGTCAAATGCTCTTAGAAAGCAATTTGAGCATTTTTTTCTTTATGATATGTTCAACGAACTCGGACGTATGTTTGAGAAACCACAAGTAGTTGAATTGTATGATTTGATCAATGCTTTACATAGCTGCAAACAAGGAGATGGTAAATCCCTGAGTTCTCACTTCCTGGAAATGCAAGGATACATGAAATAACGAGAGCAACTCAATTTTCATTATCCTCCTGATTTATGTATTAGCCTAATCAATAGATCTCTGAACAAGGATTTTGGTGATTTTGAGCGCAATTTCAACGTGCATTGCACAGGAAAGACAGTGAGTGATTTGCATGCAATGCTTATTGACTATAAAAAAGGATTACCTCCAAAGGCGCCTACACCACAAGTACTGGCTATTCATGGTAGTAGGATTCAGAAGCCAAAACCGCAAGCGAGCAAGAAGGGTAAAGGAAAGGCTGATAAGGCTAAACAAGTTATGGCCTATCAACCTAATCCTAAGAAGAACAAACCTCCAAAAAAGAAAGAGAATCCCAAGAAGGATCAGGCTTGCCATCACTGCCATGAGGTGGGACATTAGAAGGGGAACTGTCCTATCTACCTTGAGGAGTTGCGTTTGAATAAGTTGAACTATAGTGGTAAAACCAGCACTTCAGGTAACTTGTTTATGATTGAATTATTTTCATTTTCTCATAAAATTAATTCCTGTGTATATGATACTGGATGTGGTATTCACATTTGTAAAAACTACAGGGGTTTATAGAAGAAATGAAGCTGGCCTATGGGGAGCAATATCTGCATGTGGGAAATGGAGCACAAGCAGATGTTGAAGCCACAGGATCGTTTAATTTAGTTTTGCCTTCTGGCTTAGTACTGTTTATAAATAATTGTCATTACGCACCTACTATTGTTAGAGGTTTTGTTTTAGTTTCTTTATTGTTGGATCTTTGTGTTATTCACACATTTACTAGTAATGGTATTTCAGTTTCTTTAAATGACATTTTTTATTTTAATGTTATTGCTGTTAATGGTGTGTTTGAGATTGACATGAATGACAATGTATCCAAGAGAAATAACTTGATATATAGCATCAATAATAAGATAATCAAGAAGGACTTAGATTCTACTTATCTTTGGCATTGTCGACTTGCCCACATAGGCAAGAAACGCATGGAAAAGCTGCAACACGATGGGCATTTGAAATGTATCAATGATTAATCATTTGATAAATGCGAATCTTGTATATCTAGTAAGATGACAAAAAAAACCTTTTGCAAATCGTATAGAAAGGGCTTCAGATCTACTTGGTTTGATATATACTGATGTATGTGGACAGACCACTTTGACATGTGTTAAAGAAAGGTGCTAGCTACTTCTTAACCTTTACAAATTATTTCAACCATTATGGTTATGTTTATTTACTTAAAAATACACATGAGGTGTTTGAAACATTTAAGGTTTTTAAGAATGAAGTAGAATTGCAACTAGGAAAGAAGATTAAAGCTCTTCGATATGATAGAGGTGGTGAATAACTAAGCCAATAGTTTAAAGATTATCTAGCTCAGTGTGGAATTGACTAACATCTCACATCTCCTTATACACCACAACAAAATGATATATCTGACAGAAGAAATCGTACATTGCTAGATATGGTACGATAACTGTTTAATCTTACAAATCTTCCTTTATCTTTTTGGGAATATGCTTTAGAATATGTTGTTCGCATTCTAAATATGGTTCCGACCAAGAAGTTTGATAAGACACCATATGAGATATGGCATGGTAAAGCTCCTAACTTGTTTTATTTAAAGGTCTGGGGTTGTGAGGCGTTTGTTAAGTGTATCTTTTTAGGATACCCAAAGGAAACTCCAATAGAGATCTGTTAAGTGTATCTTTGTAGGATACCCAAAGGAAATGATGGGTTACTACTTTCACTACCCACCAAAAAACAAAGTAATTGTTGCTAGGTATGGAGATTTCCTTGAAAGGGATCTCATATCTCAAGAATTTAGTGGGAGGATTTATGATCTAGAAGATGATCTACAAGATACATCACCTTCTGAAAACACTAGCGAACTTCCTTCGGAACCTGAAAGTCTGGGTCCTCCACCTGAAGTTATTCCCATTCTTAGGTCTGTAAGGACTACACATGCTCCTGAACGTCTATGTATTAACATAGAAATTGAGGAAAATAATTTAGGGGATCTTGGAGAACCTTCTAACTATAAGGCTACCATGAATGATCCCGAGAAGGACAAACGGCAAGTCATAATGAATGAGGAAATGCAATCCATGAGAGATAATGAAGTCTGGATTAAAGTTGACCTTCCTCCCAATGCTAAAGTCGTTGGAAGTAAGTGACTCTTCAAGAAGAAAATTGACATTGATGGCAATGTACACACCTATCAGGCTCATCTAGTAGCTAAAGGCTTTACTTAAACCTACGGGATTGACTACGAGGAGACCTTTTCTCCTGTAGCAGATATTAGAGCTATTAGGATTCTCATAGCTATAGCAGCGTACTATGATTATGAGATTTGATAGATGGATGCCAAAACCGCCTTTTTAAATGGTCGCCTAGATGGAGACATCTATATGGCACAACCTGAGAGGTTTGTGAATCCACAATTTCCAAACCGTGTATGTAAACTTCAAAGATCCATTTATGGATTGAAGCAAGCATCAAGGCACTGGAATAAGAGATTTAATGAAGAAATCAAAATGTTTGGATTTACTTAGAATCTTGATGAACCATGTGTATATCACAAAGCTAGTGGGAGTAATGTTACTTTGCTTATCCTATATGTAGATGACATATTAATTATGGGAAAAGACATTCCAAGTTTACAAGATGTTACTTCTTATCTTGGAAGGTATTTTTCCATGAAGGATTTAGGGGAAGCAACATAAATTCTATGAATCAAGATCTACAAAGATAGATCACAGCGGTTAATTGGATTAAGTCAAAGTGCATACATTGATAAAATATTTCAGGAAAGGATATTTGCCAATGCAAGTAGATCATGGCTTAAGTAGCGAACTATGTGCTTCAACACCTGCAGAGGTGGCACGCATGAACCTTATGCTTCGGCTGTAGGATCTGTCATGTATGCGGTTAGATGCACAAGGCCAGATGTGGCATTCGCTCAAAATATCACCAATTGATATTGATGAGTATGTAAATACTCATCATTTTTATCGTATCTGAACTGCAAAAATATTTAAAAACACTCAAAAAGGCATCAAAATACTAAAAATATTCCAGGAATTGTGTTTTATATGTTTCAGATGCAAAATGAGTAAAAACAGTTGAAAAACGAACAAAGTTTGCATAATTGGCAGTTTCAGTCCCCCAACTTTCAACATTTAACAAAATCAGTCCCTGTGCATTAATTTTGAAAGAAAAGTCAATCCAAGTCCTTTACAAATGAAAATTTATCAAAAAGGTTCCTGGGTGAAAAGTTTTGAAAATTTACATATTTGGTCCCTGCACTTTCAATTTTGGCGATTTTGGTCCCCGGATAGTTTCATTTTGGAAAATAAGCAATCAAGGTCCTTGTGAAAATGGAATATGGCAAATATGTCCCCTTGGAAGACATTTGGAAAGTTGACAGAGCATACCCTCCATTTTCAGAAGATTACACATTTGGTCCTTGTGATTTCCAAATCCAATCCAAACCAAATACATTACCCAGGCCCAAAGTTAACCAAGCCCATCCCACTTTACTTAATAAAAATGGGTCAAAGGGTCAACACTCCCACACCTCTTTTATAATAAAACCAGGGTCAAACCCTTGTTTGACCACTCCTTCCACCTCACCATACCCTAGCCTGCTGCTGCTCCTGCCATCACCCAACACCATCATCATTTCTTCTCTTCAATACTCTACCACTACCCACCCCTTTATCACTTTCCACCACAAAGCAACAAAACCCACCACCATGCCAAATGCTAAAAGCCAAATTGCAAAAACCTCAATTTCCCGCCAAAGCCAATTGTAAGGCTGGGAGCATTTCTGCGCATCCAATGGCCAAAAACAAGTGTGGGTATTGCTCAGAAACCCTAAAGGATCCCTATAAAGGAAGAAAGAAGGAGCAGAGATGGGAGAGTAGTTTTTAGAGTTAGTTTAAGAATAGTAGTAGAGTAGAAATTAGTAATAGTTAAATTCATGTAATTTAATCTCACAATCTCAGTTAATTTAAGTTTTTAGTTGTTTCAAGCTTGTTGTACTCAGGTTCTCAGTTTGTTATCTAATATTCAAAGTTAATGAAAAACTCAGGTTTCATGTTCAAAGTTCATTTCATGTTCAAATTCTTAAGTTTATGCTTCTTTAAGTTAATTTAAGGTAGTTAAAAGCTTTTGTTAGTTCAATTTCAGCTTGTGATGCATTTTGTTAAAAAATCCAAAAATAATTTTAAAAATCTTTGAAAAATAAAAAATAGAATAAATGAAGAATCATAAGCTTGCATAAGCTCAGAACTCCTCTTGATAAGCTCATCAAGTTTCCTGGTAGCTTAGGAGAATTTATCCCATTAGCTTGTATCCATTATCAGCTGCAATTTCATTTTCAAGTAAGTCGCCAATTACATTTCCATACCTTCCTTTGAAATAGCCTAGTTATTGTGGTTAATAACTTATTTTTGTTTAAATATTGCTTATTATAGTTATGTAAATGCTTCTGAGTAATTTTTATGTATGTTAGTTTAAGATTGCATGCCCACTGCTCATATTAGGCTAAGGTGCATTTGTGTGTTCTTGGTAGTCTTTCTACTTGATCCCAGTTCCTTTAGTTCTAAAAGTGTTTAGTTAAGCTGTTTCAATCATAAAACCAGTAGGCATAAGTTCAAAAATAGTAGATGTATTGAAAAATCAGTTATTAGGGAGTGTTTGGCTCAGATTGCCTCCCTGGATTCTAGGATGATTTCATGGGTACTTGTGGTTGAGACAGGTTTCATTAGATCCTAATAACAAAATTACAACATAAAAACTAGGCCTCACTTAAGAAAAAGTCAAAATTGGTTTTTAAAGTTTATAGCAGTTGCACTGTTAGGGATTTGGAGTAGTTTAATCATCATTTAGGGTTACAAATTGTTTAGGTTGCTTCCATTAGCCTCAATATAGCTTAGTATAACTACATTAGTCATCTAGGATCTTTTAAATTTTGATTTAGTCAACTGGTGCAAAAAGTTCAAAAGTCAAATGTGCAAACCTGTTGAAATGGAGCAAAACATCAGATAGATTGTAGGCTTCACTACTCAATGGAATTTGATAAGAATTGTTGTTCTGTTATCCTTGCTAGTTTGTCTTTCACTGTCAAAAAGAAATTTTTAATTTGGTGTTCATTTGATCCCTTAAATTCAGCCTCAAAGTCACCCATTTGACCCAAGTCTCCCCTGCACCCAGGTTTGGGTCAGTTTTCAATTGGTTATATCTTGGTCAATTTTGGGTCTATGGCTTTTATTTCTGTTGTTTTAGAATCTTTCTTAGGTAGTATTTAGGGCTGTTCAGTTAGTTTCTCCCTTAGTGCTTACTCATCTAGCTTATTTTTCCCTCTAAAGTTTCCCATCTTGGACTGTTTTAACTGTATGCACATCAGTTACTCAATAAGTTTGTTGATTTCATGATATTGTGTGATTGTTGTTCTTGATTTGATTTTATTATTTGTTTTTATTGCCTAAGTGTGTAATAGCTTTTAGTTGCCCTAGCTTTTGCTCTTCTGCTTATTTGCTAGGATTGCTTATTTCATTTCTCACCTTGAACATAGCCTGGTCATACAGTGAGTTTCAAAAGCTCACTGCAAGTTGGTTTCTTGGCCCTTTGACTTGGAAATTGGATTCTTTAGAAGCTAGTGGTACTAGCTTTCAAACTTCAGGCTCACCTTTTGATTTTCAGCTTGTTTGATCACCTCCATTCAGGCCTGCAAAGGCCATATGACCTGCTTGGTTATCTGCCTTGGCAACAAGCATGGTTTTGTTTTCCAGCCCACTCCTGTGTGCTTGTTCAGTCTTTTAAGCTTAATATAGGTGCATCTCAATTGGTAGTAGTTTAGTTTACCTCTGGACCTCAGTGTATAGCTTTTGGATAGCTTCTCAAGCCCTTGAAATCCCATTTCAAGCTCATTAAACCCACTGCCCTAAACATAAGCTTGCACTAAGTTCATTTTTGAGTTCCATAGTAGATATTTTCACAAAAGTCTCTCATTTCTAGTTATAAATAGGTTGGTAAAAGAAAAAATAACAAAAATCAAAATTTAAATTCAAGTGATAGCTTCTATTTAATGTAATTTAGATTTTTAATTTTTCTTTTTAAAATTTTGTTAAGTACTTATATTTTTTATATTTTTCATAAATTTCTAGCATCTTAAAGTATTTGTAGAATAATTTTTAGAATTTTTGCTTTTCATTTAGTAATTATTAGAATTTATATTCGTTTAATTAGTTATTAATTAATATTAGTAAATTAAATAGTTTTAATAAATTTTGTTAAACAGTATTATCTTTTTATATTTTTCCTAGGTTCCTCATAATATTTAGTACTTGTAGTAATTTTCTTATAATTTTCACCGTTCGTTGATAATTTCTAGATTTAATTTTAATTAAATTAGTTTAAGTTAAAAAACTAAAAAGAAAATAGTTTTAGCATTTAAATTTTATCTCAAATCAGTTTTTCTAATTTTCCTAGCTTCTATAAGTTGTTAAGTATTTGTAAAAATTAGATTTGTAATTTTCTCTTTTCATTTGCTATTTTTCTCATTTAATTTAGTTTAAATAGCTTTTAAGGTAATAATTAGGTAGTTATTTAATTTTAAATCCACAAAAAGACAAAAAGACATATTTTTAATTTTAAAACTTGTTTTTAGTTATTTTATAATTTTATAAATTTGATTTTCATTTTTCTAGTATTAAAATATTATTATATTTAAGTTATTTAAATATTAATAATTAGTATTAAATAGTATTTAATTAATATTAAATAAGTAATTAGTGTAAAAATTTATTTTCTTTTTCTAAAATTTTTCTTTCATCCTTAGGTTTGTAAAAAAGTCATTTTCACCCCCTGTGGGTTTTCAGATTTCAGTTTTCACTTTTTATTTTGTACGTTTACGTTATTTTAAATGTAAAAGTACGCGTTTTTAGTTATTAAACGTTTTTAAGTATCTAATTTTCACGTAATCATCTATATAGCTTATTTAAGCTATTTCTTCTTATATTCCTTATTATAATCAATCTTAAACCCCTTTCTGTCCAAATTCACCCGATCACAAGCCCGTTTGATAACAATTCACACCTCTTCGGGACATAACGACTCGGGGAAACACTATATTCCGCGGAGCATTGACTCTAGGCAGTTTGACTTAGTTGACCATCACCTGGTCAATTTAGTTGACCGTTCGGAGCCAATCAGATATCAACATAATCTAGGAGAACCTCACTGGACTGCTGTTAAGAACATTCTTAAGTATCTAATAAATACAAAAGATATATTTCTAATGTATGGTGGAAATCTAGCTATAGAACTTGATGTTACAGGTTTCTGCGATGCGTCCTGATAATGTGATAAAGATGATACGAAGTCTCAAACGGGATTTGTCTTTGTTATAAATGAATGAGCAGTAGACTAGAAGAGCAAGAAGCAGAGTACCATTGTGATGTCTGCAATAGAAGCTGAGTACATAGCTGCTTTAGAAGCTACAATGGAAGCTATTTGGATTAGGAGATTCATTTCAGGGCTTGGTGTTATGCCTTCTATTGAATCGCCAATTAATATGTATTGCGACAATTCTGGTGCAATCATATTTTCCAATGAACCTGGAGTCATGAAGGGCACTGGACATTTTCTACGGAAATATCACTATGTTCGAAAACAAGTCCATATAGGTGAAATTAATCTACTCAAAGTTCACACAGATGATAATCTAGCTGATCCTTTTACAAAGGCTTTTTCCGCAGGATAAGCTACGGGAACATGCCAATGGCATTTGACTTCGTATAGCTAGTAGTTTCATGCATAACTATGATTAGTATTTTGATAAAGGATGTATTTGACAATTATTATTTAATGAAATAAAATATTAGTTATGTTTATCTCTCATTTTAATATTGTATCTTATATTTGCATGTTTAATCCGTGAATAATTTAGTTATTCTAAATAGTTTGTTGTCAATTAATGATATGGGAATATCATTGAATTAAGACAAATATGAGTTTTGGTAAAATATACTTGAAAGTATATTGATTCATAGACATGCAAAATTCACATGATATTAAATGAATTGAATATAGAACAGACCCAATCGTATGATTGTACTCACGGATCTATGTCTTTAAGTAAATAATGAATATTTATCCTCAGACTTGAGATACCAAATAACTATCATGAATGTAGTGCATTTGTATGAAATAGTCTAACGCTATCCGTAACAGGTGGTTATACGGTCTATTTTCAGAAGTTTTGCGAAATTCATGGGTTTTGCTTGTAGTCAAGAAAAAATTTGTTCATTCGAATTTGTTTCAAAGTTTAATATTGTTGGGCCCGTTCTAGAGTTGACAAGATGTTTGCGTGGCCACGCCCAAAATCTATCTAGAATACGTTCAGAAGATTTGGTAATTTTACTCAATCACAAATAACGAGAAACAAAATAGTTAAATAAAGGAATGACTAAGATCCATATATTCATTTAACATGGTATTAGAAACAAAAGGATAAATATGATGATGATTCATCAAAAGGTTTCTACTAGGAAACCATACTTGAGCTTTGCTGGGGGCATTGGCGTGTTGCTAGACGCTAACCAGTGCTATTACACTATTAAGATATGTCCAAGTGGGAGCTGTTAGTTTTATGGACAAAACTTAATACGTATATATCTGGATTCGAACTCGAAACCACGGAATTGCACACTTTACGTATGAGAGTTGATGCTTAAATAATTAATGTAATACATTTCATTTAGTTATTAAATACACAATAACGACTAACGAACATTAAGTAATTAAGGTAATTGACTAACGGTCGTTAAATATATATAAAGAACGACTAGAGTGAAAGTAGATGTCAAGAAGGTTCCAGAATTCCCCTTGGGGATTAGGCCGACCGGTTATGGATTAGGGTAACACAATCCAAACCTAACTTGGATACTAACTTTCTTATACGATAAATACAAGGCTAAGGGTTCATTATTTGCATCTCGTGTACACATAGTAATATCCTAAACCTTGTTTTCTCCATCCTCTTGTGGTACACGACCGATCAAGAAAAACCCTTAAAGGTGATCAGATTTTTTGGTTTACCACATAAATGGTTTTGTGTTTCAAAACTAACATTCACATAAAATCGATATTAGTAGTACATGCGTACAAGAACATGGTGCAAACACAATATTGTTTGTATCTTTGTTTGAATCGAAAAAAAAGGTAAGTGTTAGTGCAAAAATGTAACAATTCGCATTTTTCAGGATAATTACTATTCCCGGAAAATTTCACTATTCACTTTTACTATTCATTTTCCCGAAAATTTTCCCGAAAGTTGATTTTTATTTGATATTCTCAAGTGATAAATCATTTCCATGGCAAATTAAATGTTTGACATTCGTCAGATCATTTTCGTGAAAGTTATTAAGAAATTACAGGGAATTACACGTTTTAGGGTAAAACGTCATTCAGAAATTCTACGTACAACGAAACTCGACCGCGTTAAGTGACCCCGCATCAGAAAAATGTTTGACACACTCATGATTTATTTGAGAATTAATCGTGACTGAGAAAAACATGACCAAAGACTTCCCAGCAGGTCACCCATGTCGGTACTAATCTCACATGAGCACGCTTAACCGAATGGGCGATTAACCGTTAGACCACAAAATGAGTTTCTAAGACGTTTTGAGTTTTCAAAATTATTAGAAAAAGTCAACATATTCTTTCCCTCCTCCATTGACCAAAAATCATCCCTTGATGTTATAAGTCATTCCTTGATTTTTAGGCTTACGGTTTGATGTCTAAAAGACATTTAATACCAACCGACACTAGACTGAGCCCAGTCTAGACATTATAAGTCATTTTAAATCATTTTTACCACATTAGAAAAGTAACATTTTACTTTTCTCAATTTTACGCAATATTCGTACGTTTTACGTATTACGCGTTTTAGACCCGTGTTTCCAGTTTTTAGCAGGGTTTTAGCACCCGATAGAACCTACCACTCATTTTATATTTTATTATGGAGTATTTTGACAAGTTTAACCATACTTTCAAATTCCATAATTTTACGACACCCGGTTTTACGTTTTGAGGCTTAATCATTTACGATTGGCATTTCCCGGAGTCAAAACTAACCAAGTATCTTGGATAATACCAAGAAAAGTCCACACCCTTGCTCTCCAAGCACTCTAAACCGACCTAGGAGGGGGGAGTCACACCCATGTGGCTTCATCTCATGAATCTACCCCTAAATCATCATTTTATTACAACTTGGTCACCAAGTTTTTGTAATTTCCTAGCACTTTCCTAACCTCCTCATTTTGGACTATAAATAGCCCCTCCTCCCTTCACTTGAACGCCACACACCACACCCCATTTCATTCCACACTTAGCTTTATTTCTTCCAAGTTCTTGCAAGGTTCAAGTGATTCTTCAAGATAGAAACCCTAGTTAGATTATCATTCACCAAAAATCTTCCAAACCCTAGTATACTTGGTGATTTCTCTTGAGTTTAAATCCACTCAAGTCACCTCAACCTTCATCATCCATCTTTCAAGATTACAAGAGTAGAAAGATTGCATGAAGTGAAAAAGGGTTGAAGCAAGTCTATCAATGTCCTATCCTTACATGTTAACTTCCTTTCATGTTTGAAAGCCAAAAGTTGTAAGCCAAACCCTAACATGATTCTTGTTAAATAATCATGTTCATGTTATTTACATGTTATTCTTGCTATATTATGTCTTGTAGTTATGTCCATGATGTATAAAAGTGAGCAAAACAAGTTATTGTTATTGATTGTTACAACAAGTTACTAAAACAAGTAAACTAGTGACTTTCTTGGAAAACCACGACCAAAATGGTAAAATTATGATATTGGATCATTACATATTACAGTAGAGGACTTAACAAGGAAACCATAGCAATTTGAACCACCTAAAACGAGTATACGAGTCAAAAGTTACGCCCATTTGAAGTTACCAAAGATTTCCGGCAAACTGCCAAATACCATTCTGATCAAATTTGGGTTTTGAAAGTCCCACTTCTGGTCCGATTCATCAAAAAGTTAAAACACGAAAGTTGTCCGAAACGACGTTTTCATTCAGGAATAAAGAAGCTCGAGACCTAAAAACACTTTCCGAGTGATAAAATTCTTCAAATTCTAAACAGCCCATTTTTAGGCGAAAGTCACAAGATTATGGTTATACTTTGAAAGAAACAAGAGGTCTTATGACCTATAATCAAGACCACAACCATGGCTAGAGCCAAGGTTGTGTCTCATGACCTTGGAACAAGGACCAAAGGTCATGGCTAGGCCATGACGAAATGACCATACCAACTTTCATAGGCGTAAACATGAAACAAAGAGTTGACGAGAACTTGAACATACAATTTGGATCTACTTCATTTAAAAGGAAACCATGAGATTTTACCAAGAGAAAATGGTCATTCAAGACTTATGAAACTACCCCTAATAACAATCTTCATGTACAAATAAACTTTCCTAAGTTTATTCAAATATCGGACATGTAACTTTTCGGATCAAAAGTTATATCTATATACTTTATCAACTACTACAATAGTAGGGAGCCTCATGTGAGGAGTTCATTATGTAAGCCGTCGAGTTGAGTTGTGGATTTACGAGTTAAAGTGTCCTGGCTCCTCGAACGCTTACTAACATGACTTCTGAATTATGTCGGCCCGAACGGTAGTAAACGATATACAAAACATACATGTTCATGAATCTTTTCTTTCTAAGACTTACAATATACATCATACCACATCATGGACTAAATGCAAGATATATATATAGGCACTACTTCATATTCTTTACTCCGATCTTAAGTCGCAACATTCTATTATAGGTTGCTCGTAGAAACCTTCGCGATTCGACCATCACATTCACTACTCACTACATAACTTAAGGTGAGTTCGTAGCCCCACTTTCTATTGTTTAACTATTTTACAAACCCATGGGGGGAATACATGCTATTATTTTTCTAATCGAACACGATGCTTTCTACTGTATGCTACCCGACGATGTTTTATTATCACTAAGTAACGATTGCCATGTTCGAAGTCCCTATATCATGAACCATTAGTCACTACCTTTAGTGAGCGCGAATATTGTGAATAGATCTATTGGGATTGACGAATCCCATTTGTGTTGAGCAACGATGAGTTCACACAAATGCACTATATTTGAGATTTAGCGGTATAATGGCAAAAGTACCTCGATAGGGCTTCTATAATGCCAATTTTGTTGGTTCGATGTTAATGTTTTGGTTGCATGAGCTTAGTGAAATAAATAACGATTTTGTTTTCTAACTATGAGTGTGAGTCTATAGCTCACACTACGATTATTGTGTTCAAACGATTTAACTAAACTCTACGAATTCCACTCAACCTTTGTGTTGACCTCTCAAGCATGTATTTCAGGTTCATGACGATCAAGGATGGCACGGAAGGACACGGATACTCAAGAGGGCTATAAATTTTATTATCATTCAAAACTCATTTAATTTGTAAACATGGAACCATCTGGGACCTCATTTTGTAATCTCTGATATTTATACAATTTGAATGATAAATCTTTTAAAACGACTCAATTGGAGTTCGTTTTCTATTATTGTGTCTATTGTGCCGTCAAGTAACACCCAGTTCGAATTCCGCTGCATCCATGAATTGGGGGTGTTACAGATTGGTACCAGAGCCATGGTTATAGAGAAACGGGTCTAATTGAGACCTAAACTATAACTACAACTACAAGCAAAACCATTTTATAGCCTTCCGCTCTCCGTGTCTTCCATCCTCCAGACGATTATGGACTTAGTAAGCATGTTATGATACACAAACATATTAGTATATTTATATATACATTCGAGTTATTTTCAATCATTTTATCTAAACATATCTACACATGCCTATTCTATGGCATTTCGACACGACCACATTCTCCCAATCATGTTCCTACTCCAGCATTTTATGTCCAAAATATTGTAACGAATTACGATGGTCTTTTCTATTTTCCCGAACATTGTATGACACAATGGTCTTAATCATTTCTCAAATGTTTTGAGTCACACAATGGTCTAATCTACTTCCGAGACATTATGATTTGTGCAATGGTCTCTGGAATTATTCCACCACCTCATCAACATCATTTCATATGATATCAAAAACCCATCACAATCTATCGATTTCCAAACTAGAAATATGAGATTTCTAAAGGACAAACTAATCCATCATCGACGAAAGCTGAACTTTCTCTACATTCATCAAAGTTTTCTTCTGAAACCTTCATTGTTAAAAGTTCGTGATCCTGGCCAAGTATGTTCTATTTTAGAACTACTTAAAACTTCCTTTCCACACGTATCTACCCGTACTATCTTCTTTGCAATGGAATGTGAAAACATAGGTTACAAGTCTTGTATGGGCGGGACTTGCAACTGAATGGTTTGACATCGCCTTTGTTTAGTGGACAGTTTTCCGAAAGCAACGGACATATCAAAAGTATACCTAATTTAGGTATTTGAAAATTTTATCGAACCTTGGCTAAATATAGACTAGTCACCTATATTTAACCTAGGGACAGTGGAATATAGTCTGACTAACTATATTCGACTTAAAATTTTCAAATACTGAGAGTAGTTGTACTAGGGTTATGTTTAGGTTGATTTCCTACTTGAACTCGATAAACCACCAGAATACATTAAAACGATCTAAAGACACGATAGTGCCTTACCACTCAGCGAAATCTTAACACCTTATTTGTACTACCTAATTTCATTCTTGAAAGTTTTCATTTATGAGATAATCCGAACTACTATCTTGGGATAGTTATCAATTCTTCTCTTCATCCTGTAGAAGTACTATCCTGTTTAGGTCCTAAGGATACCATTCCATCATAAACTTTTAAAATCTCTTAAAATTTTCAAAGCAAACTCAACATCTATGCCTAAGAGTATTAATGTTAAGCATACACTACACAATTCTGTTCATCAACATATCACAACATTACCTTCACAACCGTTGAAACCACAAGCTCATTAACAGATCTTGATGCATTTTAAAGCTCAAATCATCCTTAGTTACACCACAAGTACCCTCATCAGCTTTACAAGATTGAATATTCATCTTGTACTTTTGGAACACCAGTATCATCTCATAATACCCTACCTTGTAACTCACCGACTAAGTATGAATGTTGTGTAGGATGATTTGTAATTATTTGAATGAATTGGGATGCCTTTTCATTTAAATAAAGACATTGTAAATCACCAAACCATAAGTTTATATTTCCTTGTTTACATTGTTTGGGATGCCTCTCTATGTAAATAAAGAATTATAAACAAGTGTGCTTGTTTGTATCCGAAATAACATAAGTATGAAGTCAATAAACACTAGGTACAACAACCGATTACCTACTAGGCTATGATTGTAACTACTATATCAATTCCTATTAATATTCGACTGCTATATCAATTTCCTTTGATATTCGACTATTACCATACTTTTCCTACATAAAAGTAAGCCTCATCCTATGCCATACACTGAAACGACAAATCAAACTACATCACTGGAAATCCCAGACTCTAGTCCTCATAAGTAACCACACCTTTTCATCGACACCACTCCAACATATGACACACATAGAACTTCGGGACGAAGTTCCCCGTAAGGGGTAGAGACTGTAACAATTCGCATTTTTCAGGATAATTACTATTCCCGGAAAATTTCACTATTCACTTTTACTATTCATTTTCCCGAAAATTTTCCCGAAAGTTGATTTTTATTTGATATTCTCAAGTGATAAATCATTTCCATGGCAAATTAAATGTTTGACATTCGTCAGATCATTTTCGTGAAAGTTATTAAGAAATTACAGGGAATTACACGTTTTAGGGTAAAACGTCATTCAGAAATTCTACGTACAACGAAACTCGACCGCGTTAAGTGACCCCGCATCAGAAAAATGTTTGACACACTCATGATTTATTTGAGAATTAATCGTGACTGAGAAAAACATGACCAAAGACTTCCCAGCAGGTCACCCATGTCGGTACTAATCTCACATGAGCACGCTTAACCGAATGGGCGATTAACCGTTAGACCACAAAATGAGTTTCTAAGACGTTTTGAGTTTTCAAAATTATTAGAAAAAGTCAACATATTCTTTCCCTCCTCCATTGACCAAAAATCATCCCTTGATGTTATAAGTCATTCCTTGATTTTTAGGCTTACGGTTTGATGTCTAAAAGACATTTAATACCAACCGACACTAGACTGAGCCCAGTCTAGACATTATAAGTCATTTTAAATCATTTTTACCACATTAGAAAAGTAACATTTTACTTTTCTCAATTTTACGCAATATTCGTACGTTTTACGTATTACGCGTTTTAGACCCGTGTTTCCAGTTTTTAGCAGGGTTTTAGCACCCGATAGAACCTACCACTCATTTTATATTTTATTATGGAGTATTTTGACAAGTTTAACCATACTTTCAAATTCCATAATTTTACGACACCCGGTTTTACGTTTTGAGGCTTAATCATTTACGATTGGCATTTCCCGGAGTCAAAACTAACCAAGTATCTTGGATAATACCAAGAAAAGTCCACACCCTTGCTCTCCAAGCACTCTAAACCGACCTAGGAGGGGGGAGTCACACCCATGTGGCTTCATCTCATGAATCTACCCCTAAATCATCATTTTATTACAACTTGGTCACCAAGTTTTTGTAATTTCCTAGCACTTTCCTAACCTCCTCATTTTGGACTATAAATAGCCCCTCCTCCCTTCACTTGAACGCCACACACCACACCCCATTTCATTCCACACTTAGCTTTATTTCTTCCAAGTTCTTGCAAGGTTCAAGTGATTCTTCAAGATAGAAACCCTAGTTAGATTATCATTCACCAAAAATCTTCCAAACCCTAGTATACTTGGTGATTTCTCTTGAGTTTAAATCCACTCAAGTCACCTCAACCTTCATCATCCATCTTTCAAGATTACAAGAGTAGAAAGATTGCATGAAGTGAAAAAGGGTTGAAGCAAGTCTATCAATGTCCTATCCTTACATGTTAACTTCCTTTCATGTTTGAAAGCCAAAAGTTGTAAGCCAAACCCTAACATGATTCTTGTTAAATAATCATGTTCATGTTATTTACATGTTATTCTTGCTATATTATGTCTTGTAGTTATGTCCATGATGTATAAAAGTGAGCAAAACAAGTTATTGTTATTGATTGTTACAACAAGTTACTAAAACAAGTAAACTAGTGACTTTCTTGGAAAACCACGACCAAAATGGTAAAATTATGATATTGGATCATTACATATTACAGTAGAGGACTTAACAAGGAAACCATAGCAATTTGAACCACCTAAAACGAGTATACGAGTCAAAAGTTACGCCCATTTGAAGTTACCAAAGATTTCCGGCAAACTGCCAAATACCATTCTGATCAAATTTGGGTTTTGAAAGTCCCACTTCTGGTCCGATTCATCAAAAAGTTAAAACACGAAAGTTGTCCGAAACGACGTTTTCATTCAGGAATAAAGAAGCTCGAGACCTAAAAACACTTTCCGAGTGATAAAATTCTTCAAATTCTAAACAGCCCATTTTTAGGCGAAAGTCACAAGATTATGGTTATACTTTGAAAGAAACAAGAGGTCTTATGACCTATAATCAAGACCACAACCATGGCTAGAGCCAAGGTTGTGTCTCATGACCTTGGAACAAGGACCAAAGGTCATGGCTAGGCCATGACGAAATGACCATACCAACTTTCATAGGCGTAAACATGAAACAAAGAGTTGACGAGAACTTGAACATACAATTTGGATCTACTTCATTTAAAAGGAAACCATGAGATTTTACCAAGAGAAAATGGTCATTCAAGACTTATGAAACTACCCCTAATAACAATCTTCATGTACAAATAAACTTTCCTAAGTTTATTCAAATATCGGACATGTAACTTTTCGGATCAAAAGTTATATCTATATACTTTATCAACTACTACAATAGTAGGGAGCCTCATGTGAGGAGTTCATTATGTAAGCCGTCGAGTTGAGTTGTGGATTTACGAGTTAAAGTGTCCTGGCTCCTCGAACGCTTACTAACATGACTTCTGAATTATGTCGGCCCGAACGGTAGTAAACGATATACAAAACATACATGTTCATGAATCTTTTCTTTCTAAGACTTACAATATACATCATACCACATCATGGACTAAATGCAAGATATATATATAGGCACTACTTCATATTCTTTACTCCGATCTTAAGTCACAACATTCTATTATAGGTTGCTCGTAGAAACCTTCGCGATTCGACCATCACATTCACTACTCACTACATAACTTAAGGTGAGTTCGTAGCCCCACTTTCTATTGTTTAACTATTTTACAAACCCATGGGGGGAATACATGCTATTATTTTTCTAATCGAACACGATGCTTTCTACTGTATGCTACCCGACGATGTTTTATTATCACTAAGTAACGATTGCCATGTTCGAAGTCCCTATATCATGAACCATTAGTCACTACCTTTAGTGAGCGCGAATATTGTGAATAGATCTATTGGGATTGACGAATCCCATTTGTGTTGAGCAACGATGAGTTCACACAAATGCACTATATTTGAGATTTAGCGGTATAATGGCAAAAGTACCTCGATAGGGCTTCTATAATGCCAATTTTGTTGGTTCGATGTTAATGTTTTGGTTGCATGAGCTTAGTGAAATAAATAACGATTTTGTTTTCTAACTATGAGTGTGAGTCTATAGCTCACACTACGATTATTGTGTTCAAACGATTTAACTAAACTCTACGAATTCCACTCAACCTTTGTGTTGACCTCTCAAGCATGTATTTCAGGTTCATGACGATCAAGGATGGCACGGAAGGACACGGATACTCAAGAGGGCTATAAATTTTATTATCATTCAAAACTCATTTAATTTGTAAACATGGAACCATCTGGGACCTCATTTTGTAATCTCTGATATTTATACAATTTGAATGATAAATCTTTTAAAACGACTCAATTGGAGTTCGTTTTCTATTATTGTGTCTATTGTGCCGTCAAGTAACACCCAGTTCGAATTCCGCTGCATCCATGAATTGGGGGTGTTACAAAAAATTGTGGATAGTATGGAACTAGGTTTAGTGGGGTGCGGGTCGTCCGCTGTGGGCTTATGCACTAATCCAAGTAGAGGATGAAGTATCCTGCACAAATGAAAGTAAACCGTTAGCCTTACTGTGGGGACGGACCCCACAATTATGATCCGGCGTGAGAGTAAGTACTCCTGTTTATTAGAGAAATGTTTGAGTTGTGACCTTGAGAATGTGAATTGAGGCTTCCTTTTATAGGTAGTGCAAATACTATGGTTTCCTAATATTTCGCGTATTACTGTAGTGGCCGAAGTGGGACCCTTGTCGGGCAAGGATCCGGAGCTTAACCGATGTTTATAGATGCGGATGGACCGGGGTCCGCGGGCGTACTTCGGGAGTGCCACTTATATGTTCCCTGGTTTGTCCGGACTGTGCCATGCTCGTGACATGGGTTTTCAGCCTTGTTCGGCTTATTAGGCCGGAGCTTGGTTTTGCTTTCAGGGCTGAAGCCCATTTTGGCTTATTTGGCCGGAGCCCATTTATGCTTGTTGGGTCGGAGCCCAATTCGTGTGAGATAGTCCTGGCCTAGTAGGCCTACTATCCGTAATATACGGCATCAAGTCCCCCCAGTCTAGTGCGTTCATTGTACGCGTACGTTGGTAGCGTACGGTGAATGTTTCTAGACTATATTGCTAGGTGTTCCACTCTTGGCGTAGGGACTTTTGTTGTGCGGGTCTTGAATTATCCGCGGACAAGTTTGTGTGGGGAGATCGACGGTTTTTATTCCTTCGAGGGAGCGGATGTTTGCTTTATTAGGTGTCATCCTTATCTTTTATTTTCAATTGTGGCCGTTGATTTTAGGCGCTTTTATGGCACGCGGCACTTATTTCGATCTCGAGTCACTTATAAATACCTAATGTAGCATGTTTCCATTATTTCCTTTCCTTTCTCTTTCTTCCGATCTTTTGCGAGATTTGTCTAGGCTTTATTTTTCGTTATCTTGTTACTTTCTACCTTGCGGTCGTTAGTTATGGCAATAACCAAAATCATAGAAATTGGATGCTATCTGACGTATGGAAATTAGACGACTTATGCCGTGATTACCATATTCCACGATTCGTCAACCCTATGAGGTTTACGATCTTAACTTTGATGAAGAAGCTGCTGATGATGGTTATGAGTCCCTTCGGGAGGTTCAAGTGATGGAGCTTCGTTTGAAGGAGTCCCTTTTGGCCATTTTGGTTGACCTTCGTGCTTTGGTATCCAAGAAGGAGGAAGTCATTGCCGATATGGATTATTATGATCAGAGCTCTAGTTGAATGGTTGTTTAAGTAGTGTCTTTTTGGTTGGGTTTGGTGGTTCCTTGTTATGTTTTTGGTTGTTGTTTTGAAGGAACTGGTACATTTAATCACCCTCCTTAGTCTTTAATAGTAATGAATATGATTTAGGTGTTTATGTCATAATCTTGTGTTTTTATTTTAAATATACTTTATTTATAAGCAGTTGAGTTACCTTATCTCTCACACACTGAAATATTACACACATAAGAAATACGTATTGGTGAAATAGGTATCTTCAACGAATTTAGAGGTTTCAAAATGAAGTAACAAAAATGAAATCAAGCAATAAACAATCAAAATAAGCGCTCTATATAAGAGCTTGATTGTTTTATCATCAATACAGGCATCCATTTGGGTGTTTATCAAGTCATTCATGTATTAGTTTTTTAATTGTATGCTAATAAGATTTTAAAGTTGATTAGGTTATGATTTTTGTGTGGTTCGGATGGATTATTAAGGGTTGCTTGATTCTTATTGTCTGCTATAGATTTTATAGAGTGTTTGGGATGGGTTATTAAGGGTTTGGATGGATTATTAACAGTTGCTTGAAATTGATGTATTGATATGTTTGCAAGTTAATTAGATTATTTGTGTTTAAGTAGCTTGTTTAGTTAGTACTCAAGTTGTGATAACATTACACAACTATACTACGAAATTTTGTAGATTTCTTCAGGTCAATCATGTTGCATTATGGCTAGTCTTCGTTGGCGACTAACGTATTTATACTTCTGTCAAGAATTACAATCATTGATTCCTGGCAAATGCTCGTCCCAATGAATCATGATTGGCCAGAAGATGTTGCGAAGGTTCAAGCCAGTCTGCATCAAAAAAGAAATAAAAAAAAAAAGTGACAAAAAAGTTACACTATGTTCTCAAGTTGAGTAAAAAGAGGGAAAGAAAATGAAAGTAGTTTTTGTTGTGTTCTCAAGTTTTATTTAACAAGTAAAGTGAAAGTAAAGTAGTGAAAGTAGATGGATTTTGCATATAAAACTTTCACCCCACTTTTGGGGTGAAAGTCAACTTTACTTCTTTATTTCTTTACTCCCTTTTACTTTCACTTTCTATTTATTTTCCTTTTATGAACATAGTGTAAATGGGATGGTAATGCATGGTACAAGTGGTGGACTGCTGAAAAAAAATAAAGCAGCAAAAAAAAAGCTTTGATTCAACTTGCTAAGGAGCAGGTAGTGGAATTTCAAGGTGAAAATATTGTATAAGCTTCAAAGATCATGGTGGAGACTAATACTAGTTTGGGAGAAACTGCTGCTACTAGTAGTGTTGAAGAAATGGCTAAGGTGGTACAACAAGATCAAGTTTCTACTGCTGTAGACGTTTGGATTGTATGTTCTTCTTTATATCTGATCTTGGGAATGCCCATATCAGCAATTGTTTATGTTGTAAAAAACCTTTTGGTAAGTAATATAATTCACCTTTTTTGAGAGTACAACTGTTGTAGAGGTTTGGATTGTATGTTCTTCTTTGTATCTGATCTTGGCAATGCCCATATCAGTTTCTACACTTTTTTTTCTTCCTGAAATGGTGAATTTTATTAATTAAGGAACTAGAAACTATACAAGCAGTCAAATTGAACACACTCATTTGACTGATACAATATAACAGATACATTCTACACAATCATTCACGAAACTAGCTGATTCAATATCCACCATTCTTCTAGACTTAGCAACTACATGCTAACATCTAGGCAACCATGGAGAAATATCCCTTATTGGCTACATTTCCACTAAACAAATGCCCTTCCTAATTCCATCTTAGTCAGTTTCTATACTTTAGTTGTTTAGATTTTGTAACAAAATGAAAAGATAGTCTATAAGAGGAATATAAAATAACTTATACGCGTAAAAGACCCAAGGGCAGAGATGGTTGAGTTTTTGGTGTTTTGAAGTGGAGGTCACATGTTCGATACCTGTGGCTCCCTTTTTTGGTATGTCCTCCCTAAAATTTTTGAAAAGCCCTCTATATTTTTTTACTAAATTTCGAATTCTCCCTCCACCCATTTCCATCTCCACCCACGTTTCTCACATTTCTCACCAATCACCAGTCATATCACAGCCACCATTCACCAGTCACCATCCATCATATCACTTGTCGGTCCGGCCATCAACAACGGAGGGAGGTTCATTTAGATCTAAATTAGGTACTTTTTTGAATTAGGAATTCATTATGTTGGAATTTTAACTTATTATTCATTTTCATTGTCAATTTTATTTGTTACTGATTTGTTAGTTTCTTGTTTCTTTGGTAATGTTAACTCATCGGGTTTTTGGCCGAATCGTTTAATTAACCAACAACACAATAAAGATAACATGTCATAATTTACACATTTTTCTTAATCCCACATTTTCATATTTGACATTGAAGCTTAATTAGATTGATGCCCAATAAATTCATTCCATTGTGTTGTTGCAATTCTTATTGTAAACCTTATTAATTAGCTAGACACTTGTGACTTGACATTGGAACTTCATCAATCTAAAGCTTCATATATGCATATATTGGTTTAGCTTGTAACTTGTAGGATATATATGTTATCATTTGACCTCAACAATAATAGCATGGACAAGTCTTGGATGACAACTAGTAGGACCAAGAAACAATATATTGATGGAGTAGCAGCATTTATTAAGTATTGATGAGGCGACAAATGATCTGTTTTTAAGGGGTCATTTAAGCCCGAATTCGAATTTATTTGATCAAATATTGCCCTAAATCGTTCCTTTTGTGATTTTAGGTACTTTGGGAGTGAAATCTGGAAAAGGAAGCAATTCGGACGTTTTTGGAGCATAACAGTGAAGAAAACGCCAAAGTCTTAATTTTCCTTACTGGGAACAGTAGGTGACGGCGTCAAGAGTAACTTCCTAACGGCGTCAAGAGCAAAATTCCATGACGATCCAGTAGAGATTTGATGGCGTCACGAAGGTAGGGCGTCAAGAGTTAAAGTCATGACGGCCTGGAAATGATTAAGTCTTAACGGCGTCAAATGTAGATCAAGGCAGTCTGAGAATAGTTTTGGCGGCGAGGTGACGGCGTCACAATGTTTGTCTTGACGCCGTCAGACCCCTTTTCTTATATATAGTTTTCTAATTTTCACATTTAAAAAGGGAGAAGTTTTGGAGAAACCCTAAGTACGAACTTGGTGCGAATTTTACAGGTTTTTCAAGGGTTCCAAGCCCTTGATACCTTTCATGTGTAATTGAGATAAGTGTTCTTTTAATTCAATCAATATGTCTATGTGTTGGTTGTCTATATCTTGTTCTTGTCTTAATTCCATCATGCTAGGCTAGATCTATCTTGTGTTTGCTTGGATCTAATGAAACCTAGATGTTAATTATGTGTTGATTACTTGTTTATACTTGTCTTGGATGAATGATTTATATGTTAGGCTTAAGAAAACTGGCAGATCTCCAATTGGTAACATGCTTGAACGTCTTAAGAAACATGAACCGACGCGCACTAGGTCTTTATTGGTTGTATTTAATGCATGAGCCACTGTTTAAAATCCCTATAGTTGTGCTGGGCATGGTGTAGGAGGAGATAAGAGCTCATAGAATTGGGGAGTTAAGTGTGCCACCCCATGAATGGTATTAAGGAATACGATCCGTCATCCATGCAATTATAACAAGTATTTAACGTGTAAACGATGTCTAGGGAGTAGTGAAATCTAAGTAAACACACTTTCTCCACTTATTGCTCACAACTTTAGTATAATTTAGTTTATTTTCATTTCTAGTATTTTATTTTGATTGCATCTTTAGTATTGGGCTAGTTGATTAGCAACTAATTCCGCCCAAATCCTTCAAACCCGAGATTTTTAATTGCTTTCAAAAAATATAAAATACAAAAATAATCGTCCCTCACCTTTAGAACTAGTATTTAGGTTTTCTAATCCTAGCAACACTATTCCTAAGCTGAACGATCAATCCCCCGGTACTTGTCACTATACTATACTACAATGATCAGGTACACTGCCTGGTGGGGGTTGTAAGCTTCTTGAAATCCCTTGAGAGGTAAAACCTGTTGCGATTCCCACACATCAAGTTTTTGGCGCCGCAGCCGGGGAAATAGTTATTGTCTAGGTTAGAATTTCTTTTTATTAGGTCTACTTGCTAGATTCCTTTCTAGTAAGATTTTATTTTTATTTTTAGGTTCTCTTTAGTCTATCTTATTTCTTTGTGCCTTTGTTCGTAACCATCCGACATCATGGAGGGTGGTAACATCCTTGAACCCGTCATCCCACCATAACAAAACCCACCATTAGAACCCCTTAGGCCCCGAACCTTAGGAGAGTATTCCCGACCTAGCCACCAAGGCTACCGAAATACCATTGAGCTCACCGGAGCCAATGTGACCCCCTTGCGATCCGACACCATCCGGTTGGTGCAAAGCGGATGTGCATTCCATGGACTTCGTTCCGAAGATCCAAACCAACATCTTAAGGACTTCCTCAAAATCGTAGATTCCATAGACCTAGATGTTGCAACTAGAGAGACAACCCGATTACGCCTATTCCAATTCTCTCTATGGGATCAAGCTAGTCAATGGCTTGAGCGTTTACCCGTGGGATCCATTACCACATGGGATAACCTCACCAATCACTTCCTTACTCAATTCTTCCCACCGGGGAAGACTGCAATGCTTAGAAATGACATTCTGATGTTTAAACAGCAGCAGGGTGAAACTTTCTACGAAGATTGGGCCCGTTTTAAGGATCTCCTCCATAAGGTCCCTCATCATGGTATAAACCGTTGGTTATTAGTCCAGATTTTCTACGACCATGTTGACTATCACACTAAGCGCACAATTGATAGGGCCGCAGGAGGTAAACTGCGTGATAAGAATGCCGAGGAGTTTTGGGCAGTTATCGAGGAGCTCGTCACTGATAATCAGGAGATGTGGGAGTTTAATCATACAGTAAAAGCGGCTATCAATGCAGTCTCAACATCTGGAGGGACCACCGAAATCCCCGATGAACTCCTATGCAAACTCGAGGCAAAAGTTGACTATTTTGAGGAAAGGCAAAGGAGGCCTTTAAGTACTAGACGAGCTACTGTCAATTCTGTCTCAAAACCAACTTCGACACCATTATCTGAGTCGCCTTCTAGAGAAAATGTCGAGGCTTTTCAGAACTATACCCCACTTTGTTCCCCTCCCAAGGAACTTAGCTCGGAGTTTGAAGCTAGGATGAGAGAATATATGGCAACTCACTCAGATCGGCTTGCTAGATTCGAGGAAGCAGTTTATAAGCAAAAAGAGTAGATGCAGGAGAAAATGAATGAGATGATGAGTCTATTAGAGGAGTATGCCAACCAGAGAACCCCCGAAAGAATACTACTAAGGAAAGAAAGCGCCACTCCCACCACCCAATTTTTTAACTCCATCACCATTGTCCAAAAGGATGACGAGAAGGTAGAAACTCCTGCTAAACAGACCTTATAAAAACCACCAGAATCCCAACCTTTAAGTTACTACCTGAAACATGATATAAACAAAAACACCATAACAAATTGGATTAAGGGTGATGGGCGTAACCAACCCTCCAGACAGGTTTCTGAGAAAGAGGAAGAAGTGAAAGATGAGTATGATACGCTTCCTGGAGGATCAGTATTCGAGAGGCTATTGGTACAAAAAGTGGCTACTAAGCAGTTAGCATGTGGGAACTTTGAGATACCAACGAGCATCGGGGACTTGAAACATCTTAGTGCTTTCGCCAACCAAGGATCGGAAGTAAATCTTATGCCCCTAACTATTTACATCCAACTAACGTCAAAAATGCCAGCCCCTACTCGTGTTAGGTTATCTCTCATTGGACACTCGTACGTATACCCCCTAGGAATCGCAGAAGATGTATTAGTTAATGTCGCAGGATTCATGTACCCCGTTGATTTTATGATCATCGATGATAAAGGGGATGGATGCATGCCAATAATCCTTGGGGCACCATTCCTCGTCACCGCTAGGGCTGTCATTAAGTATGAAGGTAGGAAGATTGAGCTTAAATCTGGAAAAAGAAAGATTAGCTTCCCTATGACCCCGCGAAGTGGGCATGAGAATTTGAGTTGGAGAAAGATCAAAAACAACATTGGCACGACACCCATTCGTGTTCAGAATAAAATTCTTGCATGGGAGGCAAGAATCAAAAGCTATAAGAAAGCCAAAAATGAAAGAAGAAAAAGCAATAAGGTTCAGGTCGAATTCGAACATACTCAACCCATAGAAAATCATGTACCATTTGAGGAAGGGAACTTGGTACTCTTGAGACACTTGGAAACAACAATACCACTCGATAAACCAAATCCTTGGTGGTATGGGCCATTCACAATCGAAGGTGTGAGCCAAGATGGGGTAGCTAACTTGAGAAATAAAGTATGTGGAATGGTGATTGCGAGTATCGACAGATTGAGACACTACTACCATAACAGTAATGATCGCAACTACATGGGGTATATCATTTCAAGAGATGAGGTCACGTAGTAACCCATGACCTTGAGTCTAGCTACAAGACTCGTAAATAAAGAAAAGCGCTTCTTGGGAGGCAACCCATGTTTTGTGTGATTTTATTTGTTTGTTTGTTATTTGCTTCCGTATGCATGTTTTATTTTTATTGTTGGTAGATCATGTTTCTAAACTAAATAGTGGAAACACTTTACTTTGTTGTTTTGGCCTAGTCTTAACTCCACCTAAAAGTATTTTGCAAAAGATAAGTGTAAGGGGAAACCCCAAATATGTTTTTAAGAAACAAACCGATCATGATTCTCCACAATATTAAATGAACATGTATATTCATATTTGTTAGAGTCAAATGCTTGTATTGAGTCATAATGAAGTTTTGCAGGATTTTCCAGGAAGTAGGACCAAGTTTTTCCAGAAATTTTCTGGAAACTTAACATAAGAATTTCTGCAGGTCACTTCTGACGGCGTCAAGAGTTTACTCTTGACGGCGTCAAGTGTAAAAATCTGGAAATTTTACCAGTTTTGTTTTTCTAACGGAGTCTTATGGTTTTTGTGAATTATTAAGTTTTATAATCTCCAGGAAATATGCAAACTTCATTCCACAAGCATTATATCTTATCTTGTTTTCTAGGATTTAGTAACTTATATAGGATGCCGCCGATCTTACGTGAGGTTGTCTTGTCTATTTTATCAGGTTTTACAGGTTATGTATGACAAGAAGATGACTTATATTCTGGAAGGGAAACTTTGATTGTTCATTTTCTTGGAGGAAGATTTAACCTGGTCAACTTATTATCCATACCGAGCGAATCAGGGGAGTATTTGATTTCATTCTCTTTACTTTTTCACTTTTACATTCTTTACTTGAACATTGGGGACAATGTTCATCTTAAGTGTAAGGGGAGGGTAAAAAGATGATACCTTACATATGCACTTTCGCTTGAGTTTGTTTTGTTTAATGGTAGATGTATAATAAAACTATGAGAAATACTTGTTAGTGCAATTTTAGCGCCAAATTTAAAATTTTTTACAACATTTAGGAGTGAAACTTTAGCCATAGCAAGCGTCTCATGGATAGGAGATTGTATGACTAGCACATAACCGTATATTCAGAAAAATTTTCCACCCAAAAATGTGAGGTTCGCCTTTATATTTGATAGGAAAAGCATTTACTATTAGTGCTTATGAGTGTACCGGTAGCATTTAGATTCTAGAACTTGCGTTAGTGATGCATCCCGAGACCGCTAGTGAGACTACATTCGTGTAGTAGGATTTACTACATGATAAGAGGCATTAGGATCACCCTTGTGTTAAACCCGTATCATAATTACTTGACCATTTAAGTCACATTACTTGGCTAGTTAAGTCAACTTATTTTTCCCACACCCTTAGCGTTGTACTCATTTTTAGTACACGAAACCCCTAGTACAACCCTCCGAGCCTATCTTTTCGTTTCTAACTTTAAGCATCTTACTTAAAGGAAGAATTTGTTACACCCCACTTAAATGTACACCCAAATCGCCTTACCCTTCCGTGTATGCGCTCATCTTTAGTGCATTATTGTTATTTGTTAAACCCTAAGTTAACTATCTAATTGATTACATGGTTGCTAAGTCGAGTCATATCCTTTTACAAATTGTTTTGGGACGATTGGGACTCTCGGGTAAAGTACTTATTTTATGGAGTAATGGGGAAGAACATCATTTATTACCCCCATATGTACTTTAATCTTAAAAGTGCTCCAAGTGTTTTGATTTTCTTAATTCGAGTCATTAGATTAGCTCATTGTAAAGTATGTAAAGATTCAAGTGTAAGGGGAATGTTCATTCCCTATGATGTATTATTTTGGATGGTAGGGTAAGAGTGTATGCACAAAAAAAAAAAAATCAAAAAATCAAAAAATCAAGAAAAAGAAAAAAAATAGAAAAAGGAAAAAGAAAAAAAAACATACGGACTACCATCCCTTTTTATTCTATGTTCATTTTATGTTTTTGTTATTTTTCATTTATTAGCTTAAGTCGTGTCTAGTCTTGGCTTAGCAACGCCATCTTGTACATGTAATTAACCAAGATTCTTAACTCGCCACCAGTAAAACTTCCTTTATCCAACAAAACCGTGTATTTCATATCCCTACACCTAACGTTACAACCCTTTAAAAGACATCTTTGATAGTTTATCCTAGGTGCTTATTCCATGTGGTGGAGGTTTGATCCTTTCCCAAGCCTATGGTAATCTATTTTGCTATGACAGGTAGTGAGAGATATCTTCCGTTTCCATATTGTAATTTACACTTTATTATACCCGAGAGATGTGAGTATCCAAACACTATTTGTGAGGTGCTTGTGTATGACCTCCGTGCTTGTCTATTGGTCTTTAGTGGAACGATTATTTGTTGTAATTACTTTTATATTAGTGTTAAATGACCCCTAACTTGTCTTTTGAGTAGAATAAAAGTGCATTTGCTTGAGGACAAGCAAATCTCAAGTGTAAGGGTATATGATGAGGCGAACAATGATATGTTTTTAGGGGGTCATTTAAGCCCGAATTCGAATTTATTTGATCAAATATTGCCCTAAATCGTTCCTTTTGTGATTTTAGGTACATTGGGAGTGAAATCTGGAAAAGGAAGCAATTCGGACGTTTTTGGAGCATAACAGTGAAGAAAACGTCAAAGTCTTAATTTTCCATGCTGGGAACAGTAGGTGACGGCGTCAAGAGTAACTTCCTAACGGCGTCAAGAGCAAAATTCCATGACGATACAGTAGAGATTTGACAGCGTCATGAAGGTAGGGCGTCAAGAGTTAAAGTCATGATGGCCTGGAAATGATTAAGTCTTGACGGCGTCAAATGTAGATCAAGGCAGTCCGAGAATAGTTTTGGCGGCGAGGTGACGGCGTCACAATGTTTGTCTTGACGCCGTCAGACCCCTTTTCTTATATATAGTTTTCTAATTTTCACATTTAAAAAGGGAGAAGTTTTGGATAAACCCTAAGTACGAACTTGGTGCGAATTTTACAGGTTTTTCAAGGGTTCCAAGCCCTTGATACCTTTCATGTGTAATTGAGATAAGTGTTCTTTTAATTCAATCAATATGTCTATGTGTTGGTTGTCTATATCTTGTTCTTGTCTTAATTCCATCATGCTAGGCTAGATCTATCTTGTGTTTGCTTGGATCTAATGAAACCTAGATGTTAATTATGTGTTGATTACTTGTTTATACTTGTCTTGGATGAATGATTTATATGTTAGGCTTAAGAAAACTGGCAGATCTTCAATTGGTAACATGCTTGAACGTCTTAAGAAACATGAACCGACGCGCACTAGGTCTTTATTGGTTGTATTTAATGCATGAGCCACTGTCTAAAATCCCTATAGTTGTGCTGGGCATGGTGTAGGAGGAGATAAGAGCTCATAGAATTGGGGAGTTAAGTGTGCCATCCCATGAATGATATTAAGGAATACGATCCGTCATCCATGCAATTATAACAAGTAATTAACGTGTAAAAGATGTCTAGGGAGTAGTGAAATCTAAGTAAACACACTTTCTCCACTTATTGCTCACAACTTTAGTATAATTTAGTTTATTTTCATTTCTAGTATTTTATTTTGATTGCATCTTTAGTATTGGGTTAGTTGATTAGCAACTAATTCCGCCCAAATCCTTCAAACCCGAAATTTTTAATTGCTTTCTAAAAAATATAAAATACAAAAATAATCATCCCTCACCTTTAGAACTAGTATTTAGGTTTTCTAATCCTAGCGACACTATTCCTAATCTGAACGATCAATCCCCCGGTACTTGTCACTATACTATACTACAACGATCAGGTACACTGCCTGGTGGGGGTTTTAAGCTTCTCGAAATCCCTCGAGAGGTAAAGCCTGTTGCGATTCCCACGCATCAAGTATGCACTACACAACTTGCAGAAGATGAAGAACATCGACCCACGAGTTAATATACGACAACTTAAGATGACTTGTCCGTGTACCACATGTTTAAACAAAATAGAGCAAACAGTGGATGACGTGGAGTACCATTTATTCTCTAATGGGATTAATCTTAGATACAGAAAATGGGATAAACATGGAGAAAAGGATGTGCAAGCAACAACAGCCCAAATACTTGTTGATGCAGAAACAAAGTTTGTTGACGACACGGATTTTGACATGGAGTCACATTCAGAAATTCCAACAGATGACCCAACAACAACAGAAATGGTTAATGCTACGAAAGAAAATTTTGATGAGGATGACCTTGCCAAGTTTCAAAAACTATTATTAGACGTAGAGAAGCTTGATCAGTTAATTCAATAAGAAATGGGAGTTAGCACACGATTTGGTAATACCATCCGACCGAATCCAATTGCTTTGTGCCACTTTATAAAGGATGTCCTGACTTCACAAATTTGTCCGCAATAGTTCAACTACTCAACTTGAAGGATAAGTATGGAGCTTCTAATAAGTTCTTTACTGAATTACTAGGATTGATTAAAAAAAATGCTACCTGCTGGTAACGAAATGGTTGAAAAAACTTATCAGGCCAAAAAAACTAATGAAAATGATGGGATCAGGATACGAAAAGATACATGTATATAGCAACAACTGCATTCTTTACTAGAAGACTAATAAGGAGTTGACTGTTTGTCCAACTTGTGGGATATCAAGATGGAAGGGGGATAATAAGACACGCAAAGTGTATGAAAACATTTCGGCAAAGGTAATGTGGTACTTTCCAATTATACCAAGACTGCAACGACTCTTTAAGTTAGAGAGTATTTCAGAAGATCTAAGATGACACGCAACAAGGAGGGTAACAGATGGTGTTTTATGTCACCCTGCAGATTCACAGGCATGGCGTACCATAGATGAAAAATTCCCCCACTTTTCTGAAGATCCGAGAAATCTACGGCTAGAAATATCGGCTGATGGGGTTGACGTCAACTCAGGAACTAGGCATCATAGTGTATGGCCAGTTTTATCTATCATATACAACCTTCCTCAATTGTTGTGTATGAAAAGAAAGTTTATCATGCTTTCGGTATTCATATCGGGATACCCGAGAAATGATATCGATGTATTTTTAGAACCGTTGGTTAATGATCTACATACCTTATTTGAGGAAGGGGTTGATACATATGATGCTTGTACAAAAGAAAAGTTTAAACTGTGTGCCGCTGTGTTATGGACGATAAATGATTACCCTGCACTTGGTACATTATGTGGCTGCCCATACAGTGCATTCAAAGGTTGTGTAGTATGTAGGAAAGATACACACTGTGTTAGACTTTCCGCCTCATCCAAGCAAAGTTATGCTGGACACAGACGATATCTACCATATAGCCATGTGTTTAAAAAAAACAGCGGCGTTTAATGGATAAGAAGATTTTCAGCATGCTCCAACTCCATTGACTGGGGAACAAATATACAACGAGGTACAACTAATTGAAAATAAGTGGGGAAAAGGAAAATGAACAAACAATAACATCTCGAATAACCAAGAAGATATGAGAGGTAGTGGTGTAAAGATTACAAAGCAGAAAAGGAAAACAACAGAAGCAGAGGGTAGTGCAAGCCAAGTAAATGAACTATATTTGAAGAAATTCAACATTTGGTATCGAAAGCTAAAGTATTGGAGGCATAATGCTGTTCCACATTGTCTTGACTTCATGCATGTAGAAAAGAATGTTGCTGACAGTCTAGTCGGAACTTTGCTGAATGTTCCTGGAAAGACAAAAAATGGAATTAATGCTCGATTGGATCTGGAAGAGTTGTAGAATAAAAAAAGGGAAAATTACTAAAATGGCCCATTGCCCTACGGGTTAGGCATATCTAGCCCCATTTTTGAAAATTCTCGTTTTAGCCCTGTTGCCCAGGGCAACCCATATCCAACCAACAAGGGGTTGACACGTGTCCAGCCATAATAGTTGGTAATAGGTACATGGAACGTATTATATTTTGGGCAACTTTGGTATTTTGGGCAACTAATACATGAGCAAATGGGTATTCTTCTCATTTTACCTGCATTAAAATAATAACCTTTAACACATAAACATCTTTGTCTACAATTGTTAAATTTTATTAATGAATTGAATAAAAACATCAACACACAAACCTGTTCGTCTGCAATTGCGAATCATCACACCAGTTCCAAATCACAAGTCATTAAAACCCTGTTTCCATACATTTTATGTAATTCGATATGCCAATTACGTTGTATACTTGTAAAATCGCTACTTGATCTACAGTTAAATTGCTTAAAGAAATCAAAAAAATCTTGTCAAAGAATGAAAAGCGGGAAAGGTTGTTTAGGAAGATGGTGTTTGGTCTGTGGTTGGACATTCGGGATTGCGATAATGACTCCCGTTTGATGCATCACGTTTTACAACATCATGTAAAAGTTTCAAACATAAAATTCGATTCCCCACCATTTCAATTCAAATTTGGGAATCATTTGTTAGAGTTTGGCCGGAAAGAGTTCTGTTTAATAACAGGGTTTCGATTTGGGAAGTTGTTGTTAGTAAAAAGAACCCAATTGCATTTCGTGACCGTGTATTTCCTGAAAAAAGTGCCAAAGGTATAAATTCTGTATATGCAAATGATTGTTTGGAAATACTTAAAGATGAAAATAGGTTTGAAGCTCTTTTAGATGATGATGCTGTTAGGCTGTGTCTTTTGGTAATTGCTATTTTGGTGTTTATGGGTAATGAAGACAGGAATTGTATCCCCAAGCATTTACTGTCTTTGGTGGAGGACATTGATGCTTGGAATGTTTTTCTATGGGGGGAATACATGTGGGATAAATTTTACCAACGGACTGTCAATATTGTTCACAGACATAGAAAAGATCATTTGGCAAAGTTGAAGGAGAATCCAAAGTTTACTGCGACATACAATATGTATGGTTTTGCTTGGGCGTTCAAGGTATGCCATACTTACTATAATGAACTAAAGTGCACCAGGTTGGAGTAAACTCTTTATGCTGTGTGTCACAATATTTCAAAGAATGTCTATTCTTTATACTTTTGATTAATGTTGTATTTACTCTGAATTCTTTCCAATTTCTTCTAAATATATGTATCTGGTCTACACAATGTTTGTTATTGTGTTGCATACATTTCCTAATTATACCAGTAATATATACCTTCGCCATATACCCATAGATTTCATTTGTAAAAGTTTTAATTGAGTTTTTTTGCCAACAGATATATGGTTTATATATACTTTTGAACTAGTGTTATAACCTGTACTTTTAAAAGCTTTATTGAAGAAACTAAACAATCTAAATAAATATCATATGTACTCCAATTTATGATGCATACATACACACCTACATTGTAACAAGTGCATGTTACAGATATGGATATTGGAGACTTTTCCTAAAAGCAGGACTTGGTGGAAGAAAGACAAGAAGGTCATTCCACGGGGTCTTGCTTGGTCTAAACGTGAAAATTTTGGAAGATTAGACCAGGCCATACTATTTGGGCAGGTATGCACCACACTATCGTTGAAGGCACATTTATTGGAAATTTATTTAAATTTTTGCACAGACCCATATATATTTTATTTGTTTTTTTTAGTAGTCAATTCCCTTGATTGGACTGTATGAAACAAATATAGAACTCAGACAACCATGGTGTAATGATAGCATCCCTTTTATCAAGGGTTTGGCAGATCCAGACCCGGCACTTCAGGGTGAACAGGCTGATGATGGACAACAAGCTAACTATGGAGACGATGACCAAGGAGATGATGAGCAAGTAGCTGACACAGCAGAATCTGACGAAGAAGATGTTGACGCAGACAAACAGCAGCATGGACCATTTTTGCAAAATTTAAATGAGGGTGATGTTGAAAACACTAATCGTGTCAAATCATTGCTACCTCAAAAGGAAATGAATGTTTCAACAACTGCTATTTACAGCGAGTTATTGCATTTGCAATCAAAGCTGACGTTCATATCCAAGCACATTATGTCTGTCACAAAACAAGACGTCGTCGACCTATTTGCTAATGTGAAAACAAGAGTTTCAGAGATAGAGACACTTATGAAGGCTAACCCTGATGGTGGTGTTGTTAATGACAAAGAAAATGTTGTTGACCCAAAGGCTAGGGTTACCACCAAAGATCTACCATTAGAGACTGATGTCAACCCCGATACCGACTTGGTTTGTATTTACCTTTTATGTTTTTTCACCCAAGTTATATTGAATGTCAATTCCTCTTTAATGTTTACACTTATATCATTTTGTCAACTACAGACTTTGGCACCACCTTGTGAAGCGTCTCTTGATGTTGGTGTTATAAATCATTATACTGACCGAATAGTTGATGCTGATCATACTGACGGAGTCATTGATGATGATCTTCATGTTGATCCCAATTCAAAGGAAGTTGACAATCCTTTTCATTCCAAGGTATGTATTTAGTTTTATGTTATTTCCAAACTTTTATTACTATCTAAATTTCGCGTTGATATATAGCCTTATCGAATTTTGTTGACGTCTAAACTTATATAATTTTGTCAACTACAGACCTTGGCATCACCTTGTGAAGCTTATCTTGATGTTGGTGTTGATAACTACGTTACTGAGCGAGCAGTTGATGCTGATCATACTGACGAAGTCATTGATGATCATCATGATGTTGATCTCGATTCAATGAAAGTTGAAAATCCTGTTGTTTCCCAGGTTTGTGTTTCATTTTATGTTATTTCCAAACTTTGATTACTATCTGAATTTTGCGCTGATGTTTAGTCTTATCGCACCGTATTGACCATAATTTTAGTCGTTAATTCGATTAGTTGAAATTTGAAATGTATGTTCAACTGCAGCCGACGTCATTAGGTTGTGAAGGTGTTAATAGTGTTAAGGACAGTGACAGTGATGCAGCCCTTCACATGGAAACTGACAAGGAATGTGGGACGGTACGGGTAAAGGAATCTCAGCTAGGATCGATCGATGTTCTTATAGAAGCAATACAGTTTGGGCAGACCCCTGACGTCCCTATTCTTGATGCACATGAACCAGCTACTCAAGTCGGTGCATTTCATGACAATGCCATTAAACAAACATCATCCGTCCACCACGGTCATGCATGTTATATTTAATAAATACTTTTGCAACATACAATGGTAAATACTTGGCCATTTATGTATACATGTATATTGTATCAGGATGACATGTTCCATGATGATATAGACATGTTACTAAACGATGATGCCGATGCCGATGCCAATATGGTTTCATTAGACACAATTCCATTTGATAATGAAATTGTGGACGGTGTTGACAATGATTTGTTGATGGAACAACCATCTGGTCCTGTGCACAGAGAACCAACAACACCTTCACATCCAAATGTTGAGGTATATGCTTCATTATATACTTTGGTTTGTTCCTATGTCTTGTGGGCACTGCTAATCACAACCTATGATATGCAGAAAGATCAAACAACACCATCACAACAGATACTTGTCCACTAAGGATATGCAAATGTGGTCGGTCCTACAGACAAACCTTGCTTGGACTCTGTTTTTTCCAATCGAAAATCGAAGGAAAAAAAATAAAATAAAATAAAAAATAAAAAACGGCCAATTTACAAGCATTGGCTTGAAACTTTTATCTGATAACTAGTCTAGAAAGGCAGGATGAGTTACCCACAAAATTTAATCCAGACAACGGTCAACGCGGCCGAGTCACAAGAGCATATTGTTCCAGAAAGGAGTCGATTGACCCTATTGTCGTTTCTCAAGTAAAGCACCGTATTTCATTAATATTTACATCATTATCTGGTTGGTCTCTGCTTATGTACGTTATGTATGTTTTCAGGACGTATGTGGAACCGCAAGAACATGGTCAATTACTAAATGTTATTCGGTAAACATAGATCCTTTTGTAGAGGTATTATATTTTGTTTTTTTATTATGCATATCAAATATTATTAATTGTTTACTATTAATCATTTGTTTGTTCTTTTAGGATCTGTCTCGACACCCCATATGCAAATAAGACAAGGTTACTTTTCCGGATTCTCTTCGTACTTACTTAAAGCAAAGACAACCCACAGAATTTACGTTTACATGGACCGCTCGTTCGATTGTTGTTGGTGTGGATTTTTGGCTAACGTTGGCGTGTCTTGAACATTGTCGCGGTGGTTGGTTGTATGGCTATGTAAGGAACCATCATCAGTAACCACAATAAGGGTGTATACTTTATGTTTATTTTTGTTTAACATATAATATTTTGTTTTTGTACACAACACTTGGACGTATGGTTTGACCTGATGTGGTCTGTTAGACCAAGCAATGCAGATTGGACTTTGGCAGGGTCTTTTTTTGCTAAACACATCATGGATGGTGATATGTATGCTCATTATTCAAATGGCAAAGGCTACCCCGTGCATTGACGAGATGTCAAAAAGGTTAGTTTGCGACAAATAATATTATAATATACAACTTTAATTGCATACATAGTAATTTGTACATGTTTCTCTATACTAGGTGTATTTTCCCGTTAATGAACCTGGTAAACACTGGTGTCTGGCTGAGCTTCATCTTGGTACTGGAGTTCTTTCCTTTTATGACACGCTTGGGGTTGTCCATGGGAAGGGCACACAGTGGTGGAGAAATATGAAGAGAATTTTGCCAAAACAGCTTACCATATATCTGGACCAGCATGGGATATTGGATAGCAAGGGCATATCAGCTAAGGACTATAAAATAACATGTCATTGTCCTGCAGTCCCAGAACAAGCCCAGGAATATGGTGATTGCGGTGTATGGGTTTGTATCATTTTGTACAGGCTGTGCCATGACCAACCATTGGAAGTAGATGACCCTCTTCAAACAGCTCTAGCATATCGTGAACGGATGATTGAATACTTCTGGAAGCACAAGCAGCCAGTAAAAAAGAATTAACGGTACTTGAATGTACTAAACTATTTTATTTTTCAACGCTATAGACTTTTAATTACACAATTTGCATTCGCCTGCACATGCAGTGATTGAAAATGTTATTAACTAGACAGTTAAGTAACTAACCAAGCACAGTTGACTTGATACCAATCGAAATTTTAGTTAGGTAGTTTATTATAAACATAACCTGGTGCTACGACTGATGAGGCGAAAAATGAACCACTTTTAGAGGGTCATTTAAGCCCGAAATTGAATTTATTTGATCAAATATTGCCCTAAATCGTTCCTTTTGTGATTTTAGGTACTTTGGGAGTGAAATCTGGAAAAGGAAGCAATTCGGACATTTTTGGAGCATAAAAGTGAAGAAAACGCCAAAGACTTAATTTTCCAAGCTGGGAACAGTAGGTGACGGCGTCAAGAGTACCAATTTGACGGCGTCAAGAGTAATTTTCATGACGGCCCAGTACAGAAATGAAGGCGTCACAAGGAAGAGCGTCAAGAGTAAAATACTTGACGGCCTGGAAAAAGTTAATACATGACTGCGTCAGATGTAGATCAAGGCAGTCCGAGAATTCTTTTGGCGGCGAGATGACGGCGTCACCTATTTGGTCTTGACGCCGTCAGCCTCAGTTTTCTATATATAGTTTTCTAATTTTCATTCATAAAAGAGGAACAAGTTAGCCCTAAGGCCAAACCACATACGATTTTTTACAGGTTTTTCAAGGGTTTTCAGCCCTTGAACCCTTTCATGTGTAATTGAGATAAGTGTTCTTCTAATTCAATCAATATGTCTATGTGTTGGTTGTCTATATCTTGTACTTGTCTTAATTCCACCATGCTAGGCTAGATTTATCTTGTGTTTGCTTAGATCTAATGAAACCTAGATGTTGATTACTTGTTTATGGTTGTATTGGATGAATGATTTCGATGTTAGGCTTAAGAAAACTGGCAGATCTCCAAATGGTAACATGCTTGAACGTCTTAGGAAACATGAACTGATGTGCACTAGGTTTTATTGGTTGTATTTAATGCATGAGTAAATTCTAATGATCCCATGTTAGGAGCTTCTTAGCCGGCTCGACATAGGAGTGAAGTAGGTACTCATAGGATTGGGGAGTTAAGTGTGCCACCCCATGAATGGTATTAAGGAATACAATCCGTCATCCACGCAACTATAACAAGTAATTAATGTGTAAAAGATATCTAGGGAGTAGTGAAATCTAAGTAAACACAATTTCTCCACTTATTGCTCACAACCTTAGTTGAATTTAGTTTTACTTTCATTTCTAGTATTTTATTTTGATTGCATCTTTAGTATTGGGTTAGTTGACTACCAACTAATTCCTCCCAAATCCTTCAAACCCGAGATTTTTACTTGCTTTCTAAAAAATATAAAAATACAAAAATAATCATCCTTCATCTCTAGAACTCGTAATTAGGTTTTCTAATCCTAGCCACACTATTCCTAGCTGAACGATCAATCCCCCGGTACTTGTCACTATACTATACTACAACGATCAGGTACACTGCCTGGTGGAGGTTGTAAGCTTCTCAAGATCCCTTGAGAGGTGCAGCCTGGTGTGATTCCCACGTATCATGTTTTTGGCGCCGCAGCCCGGGGAATAGTTATTGTCTAGGTTAGAATCTCTTTTTATTAGGTCTACTTGCTAGATTCCTTTTTAGTAAGATTTTATTTTTATTTTTTAGGTTCTCTTTAGTCTATCTTATTTCTTTGTTTCCTTTGTTCGTGAATTAACTCGATGGATAACAATAACATTGATCGTTTGATTCCTGTTATTCGTGTTTTTCGTCGTAGGATTTTCCAAATGCCCCGTGCACACCCTAGGTTCAAGGATTTTTCCATGGAAAAGTGTAGTAGGTATCCGCCCATAGAAATGCTAAGTGAGAACGATAAGAGAAAAGGACTTAAATATACTCATGAAAAGAATAAAAGATACAATCGCGGATGTTTAGAGTTAGGAGATGATTATAAGAAAGATGAGGCGACTATTAGATGGCTCACGCTTGGGTATGTGAGCATAAGCGATAGACGGTAACCCATGACCTTGAGTCTAGCTACAAGACTCGTAAATAAAGAAAAGCGCTTCTTGGGAGGCAACCCATGTTTTGTGTGATTTTATTTTATTTGTTTGTTATTTGCTTTCGTATGCATGCTTTATTTTTATTGTTGGTAGATCATGTTTCTAAACTAAAAAGTGGAAATACTTTACTTTGTTGTTTTGGCCTAGTCTTAACTCCACCCAAAGGTATTTTTGCAAAAGATAAGTGTAAGGGGAAACCCCAAATATGTTTTTAAGAACAAATCGATCATGATTCTCCACAATATTAAATGGACATGTATATTCGTATTTGTTAGAGTCAAATGCTTGTATTGAGTCATAATGAAGTTTTGCAGGATTTTCCAGGAAGTATGACCAAGTTTTTCTAGAAATTTTCTGAAAACTTGACACAAGAATTTCCGTAGGCCACTTCTGACGGCGTCAATAGATTACTCTTGACGGCGTCACGTGTAAAAACCTGGAAATTTTACCAGTTTTGTTTTTCTAACGGAGTTTTAAAGTTTTTGTTGAATTATTAAGTTTTATAATCTCCAGGAAATCTGCAAACTTCATTCCACAAGCATTATATCTTACTTTGTTTTCTAGGATTTAGTAACTTATATAGATTGCCGCCGATTTTATGCGAGGTTGCTTTGTTTGTTTTCTCAGGATTTACAGGTTATGTATGATAAGAAGATGATTTATATTCTGGAAGGGAAGCTTTGATTGTTAATTTTCTTGGAGGAAGATCTAACCTGGCCACCTTATTATCCATACCGAGCGAATCAAGGGAGTATTTGATTTCATTTGTTTTACTTATTTGACTTTTACATTCTTTACTTGAACATTGGGGACAATGTTCATCTTAAGTGTAAGGGGAGGGTAAAATGATGATACCTTACAAATACACTTTCGCTTGAATTTGTTTGTTTAATGGTAGATGTGTAATAAAACTATGAGAAATACTTGTTAGTGAAATTTTAGCGCCAAATTTAAAATTTTTTACAACATTTGGGAGTGAAACTTTAGCCATAGCAAGCGTCTCATGGATAGGAGATTGTATGACTAGCACATAACCGTATATTCAGAAAAATTTTCACCCAAATATGTGAGGTTCACCTTTAGATTTGATAGGAAAAGCATTTACTATTAGTGCTTATGAGTGTACCGGTAGCATTTAGATTCTAGAACTTGCGTTAGTGATGCATCCCGAGACCGCTAGTGAGACTACATTCGTGTAGTAGGATTTACTACATGATAAGAGGCATTAGGATCACCCTTGTGTTAAACCCGTATCATAATTACTTGACCATTTAAGTCATATTACTTGGCTAGTTAAGTCAACTAATTTTTCCCACACCTTAGCGTTGTACTCATTTTTAGTACACGAAACCCCTAGTATACCCCTCCGAGCCTATCTTTTCGTTTCTAACTTTAAGCATTTTACTTAAAGAAAGAATTTGTTACACCCCACTTAAATGTACAACCAAATCTCCTTAGCCTTCCATGTATGCGCTCATTTTTAGTGCATTATTGTTATTTGCTAAACCGTAAGTTAACTATCTAATTGATTACATGGTTGCTAAGTCGAGTCATATCTTTGTACATATTGTAAGGGGAATTTACATTCCCTATGATGTATTATTTTGGATGGTAGGGTAAGAGTGTATGCAAAAAAAAAAAAAAAAAAAAAAAAAAAAAAAAAAAAAAAAAAAAGATCGAAAAAACAAGAAAAAGAAAAGAAAAAAATAGAAAAAGAAAAGAGAAAAAACATACGGACTACCATCCCGTTTCATTCTATGCTCATTTTACATTTTTGTTATTTTTTATTTATTAGCTTAAGTCGAGTCTAGTCTTGGCTTAGCAACGCCATATTGTACATGTAATTAACCAAGATTGTTAACTTACCACCAGTAAAGATTGCCTTTATCCAACAAAACCGTGTATTTCATATCCCTACACCTAAAGTTACAACCCTTTAAAAGACCTCTTTGATAGTTTATCCTAGGTGCTTACGCTATGTGGTGGAGGTTTGATCCTTTCCCAAGCCTATGGTAATCTATTTTGCTATGACAGGTAGTGAGAGATATCTTCCGTTTCCATATTGTAATTTATACTTTATTACACCCGAGAGATGTGAGTATCTAAACACTATTTGTGAGGTGCTAGTGTATGACCTCCGTGCTTGTCTTTGGTCTTTAGTGGAACGATTATTTGTTGTAATTACTTTTATATTTGTGTTAAATGACCCCTAACTTGTATTTTGACTAGAATAAAAGCGCATTTGCTTGAGGACAAGCAAATCTCAAGTGTAAGGGTATATGATGAGGCGAAAAATGAACCACTTTTAGGGGGTCATTTATGCTTGGAATTGAATTTATTTGATCAAATATTGCCCTAAATCGTTCCTTTTGTGATTTTAGGTACTTTGGGAGTGAAATCTGGAAAAGGAAGCAATTCGGACGCTTTTGGAGCATAAAAGTGAAGAAAACGCCAAAGACTTAATTTTCCAAGCTGGGAATAGTAGGTGACGGCGTCAAGAGTACCAATTTGACGGCGTCAAGAGTAATTTTCATGACGGCCCAGTACAGAAATGAAGGCGTCACAAGGAAGAGCGTCAAGAGTAAAATACTTGACGGCCTGGAAAAAGTTAATACATGACTGCGTCAGATGTAGATCAAGGCAGTCCGAGAATTCTTTTGGCGGCGAGATGACGGCGTCACCTATTTGGTCTTGACGCCGTCAGCCTCAGTTTTCTATATATAGTTTTCTAATTTTCATTCATAAAAGAGGAACAAGTTAGGAGAAACCCTAAGGCCAAACCACATACGATTTTTTACAGGTTTTTCAAGGGTTTTCAGCCCTTGAACCCTTTCATGTGTAATTGAGATAAGTGTTCTTCTAATTCAATCAATATGTCTATGTGTTGGTTGTCTATATCTTGTACTTGTCTTAATTCCACCATGCTAGGCTAGATTTATCTTGTGTTTGCTTAGATCTAATGAAACCTAGATGTTGATTACTTGTTTATGGTTGTGTTGGATGAATGATTTCGATGTTAGGCTTAAGAAAACTGGCAGATCTCCAAATGGTAACATGCTTGAACGTCTTAGGAAACATGAACTGATGTGCACTAGGTTTTGTTGGTTGTATTTAATGCATGAGTAAATTCTAATGATCCCATGTTAGGAGCTTCTTAGCCGGCTCGACATAGGAGTGAAGTAGGTACTCATAGGATTGGGGAGTTAAGTGTGCCACCCCATGAATGGTATTAAGGAATACAATCCGTCATCCACGCAACTATAACAAGTAATTAATGTGTAAAAGATATCTAGGGAGTAGTGAAATCTAAGTAAACACAATTTCTCCACTTATTGCTCGCAACCTTAGTTGAATTTAGTTTTACTTTCATTTCTAGTATTTTATTTTGATTGCATCTTTAGTATTGGGTTAGTTGACTACCAACTAATTCCTCCCAAATCCTTCAAACCTGAGATTTTTACTTGCTTTCTAAAAAATATAAAAATACAATAATAATCATCCTTCATCTCTAGAACTAGTAATTAGGTTTTCTAATCCTAGCCACACTATTCCTAGCTGAACGATCAATCCCCCGGTACTTGTCACTATACTATACTACAACGATCAGGTCCACTGCCTGGTGGGGGTTGTAAGCTTCTCAAGATCCCTTGAGAGGTAAAGCCTGGTGCGATTCCCACGTATCAACGACACAGGCACTTTAGTACAACACACGACAGAAACAACAAGTATACGCTACAAATCCCACTACATTTGCTATGAAAGACAATTACGGCTACTTATAAAAACTTCGTTGGTGGGTTGGTTCATTACTATATGTTGCCTTGCTGATAAACACTTTCTTGGCTTGCGGTACCTTGGCCTTAACAATGCCGTGTGGTTACACTTTATTGTTTCTCCTCACTGAATACTTCACGTCTTAGGGCTTCTAGACCTGCAGCTGGCAATCGAAACTTTGGTTCAGTAGCATTAGGCCCATATCTCTCATAAATCTCAGGGAATATAACCTCTCTTAGTACTTTCTTTTCCCATTTTAGATCTATAGCTGGCAATTGATACTTTGGTTCAGCAGCATCACGCGTCAACCTAACTCGTTTACCATTGGACATATTTGGGTGAAAGTGTTTCCAATATGCTGCCTTATATGCTATGAATGTGTAGTAGGATTACAGTAGGTGCATATGTAGCACTACTTGTCCAGTCTTAAATAACATAAAGCATACAACATGGTGAGTCACATGCTAACAGTTCAGAATATGTGTTCTCTTGATTAGATAAATCTTGTCCACATATTAAGTCAAATTGCAATTAAGTTTCTTATGTGGATACAACGAATTGATGCCTGACACAATATGCCTCACCAATTGTGCCATAAATTAAGTGTTTTTGGTTTCTCAAAATTTGACACAATTCACAATGATGAACAGTATTATTTTGTTGAATGAATTGAATACGGTGTGTTATTGACCCGGGTCAATAAGTTGCCCGTAATATGATAAGTTGCCCTTTTAGTTTAAATAGTGGCCCGTTTTAAATGAGTTCAATTGAATAACATGTGTTTTCTACACGCTGGTAAAGAAGTTGCCCAATATTTCAATACGTGCCCAAATTTAATTTTAGTTGCCTATTTACTTATAATAGTTGCCCAGTATTTAAAAAATAGTTGCCCCAATTCTAGAAGGTAGGTTAGGCTACAGTATACACAAGTACGAGTACTTTAATTTAATTTTAACACCACTTGATAGGTGTAATAATAATTAATGAGACTACTATATATTTGTGTCATACTTCCTATTGCCTTAATATATCGCAGCCATTTCCCATCCATTTCCTCAAAACTTTTGTTGGGAATTATACTTTGAGTTTATATTGACAAATATGAAAGATGAAGGACTTATGGAGACAAAGGAAGAAACTTGCAAAGAAAGAAAAAGATTACAGCATATCTTTTATTTTATTAGTTTATTCCTTGTAACCCTAGTATCTCTATTATATAAAGAGATACAGGGAATAGGTTTTAATATGTCTTCCACAATGTAATATACAGAAAACGTGTGAGTGTATGTCTAGGGCTGGAAACGCCTAGACTTGTGTGTACAGGTGTTTTATGGGAAACACCTAAGGTAGATTGATGTTAAGCCTCAACTATCTTAGATAACTGTTAGGATGTAACCGTGCTACACTTGATCACGTAGCATTGGGGCTTTGATGTATGTTAGAGTAGAGATGATGACGAAGAAACCTTGTTAATAATATTGTTCTTATTCCGCTATGATTTATCTTATGAACATTATTATTCCTAGATTAGACTTAATTGTCTTGAGCCAAAAAGGTCCTAGAAACTATCTTTATTATCACGTTATTTAGTTTCTAACATGTGGTATCAGAGCGGGGGCTCTTGATATCTAGGATTTACAAGGTTCGTTGTCGAAGAACGAAGGATTTACAAGGTTCGTTGTCGAAGAACGAAGAAAACAAAAAGAATAAGAAAAATTCGAATTTGGTTCAATTTTCGTAACTCACTGCAGGCCAGTTTTCAAGGCGTGATATCTCCATCGTTAAGCGTTGGATCGGGCTGAAATTTTTACTGGAGCTTCTCTACATATCAATAAAAATTTCCACCGGAAGGATCTTCGATCTGAGCTTCCAATAAAAAGATAAAAATTCTCAAATTCTGCTGCAGAAAAAGTTCATGTAAGTTGAATTTTTAGGGTTTCTTTGATGTTCAACTTCCTGAATTCGTGTTTACTTGGTATTAATTCATTATGGAAGTTGTTTATATGTTGTTTGATGTATAAAATTCATGGAAGAAGCAGCTTTAGATACTAGTTTAATCGGATTTTAGGGTTTCTAAACCTGGTCGATTTGATGGTGATTATTGACTGAGTGTATGGCGTAGACTATAAATTTTATTTTTGTGGGCATGACTAGGGCTGTAGAAAACCTAAATAAGTAACATTACATGACAGAATCATCATGTGGAGATGATTAATGTGCAAAACCCTACTATACGATGGTTTATTGAGTAAAGGTCTGATGTTGCTATACGATTAATGTTTTAGGGTTTCTTGATTTTTATTTATCAAGGAATAAAGTTGTGTATGTTTGAAACCCTAATGTAATGATGGAGACCACGAAAGCTACTGGTGATAATGAAGTGGTGTTAATGTTGTGTACCATGGAAAGTAAGGTATTGATGGTTGATTCGTGATTTTCTGGTGATTGCTTTGGTACTTTGATTCATATTATTCAGATCAGCAGGTGTTGGGAGTAGACATACTTGTGGATGAATCAATGTGGCTAGTTCTTCGTTTTCACTGCTGCACTACATGTTACCACTGCAAGTGTATATGTTTCCACTGATGCTTTATTCGTTTCCACTGCAGTCTCGATATTACCACTGCTAGCTTTAGAGTGTTACCACTGCACGCTATACGTTTCCACTGCAGCTTCAGAGTTACCACTGCTAATGCAAATTTTACCACTGCGCATGTCCATCGTTTCCACTGCTAGTGAAAAGTTACCACTGCTATGCTTAATGTTTTAAAAGGCAGTAATATGGGCATGAGTTACGAGCAGTGAGGGGAAGTATATGTTTAATTTGGAACAGGTTGGTTCTAATACACACACAGGGGAAGACATACACACAAGAGTTATGATTTTTGGTTTCGGTGCTTAATAGATTTATGGCTCTTTCTTATTTTGTTCTAATTGGTTACGAAGAAAAGTTTTTATCACTTATTTGACGATGAAGTGGAGTTTCACAAGATTGTGTTTTATCATACCTTTTCTGGTGAAGGTAACTTGTTTGTTCGTTCAGGTGACTACGAATTGACAAAACACTTGAAGGAGTTACGTTATTGTGCTCAGTGATTTTTTGTCAAGAGGTTGCGATCTCCCTATACGTTAAGTATACGTTCGAAGTCAATTTTAGTACAAGATATAAGGCACAAGTTTGGGTGGTTCTACTTCAACATCAAGTTGGTTATACTTAGTTTTCCTCATCCGTAATCATTACATAGAGCCTACATTCAACAAATGGTTAACATATGGGTTTCAGGGGAAGCTTAAGTGTTTAAATGTTTAACCATTTATATGCTACATCGAGGTGAAGGTTTTTACAACTGCTAGTTATTGTTACTACTGATAGTTTTGATTTCTACTGTTTCAAGTTCATTTAAAGATGCAGAGAACTTAATTGTGGGCGACTTTGAAACATTGGAAAAATGGATTGGACGTGTAATATTGATTCGTGGTTGTGAAGATCAAGGTTGCATATATTTGTCCCTTATTTGATGATGACAAAAAGGGGAAGAAGAATACTTTGAAGATTACAGCTTGAAGATCCTTGATGATATGCATGGTTTGAGGGGAAGACGACATCTTTCATATACTTGGTTTTGTCATATCAACTAGGGGAAGATTGTTGGGAATTATACTTTGAGTTGATATTGACAAATATGAAAGATGAAGGACTTATGGAGACAAAGGAAGAAACTTGCAAAGAAAGAAAAAGATTACAGCATATCTTTTATTTTATTAGTTTATTCCTTGTAACCCTAGTATCTCTATTATATAAAGAGATACAGGGAATAGGTTTTAATATGTCTTCCACAATGTAATATACAGAAAACGTGTGAGTGTATGTCTAGGGCTGGAAATGCCTAGACTTGTGTGTACAGGTGTTTTATGGGAAATACCTAAGGTAGATTGATGTTAAGCCTCAACTATCTTAGATAGCTGTTAGGATGTAACCGTGCTACACTTGATCACGTAGCATTAGGGCTTTGATGTATGTTAGAGTAGAGATGATGACGAAGAAACCTTGTTAATAATATTGTTCTTATTCCGCTATGATTTATCTTATGAACATTATTATTCCTAGATTAGACTTAATTGTCTTGAGCCAAAAAGGTCCTAGAAACTATCTTTATTATCACGTTATTTAGTTTCTAACAACTTTCAACACAACGTCTGACAACATACCTTTGGATGTTCAGCTAGAAATCATGAATAGGCTACCAGTAAAGACTATAATCATGCTACGTAGGGTTTCAAAGATATGGAAGGCAAACATAGATTCACAACCCTTCATCACTTCATATGCTGCTCGTCACACTGATGAGTGTCTTTTTAATCTAACATTTGATCAGGGTTATAAAGTGTTTATGGCATCTGTATCTGAAAAATTTATCATTACCCCACTTGATTCACACCTACAACTTGCCGCTATGAGACCTGTAGGAAATTCTTGCGGCCTAACGTGATTCATTTATGGTACTACTATGATGGCTGTTATTTGGAACCCATCCATAAGAAAATCTATTGGCATATTCACCCCTTTTTACACTGACCAAATCCAATGTTCAAAGATTTGTTTCGGTTTTGGTGTCCGTCCGGACACTCTAGACCCAACTGTTGTCAAGGTTTCATATCCTGTTTTCCAAACTGGTTTTTGGTTTATTTCAGTTTTTTCATTGAACAATATGACCTGGTCGCATCTCCCAGATTTTCATTTGTCACGTCCATCCCTAAGATTAAAGAGAAAGAGTTAGGCAGTTGTAGGTCATTTTATCTATTGGGCTGCTACCGAAAGGTTAGTTAGTAAAAAGGGGGTTCCATACAAGGAATACAGTTTGGTTTCTTTTGATATGGTTACCTCCCAATTTAACATCATAGAGATTCCTTCTCTTTTGAAAGTTTTCATGCCAACTCCTTTTTCTATTTGCGAGCTTGGAAACTCTGTTGTAATTTCTGGAATGATCATGACTTCTGAGGTCCCACTGTTTGTTGGTTGGCTGTTGGATGTGGATGGTGCATCTATAACATGATTTTCAAATCTATTTTGTATCCGTACTCCTATGGTGAATAAGCTGCTCGGCTTTACAAGTAACTGAGGTCCAATAGTCGAAGCCAATGTTGGCCACATCTTGGGTCACTCAGTTTTTGTTTTTGATCATCGTCTTGAACAATCTGTTAGTTTGGGAATTGAAGGAAATGGTGGTTTCTTCTACATTGCTCCGCACAAAGAATCTCTTCTTCTGATAAATCACAGAGACCGTGCGTTGTACAGTATGTATACATTTTAATATATCATTATATTGATTCGCCTATGATACATTTTGCGTATTGTGGTACACGATGAATTTCATAACTATTGTATCGCATTCTTATTCAATTTAAAACATTAACACAAATTTTTTTTCCCATTCGTTAGCAGGTATTCCTGGTGTTTGACAATGTGTTCAGTTATTGAGCAAGCATTGTGGTTTGACAAGGTGTTGTATTTGGGTAGGAAGTCGCGTGTGACGAGTATGTGGAAGCTGGCTACTCTTATCAATGGATAGCTTTGAATAACATGTCAAATTGTAATAAATCATACTATTTTCTAGTAATCGTTGTGGTTTTTACCTGTTGTCTTCTATGATTCCATGAGATGTACTATTTGAATTATCTTATGATGTTAGTGGTTCACTTTATGATACTGACTCTTAATGTTGTAATAGTTTGCAAAACGCGTACCCAAATAACAAAAACCCAACTAATTTATGACATAAATATTTTGGGCAAATTATATGGACGTTTTGGGCAACTAACCATCAATGACGCAATAAGTTTTAGTCCTTTTGGTCAACTTGTATTAATTCTAGCCTTTCAAGTTTCCATAACATTTATTTGACTATACACGTCCAGTACATCTATAAAACGAGGCACCACATCCCACACACAAAAATCTATCAAATAGCAGCACATCTTATCATCTTCACTTGTAATTTTAAAAATAAATTATCAGGGAATTCATTATCAATGACATCATCAAACTGCAGTTCGAGCGTCGCACCAAGTTCCATTTTGGATTCGATATTTGCTGTCACTTGGGAGACATAGACACCGAAGGCATTTAAGATTTTCTTTCAATAACAGGTTGATCATGAGAAGGGTTTTACAAATGATATTCGTAATAAGATAGCTGATGTTAATGCTAGTATAACAATGCTGTTTACAGCGATTCGTGAGATGGAGAGCCGGAGTGACAAAGATGCTTTCATGGATGCTGTTTACTGTTTAAAACAAAATAAGGCTAGGTTGGAGCTGAAGTTGTCTCGATTGACCCAGCTAGAAGCTGACAATGTAAATGGTGTTAAGCAGCTAGAAGTTCAATCAGATATGATGGATTTGTGTGAAGCAGAATATGAAATGTCATAGATTATCGTTTTTTTTTGCATTAGGTTTATGTTTTATGTTTAAATAATGCTTTTGTACTGTATGGTTAATGGCTATATAATGTCATATGATTTTTTTTAATTTAATTTTTTGTTATAATTTTTTTTTTTGTAACATACTTTCACCCCACCAAATTACTACGTACGATATTGTGTTGTACTTTTGAACTTAACGTGCACTACTATTAGACACTATCCGGTTAAGTAACTACTATTGTTGGTTGCCCTATGAAAACAACTGACTCCATTTGTTGCGCTATGCATTATTTCATAAGAGTTGGTTGTCTCCATATAAGTAATAATTACAGATCTTTTGTTGTAACTGTAAATATAGTTTAGAAACCGTTAGTTATCCTTAACTGTTACTTATCCTTACCATGTGGGTATTATGAATTGGAAATGTTAGTTATCCTTACATTTATTTTATAAACCATTCTAACTCTTGTGTGCCAATATAAACCACCATATTTCATCTTTTGCATTATATACTTTAATTTTTTTGTTTCCAAATTCTTTGGCTTCACCATCTTCAAGTAATGATTCAAAGAAACGCAAACATTCAATGGAAACTTCTACTCCTGGAGGAAACGAATGTATGTTTTTTCTAATACTCAAACATTTATGTTATGTAAAACACTTATTGCCATAGTATATCAATGCTTTAACCACATAATTTAGTCAAACAACTTTGGGCAACCATTATTTCTATACCTGTGCAACCATTATTCAAATTACTTTGGGCAACTCATATTCGTACACCTGGCAACCATTAGTTATGTATGTTTGCAACAGTGTAAGATACATAATGCCACACCAACCACACAATCAATGTAACACACGTAATGCCACCCCACCAGGTACAAATTCCATCATAGCAAATCTAAGCGCGTATCATGTCAGTAAAATTCATGTTTCAAAAAATCTTTTAAAAAGCGAGTATCATGTCACCACTTAATTTAGTCAAACAAGTTTGGGCAACTGTTATAATGTATACCTGTGCAACCATTATTCAAATGACTTTGGGCAACTCATATTCATACACCTGGGCAACCAATAGTTATGTATGTTTTCAACAGTGTAAGAAACATAATGTCACACCAACCACACAATCAATGTAACACACGTAGTGCCACACCACCAAGTACACATTCCATCATAGTAAATCTAAGCGAGTATCATGTCAATAAATTTCATGTTTCAAAAAATCTTTGTATAAAACCACTCCAATGCAACAAAGCTTTTAAAAAGCTTTTCTACAAGTAACCATTTAATAAAAATCATATGATGTAGTGCACAATTATTCATTATTTTATTTTTCCCCATCTTTTGCATCAAAAGCTTGGTACACTTCAAGTCATTCACCCAAAAGTCATATGCAAAGTGTTTGCTCCAATGCAGTAGGTCATCTAATAGCATTTGTAAATAGTTAACAAGTCATGTAAGAACCTCTCCATTGCGGTTGCTAAGTTGCAACATACTTCTAAAAACATGTATGTTTTTTCACACTTTTTGCACTTTCAAAGGGAGTAAATAGGGTATAATAAATTATCTTGGGAATACCAAATTGTAATTATTCATATTTCAATCAATTGAATGCAGCCATGTCGAAAGGTGTTCCAATACACAACTACAAGGGTTTATACCATGTATTTGGTAATCGCAATTATTACAACCACAACTTTTAAGTATATATATGATTACATTACCTATCAAAAGTCTAACATTTAAAACCCTTTTTTTAACAAAAAACTATCAACATATTCACCATTATTTATTTAAAAATGGCAGACACACCAAATCTTAATGAATTGAAAGATGCAACTGAATCTGGTAAGCTTGGCGATGCCTTTAAGCTGCTGATAACTCATGACAAAGCAGATGAGCAAAGTTTTGTCAGTCGTATAGGGGGGAGAGTAGCTAGTTAAGGGCAGTTATTCAAAAGAAAGGAGCAAACTCTAACTGAGGCAACTTCCTCATTTACTCGTTTCAATGCTGTGGCTACAACAGCTCAAGCTTGCCTTATGGAAATACAGATGAAGGATCGACGGAAACTTGATCTGTTGGCTCAATTACTGCTGCTGTCTCGTCAAAGCATGGAGGAGAAAGATGAGTTTTTGAAGAGGATTGAAGAAGCTGAAGAGGATGATGAAGATTAGGATCTTTGGGTCATTTTCCTATGTGTTTTGATGTATGTAGTTATCTCTTTTTTATTTGAATGGCAACCATGTGGATGTAAAATATTTCTATAAATGCAAACAACTCATAAGCAGTCGTTTATGTTTTAAGTATTAATCGTTTATTAGCTTTAAGAATTAAATTTTTTTTTCCAGTTTATTATCGTTTACGGGTACAACGATAAGGAAACAAAACTTTAGCCGCATAAACAGCAACATACTACTAAAAGTATAGAGTCTAAAAGTTGGTCATGGACTTTTAAAATGATTGTATCCACGTATACTATGTGTTCAAAAATCCGACATTTGTGTACTTTAAGCAACCTTCTGTAAGTAGTATCACCATTAATTGTTTATACTTTAAACACAACGAGCATATAATGTTGTGAACAAATGACAACACCACTTATGGGCTATACTTTATGCAACCTGATCCGATGTAATTTGAGCAACTGGTTAACGTTTCTGGGCAACCAGTTTGTGTGGCACAAATTACAACACTATTTATGGGCAACCAGTTTCTGTGGCTCAAATTATAACACTATTTAGGGACCCGACTATTTATCTAGGATTGTTATGCATACAACATTACTTTGTTTACTCATCAATTTGTACAATATTAACAGTCCCTTATACTTCTTGCACCATATTTTGGTAAATCCATGGAGTCAAAATTACCAATTTACGAACAACTGAAGCACCAGAAGGGTGCGAGGCAAATGAATCGGGTGCTCCATGATCTGTTTGACAAAGAGAGAGAGGCTAACATAGGTGATGATAAAGACTATGGGAAGATGATCCATGAAATACAGGTCCGTGTTGAGCACAGGCATGTGAGTATACTGGAACTTCAAATTCTGGGTTACCATAGGGACTTTTTTGCACCTCTGGAGTCACTCATCTAGGCAGAAGGTGAAGATTTTGATGAAATTGATTTTCTAATTCAAAGGCGCAGTACAAGTATCAGACGTGCCGCTAAGAATTCAATGATCATGAAGAACCTAAGGAATTATATATGACTCTTATTTAACTAAACCTTTGTTGAACTGTTTTTTTAATTTTTTTCTTGTTAATGTTTTTGTATGGTTTTTTTGTTATTATTATTAATTTTTGTAATTTATGTTATATTTAAGTTATGGCAGCCATAGTTAATGTTGGTGGTGGGTCATGTTTTCATGTATCGAACAAGTTGTTTACTTGTCGCATTAATCGTTTGTCAGTTGTTTAATCGTATGGAAATTAAATGTGGTTTGGGAGTATTGTATTTCCAGTTTCATAAGGGCATTAACATTGGAATTTCCATGAACCATTAAAGTAACAAATGAATCATTAACCCGTGCATATTAACACAACTAGAGTACATCGACACATTTCTTCACTTAAATCTAATTTTTTTTATTTATGCTACGGTTAAGTACCAAATAAAAAATGAATCCGGCCAAGATATGTAGAAGTCGACTAGATACACAAATGGACTTCATTCAACAGATAAACAAACTTTGTTGTTACTTTTATTGTAATACTTCAACATATGGTTTGTTGAATTTGATACTGACAAAGCCATGTTTTTGTGTTCTATAACGCCAATTTGTGAACCATCCTACTGGTAACCAATATTTACAAATGTAAATCAATAATGTATGTATTATAATAATTTAAAGTAGTTTCGTATGTCTGGATATGTACATACATGAAAGGCATGAAAGTTATGGGAAATTTACATCTATTTGGATATGGGTCCCAACCATATTGGGGTTTATTTGTGTTGGGCAACCTAATATTGGACTTTGGGCAATTATATTTCTTTTGGACTACAATACTTCTGTGGGCAACTATATGTTGTTATGTACGTCTATTCACCATTTACAGTTGTACTTTGGGCAACTTTTTATTGTTTATATAACTCTTCACCATTTACAACACAACCAGCAAAACCCAGCAAAAAAAAAAAAAAAAAAAAAAAATACTCAAAATTCAAACCCAACCAAACACAGAAATAAAACTAGGATTTGGTTATAAGCAAATGGATTCTAGTAAAGCCGATAAGTTCAAGGTGTTTATGCGGTATGAACAGGCTTTGATTCGTGTTTTACTTCCAACTAACATTAACTTTGCCAAGCTTGTCAAGTGTGTGTCGAAAAAGTTTAATTTGAACGATGTAGACGCAATCATTTTATCGTAAAACATACGTGAAACCAAAACCACCCTACTTAACAACGACGATGTCGAAGTTTTCAAAACCCTTGCTTTGGAAACGCCGTTTTATGTGCATACATTAGTCGTCGACCACTCTCCTCATACCCCTGTAGTCAATTTACTCCAAAAGAACCAATTACTACTCATTAATATTAACTGTATGCCACTCCCACCACACTCACCCACTGTTGACTATAACATCAGAAAAGGTGGTGTAAAGGTTAATCATCTGTTTGACGATAACGAAACTTGCATCTATGAGATAAGTGTGAAATGTTTAAAAGAAGGGTATCAATTTTATGTTATCAGATCAAACCCGACAAGATACAATGTAAAGTGTAGCCAACCAGAATGTAAGTGGCACATATATAATCGTCGAGTTGGGGATACTAGTCTATTTAAAGTAACATCAGTAAACGACAACCATTTATGTTCGAGAATCGTATTCAATCCAAATCACCGAAATGCATATGCAAAAACATTGGCTAAAATAATATCCCCAAAGCTCACAGATCCGAGAAGAGTGTATAGGCCAAAGGACATTGTACATGATCTGAATTTGGATATGAATATTGACGTTTCATATAAACGAGCTTGGAGAGGCAGGCATTTGGCACTGGAATCAAATCAGGGATGCCCAAGGGCATCATTTTAGCAGCTGCCATTATATTGTCGTAACCTAAAGCTGGCAAACAGGGACACAGTTACACACATAGAGACCGACGATGCCAGACGTTTTAAGAACCTATTTATCAGATTCGGTGTTGCGGTAAGCATGTTGTTATCCTTTTTATCTTGTTTGGTTAGCTGGAAATCAATTTGTTCTTAAGGGTTTGTTATAAATTAGTTACTTTTAAAATCAGGCAATACATTACTATAGCGGTATAATTAAATAAGGAAAGCCCATAGGCAATGAAAAACACAACATTATTCTAAATAAGCAGTAGGAACTATGCATAGCATACGTTATACACCATAGTCATATTCCATATTCATAGTCATACAGAAACATGTACCTCCATATACAGGTACATAAGGTTCAACATACATACTTGTTTATAAACCGTTTTATTATATACTACATACCAATTCATAAAATTAAACCATTTTACTTAATTGGTTATGACAGCATATAGCAAAAATCAACAAATCCATCTTACGTGCATACGGCACCTGCCATGTCAAACAACAAACAAATACATTCGTATTAGCTTAACAATAAACTAATTGCATATCAAATTGAATAAAGGTTTTCAATTTGATGTACCATTATATTTGTTACATTCTCAGATTAAGAGTTTCCTGTACTATCTGCGGCCTTTTATCATAATTGATGCGGCACATCTATAAGGGCTATACCAAGGAACAAATATGGTTGTTGTTGGAATGGACGGAAACAATCAGATTATACCGATTGCTACTGGTGTTGCTGAAGGCGAGAGTGCTGAATCATGGACGTGGTTTATGACGAAACTCAAAGAATGCATTGGGGACGTTCCTAATTTGGCAGTCATATCTGACAGACATTATGGAATTACCGTTGCATGTAACGCTGTATTCCCGAATGCATTTCACGGCTATTGTTGTCGCCATTTGATGTTAAATACAAAGATGCACAGCGAGACACTGAAATGTTTATACTGGAAGACATGCAAAGCATACACAACGGATGCTTTTCAAAAGCTAATATCGGATATACGTTCGGTAAGACCGCAGGCTTACAAAAAACTTGTTGAAGCAGGGGTCGAGAAATGGTCAAGGGCACATTGTCCTGGGCAGATATACAATTACTTAACATCAAACAGTGTTGAATCCATAAATGCTTTGACGAAGCTTGTGCGCCACTGCCCAATCACAGCGCTGATTGAATGGTTCAGAGGTCTGCTTCAGAACTGGTATTACCACCACCAAGCAAAACACGCAGGTAATAAATGATCCAATTTGTTATTAAGTTTACTGTCGAATTATGAGGTACTAGTGAATAATCATAATTTATTTTCTACTGTTAGATGCCCCGGATGACGATCTTTCTGAATGGACGACTGCGAAAGTCAATGCCAGAATGGCCAAAATTGCTAGTTGGAAGGTTATGGGGATTAAGAAGGACAGAGTGTATGAAGTACGCGACATGAAGAAACGTCATATTGTTGACTTGGAACAGGGGCATTGCACTTGTCGGCAATGGCAGCTTTCAGGCTTACTGTGTGGACATGTCTGTGCTGTGGGTAGATTTGCTGGCCTTACTAGTGTCAAGAAACTGGCGAAAGCTTGGTTTTAAAATACTACACTTAAAGGAACATACAAAGACATCATTTATCCTTTAAAAGACGTGACAGAGTGGGATACTCCAGACGACATCGATCCTGTATCCCCCCCCCCTTTGCAACAAAGCGGCCAGCAGGTAGACCAAAAAAAAGAAACAGAATTCCATCTCAAGGAGAGGTGCCTACAAGGAACTCTTGTGGAAAGTGTGGAGGAGCAGGACATGACCGCCTTACGTGTAATGCAGTCATGGTGAAAGAGAAGTTTGACATTCGGATTATTATGACAAAAGTAAATTGTTGCGTTTTTCTTGCATCTAATGACTTTTTTAATTTCACAGGTCTGCTCCAAAAGGGCGGTTACCAAAGGTCCAATAGGACCTAGCAAAAAGGCTCGTGTGGTGGAGGGCTCATCTAATAAAAATAATTGCAATGCGGCAGAGGTACCCAACTCAAGTCAAGCAGAGGAACAGCCGAACTCATCGCAGCTGGAGATTACTTTCCTATCAGATTTCGTTACTCCAGCTGACTTCTCAAAGTAAAGTCCCCTTATCTTTGATCGGTGTGCTATAATGACAGATACTAAATTTAAATGGATGCACTGACTTCCTAGTTGGTACTATGTATTGTTTAAGTAAGAGTAAAAAGCGTGGGACGTGCCGTGTGTAATAAACATCAATACTAAACTATGTAATAAAGTGTGTGTTTGTGCTCTTAAGGTATAATTCAAGCAATTGTGTTACTAGAAATGATTGCGTTAAATAAATTATGAATGCAAGTGAACAAACGTACTAACAACCAATCACTGATATCACTGCCCTCCGGTATGATTTGACAACTTGATAGCAGCTTTCACCGAGTGAATAAGATCCATCAAGTTATTCCTTATGTTTCTTTACACCCTTAACTGTCTTTATTTCTATGACATCATCTTCATATAGCTTCGATTTACCTTTATCGTTACCATTTGCACTATCACCTTGTACACCAACCTCGAACAACAAGATAGCATCCTTTGGTCCACCACCTCCATTACCAGTACCATTTGCATTGACATTTATCTCACCATTACTGTTGCTGATAACAAGACGTTTAGTAGTCATCCTTCTTTTGAACGGAGTCGCACAACAGCAACGATGGCCAGCGTCCTCCTCTTGCCAAAACATGTTTTTGAAATAATACTTTGATAATGGCTGTTGTTTGTGTGCGATAAACAGGTTTATGGAACCGTGGGCGACAGCGTGAAAAAAAAATCTACGGACGTCAATATCAGTATGTAGTAAAGTTATGCCATTCTCAAGTGACATGTTTGGTTTACAATAAAACAAAGCCCATTTATCACCTTCAATGTCCTTCATAACACGATCAAGTGCCCTTGTGAAAGTACCATTGTGTGTGCTATAACACACAACGTGGCAAACACACCCATCAACATAACGCAGAGGATTAAAAGCAAATTTCCCATGTGCGTGTACTTTAAAGTCAACTTCTTTCTTCGTTTTTATCCTGATTAAATATAATTAAACATGAGTATCGATTAAGTATAACTACGCAAAAGCCAAAGTAACTGCACGAAAAAAAAAAACAAAAACAAAAAAACAAAAACAAAAAAATTGAACAAACAAAAACCAGAAAACAAAAAATCATGAATACAGAAAAAAAAATGATTAATAAAATCATTTAATGCAAACTAAATTAAATAAATGAAACATCATATGTATATGAACAAAAAAAGGGAATAATTTAGTTATGGGAAATTGCAACAAACCTAGTTTATGTCAATTAAATATGATAAGGACAGCAATATGTTTTTGTTTTATGTTGGAATCTTGGAGTGACAGTGACTTAGGGTTTCACCTAATTTGGGGATATGGTAATTTGGAACAACCAGGTTTATGTGGTGTGGGACAGTGGGGATACAAGATGTTTTCAAAAAGGTCACTTTTGGCCCTTTAAGTAGTAATAAAGAAAGACCGTGTAGGTGTATATTTATTTTTTTTTTCCAAAATTGGATACATTAAGTAAAAATACCCTGCACGTGCAAACTTTGTTTGTCCTTTTATATACATATACCCCACTACATACAACTTTACCAAATATCCCCAATTGTATCAAACCTTGAAACCCTAAAATATGAATAACCGAAATAGAGCGATACGACGGGTAATTGATGGCAAAACCGAATTCTCTTGTCACTGTGGTGTTCGACTAACAGTTTTGACTGCAACTACAAGGACAAATCCTGGTAAAAGATTTGTAAAATGCGCAGTTTTTCGAGTTTATGAGTTTTTAGATGATGATCTCCCAAGTGAATACTATCAAGAATTGTTGTTTGGATTATTACAAAAGGAGAAACGAAGGAACAATATTGTCAGCTATCAGCAGGTGATTGATGCTATTGCTTTGGACAAGTCAATCATGGAAGAAGAGCTTAATGATATGAAGTCAAAGTTTAAGTTGTATGAGCGGTTGGTTTTCATTTTGTTAGTATCACTTGCAGTTGTTTGTGTTGGGTTTGGGTTGTTAATTGGCAAGTAATGTAGTGCCATGGGTTAGTGATACTTGCTTAAGCTGCTTTCAGTTGTAAGTTTCTCCCGTTTGCAAAATTAGTGTTTCAAATAAATTTGTTGCTCTATCAACTGGCCGTTGGTTGTGGATGTATAGTGATGCAATGTCAATTAGTTATGCTTAAGCACATATCTTGTCTAGTCATACACGTATAAATGGTCACTCAATTTTCCAAGACTGCTAACCATATTAATCACATTGCAGATATACAAACACATCTTCAACATTTGAAATCCTCTTGTCCAGTTCATCAAAGTTAGTTAACAATGTAGCTTTGCCATCAAAACCACACAAGATATTGAAATTGTCACCTTGAAACAAATCAGTTGCTGCAAATAAGTATATGGCCAAACAAGTATATAGGTAAAACAAAATAACAAATAATATAATTCTTGTATCAATTTATTTTTTTAGTTTTTCTTTTTTATATTTTTATAGACAGCAAATAGTCTTAACATACCAACACACTCAAATGGTTGATTCGGCCAAGAGGGATTGTAAAAACTCTGCATACGCAACCATTTTAATCCGATTAAAATGACTAGAATCCCGTTTTTTAGATCCTGACAATTTTTTTGATTATTATTCCAAATCGGGTACGTTTGGTAGTACTGGTCTGACTCTGCTGCGTGTACAGGTGGAGGGGTCATAAGATTTGGGCATCCATTATTTGGGGATGTGTACAAATTGGGCGCCAAAAACATAGAAAAACACTCGCCAAAACAATTGGTTGCCCTAAAAAGAGTAACAATTGTTTTGATCAAACAAACGCACTATTATGTGCTCCAAAAAAGTAAGTGTAGTTAAGGTAAACAAAAAAATAAATACAAACAATTCACAATGAACTGCATTTTATGTTGAATACAAACCACTAAGATTGGTATGAACACACACCAAACATACAACCCAATATCAATACATTTGCACACCAACTAAACTTAACAAAGGATACATCCACTTTTTTGGAACATTTTGTTAGCATTCATATTGGGTAGCAAAAAAATAAAACACATGTTCAACAAAAAAAGAGAAGGATGGATCCCTAAAGACTATATCAGTGCGTACGGTTTAGGTAATTAGAAGCTTGCGAAACAAAAGGTTTTCGAACCCGAAGAACGGTTGCAAGTACTTTACAACAACCCTAGAATGCAACCTACCGTCCCTTAGGAACCATTTATGTGTTTTTGTAAGACCTCCAACCACCCGCTGGTTGTGTAGAAATCCAAAATATCTCGCCATCTTTTGCCTTCTCAAAGGTGCAGTTCGCGAGCCAAAACAGAAATTCCTGGATGTCCTCTTCTTTGAAACACGTCAACACGTCATACGATGCAGACTAATCCCTTCATGTTGAAGGACTTGAGACCCACCTTCATCCAAATCAACCTCACTTGCAAAACAATCATTAGCAACACTTGGAAATTTCGAACAATGATTGCTGCATACATCATTTACCCACTCACCCGGAGACAACGTAGACCAACCAACATCCATCGCTAGAACATCAACTCCATGGACACCAGGCATGTAATCTTCATCCGAAAAATAAAAATCATCATCAATATAATCAGAATGCAAAAATTCTTTGAAAAGATTCTTACATTGAAATTATCTTCCTTTGGTTCGAGGAGGGGACGGAGGTTTTCTTAGAGGATGGGTTGAAAGTGCTTCGTTCTCCCATGCAATAAGAGCAGGATGCGAGTTAGACATAGCAACTAGGAAAGCATTGTCATGTTTTGCTAGATTTGCTTTTATTTTGACATCAGCAGGATCAAAAGTCATATTTCTATAATAGTACTGTGAAAGGTTTTGAGGAATATGGGAAACATACAAATCAATTAAACTTAGTGAATCCGCCAAATCATACATCTTTCCCATATCATTGTCACCTTCAACTAACGTCAAGCCTTGTTGTATAGAAAGTCTTGGAGAACAAAAATAAACTTGTCGAATATCTTGTACAAGTTTATCTCCTAACATGTCAAGCAGGGCCTCATAGTTCATCCTCTTGGACTTACAAACATTCACTGTCATCATTTTGCCATTTTCATACTTTAAACTGGGAAAACTGACGAAACAACCATCGTAGTGAATATCAAACAGAACATATCCCTTATCCTATTTGAGGAGGGACCTGTCCACAAGAAACATAAACGTTTTTTGAAACCCAAAAATGAAGCAACCAAATAAACATTTTACTATATAAAATAAAGAAATGCATACCTTTGATTGTTGTCATCCGATTCATCTAGGGGGTTTGCAGGAACTTTCTTTGGATGAGATGGATGAGAGTAAGCCATGATGATACAACAAGTACTAATGTATGTGTGTAGGATTTCCTATTATAGACTATATTCTATTACTTTATTGTAACTAACATATGGGAGACATTTTAGTTTAATAGGGTCAAGTTACAAATAGTAAATAAGTTTGTATTCAATTACTATTGGATAGGTATTGCGGGTTGTTTAGTAACTTGAAGTGTAAAATTTTTTTTCCTTCATTTTTTTTATTGTTGTGTGAATCCAGAGTTATGTGTATGCATGACTATATTCTATAACTTTATTGTAACTAACATATGGGAGACATTTTAGTTTAATAAGGTCAAGTTACAAATAGTAAATAAGTTTGTATTCAATTACTATTGGATAGGTATTGCTGGTTGTTTAGTAACTTGAAGTGTAAACTTTTTTTCCTGCCTTTTTTATTTTTTTTATTGTTGTGTGAATCCATAGTTATGTGTATGCATGTTATGTGTATGATGACAATGATTTATAATATAATGTTGTAAACTAATATGACATGGTAAATAATATGCATAAGAAAAAGTTTAAAATACAAGGAGACATAACATGAAGTAAAAAAAACTATTAGTTATAGAGGGTAATATCTGTGATTGTAATAAAACCGGACCATATTTTCACGATATGCTAAGGCAACGTCAACGGGGTCATCAACATCCAAAGATATACCATGTGACAAACGATATAGAAATAAACACACCCAAACACCACAATCACCAAATATACCACATTGTTTTGGAACTTTCTCCTCGAGCCTAAACGTAATGTTATATTGAGACGAATCCATTCCTTTCTTCTCGAAAACATCGGCATGGTGTAGAACTAGTGGAAGTCGATCCTGTATATCAGTGTACAATGTTATTATACATAGAGGGCCAATCTTATCTGATATTTTGTAAATATTGATGCTAAAGATTAACCATTTACTAGCAATGTGTGCCATAAACAGTTGATTGTTTTTTGCTTGTTTTGTGTATATATATTTTTTTCAGATACTTTGTTCAAGATATTTGTGACGCAATTCATGATCTACATGGTTTCATTTATTCATATAAACTTTTGTAACACTACAATAAAGTGGTTAAAAAACAGAGTATAACATAAACTTGCTTGCTTTCATTATTAAATTAAAAACAAGTACATCGAACACAAGAGGTAAATAGATGATAACACAAAACACAAAAGACAATAGTGACAGAATTTAAGAGCAAGCACATCGCAGGTCAGGAATTCTGGTTCAGTTGATCTTCTTCATTTTTACAAGAAATGAGATTGTTTTGAGGACTTTTATTTGAGTTTCACTGATGCATCGCATCAGACTCCTATTCTTTTCCAGCTCCTCATCTTGAATCTCAACCAGCAACTCTAAAGCCTGCGTAGTGAAAGTGGACCCAACAACAGTCTGAAGCAATTTGATCTGCTCGCCCCTTTCCTTGCAACGGCGGGTAAGGTCTACAACCTCCACATGTAGTGACTTTATCAGCTTAAAGTCACTCTTAATGTTTAGTTTAAACATTGAGGTTAGCAGATCTTTCAAAAGGTTTTGTTGATCCATAGATATGGCAAGTGAACGCTTGTGTGTGTGCGTAAATGTGACTTGTATGAAATTGTAGTAGTATATGGAACATTTATATATAGAGCGGGATGACCTTTAGATTTGAATTAAGTAAAAATGAATAAACTTCTATAGTCAATTGGTGAACAGTGGGGTCTTGTCAAGTTTTGTGTGTGGCAAGTAAGACAAATAATATTAATGAAGATTAGAGATGTGAAATAATTTTGGGCAGAAACATGTCATATCCTGTCCACTAATTGACAACACAACTTAAAAAAGGATGGGCAACTTGGGAAATAGTTTGGGCAACTAGTTATGTTTGCTGGGAAAGTAAGTTGCAATATTTCCCTAATGCAAAACAAATAAAATTGTGTGTACTTACAAAGTTAATAAAATAAAGATATTATGTTATTATTTGGATGTACTACTACAGTCCATGTGTATCTTGTCAAGTTTTTGTGTGGCTGATAAAGCCAGATAATATTAATGAGGATGAGATTTGTGAAATAATTTTGGGCAGAGACTGTCATAAGCTGTCCATTAATTCACAATACAACTGTAATAAAGTTGGGCAACTTGGTTAATAGTTTGGGCAACTTGTTATATTAGCTGGGAAACTTAGTTGAAATATTGCCCAATGCAAAACAAATAAAATTGTGTGTACTTACAAAGTTAATAAAATAAATAATATGTTTTTCACTCAGATGTACTAATAAAGTCAATGTGTATCTTGTCAAGTTTTTGTGTGGCTAGTAAGCCAAATACTATTAATGAGGATGAGATTTGTGAAATAATTTGAGCCAGAGACTGTCATATCGTGTCCAATAATCCACAAACACTTGTTAAATACTTTGGTCAACTAATAAAGTTAGCTGGGTAACTTAGTTGAAATATTGCCCAATGGTTTAAAAAGTTATGTGTACTTAAAAGGTTAATTAAATAACGTTTATGTTTTTTATTTGATTGTACTACTACAGTCAATGGATTATTTGTATATGTCAGGGACAATTTGTTATTTTCAAAATATTATGTGTATCTTGTAATTGTTTCAACAAATGTTTGTAAGTTTTATTCTGGTTGGTCATTAACGACGTAACTTTATAGTATAAATGGCTCTAACTAGGATTTACGTGCCCAAATATATGTAATGTAAATTGTAAACCATTTAGTTAATAAAAGGATACAGTTGGGTTTAACATAGATCATTTTAATATGCAAATATATTAAAATAAAAATAATGACTCTTATAGTAGAAGTAAGCCATATTGTATTGATGAGGAAAGTCAAATTGTAAAAGCAATGTCTTGTCAAGTTATTAGGCATCACATTAAGCCTAACATTTTTAATAAGGAGTACAAGTTGAAAAATGATTGTGGCAGGGCAAGTTGACCTTTACCATATCTGGACATAGAAAGTGGTGCAACTATTATATGATTTCTTGGGCAACATATCCTACTAAAGGGCAACTAATACGAGCAGTTTTTTGGGACAAGCTGGATGTATTATATTAACTTGCAACAAATTTAAAACATAAGAATAAAAAACAAGGTTTGGCAACACCGAAACCTGGATACAGAAATAGCAACCATAGTATGTGTAAACATATTTCTATGCCGACTAACTAACTAAAATTAATAGTTGGTTACTGTATTATGCTATCAGATGGGCGAGTCGTATACTTCCCTTTTATTTGGTTGATTAGCTATGAGTATTTGTTATGCTGTATGTGTTTAACTACAAATGTATACTTAAAAGCATATGTTGCACACTGGTACACGGTTGTGGAAAATAAAAAGGTTAATCACCTGATTTGTGTATACAAACAACGTACCTGTAAGCACTTCCTAACAAGGATATACCAGCCACGGTTGTTGTAGTCAAATGTGTCGCCGCTATCATAGAATGTTACCACGCCAGATGGTATATGAAAATGGGCAAGACACTAGTGTTTGTCCGTTTCATTGATCGGAATATAAACCTTAAGTATAAACAAATTGGACATACATTAAGCGGGAAAAGTATGTCCAAAAAATACATGCTTATAATATTCTTTATTATAATTCCTACAAATCTAAATCTGGCTAGTCGTATTGGACATTTTTTAAAGTGTTACTATTTAACCGACATTGGTTTGAGGGAGAACAACATATAAACAATATATAGCTATTGATTCAGTGGTATTCATGAATAAGCAGTACATCTAAAACCAACCAGATGAAATTAGTGAAGTATAAAGTGACCGATTTGGTAAGTTGGTGATGAGGCAAAAAATGATCCGTTTTTAGGGGGTCATTTAAGCCCGAATCCGACTTTATTTGATCAAATATTGCCCTAAATCGTTCCTTTTGTGATTTTAGGTACTTGGAGAGTGAATTCTGGAAAAGAAGCCATTTTGGACGTTTTTGGAGCATAAAAGTGAAGAAAACGGCAAAGTCTCCAAATTCTATGCTGTGAACAGTGCATGAAGGCGTCAAGACTTGCTCTTGACGGCGTCAGAGTCCAAAGAATAAAATACCGTGGTTGCTGACGGCGTCACATAGGCCGTCATAAGTAGATCAAGGCCGTCCGAGGAAGTATTTGGCGGCGAGATGACGGCGTCACACCATTGCTCTTGACGCTGTCACCTCAGTTTTCCTATATATAGTTTTCTAGTTTTTTCATTAAAAGAGAGTAGTTTTGGTGAAACCCTAAAGACGAATTTGGTGCATCTTTTACAGGTTTTTCAAGGGTTCCAAACCCTTGATACCTTGCATTGTAATTGAGATAAGTGTTCTTCTAATTCAATCAATATGTCTATGTGTTAGTTGTCTATATCTTGTTCTTGTCTCAATTCCATTATGCTAGGCTAGATCTCTTTAATGTTTGCTTAGATCTAATGAAACCTAGATGTTGATTATTTGTTGATTACTTGTTTATTCTTGTCTTGGATGAATGATTTTATATGTTAGGCTTAAGAAAACTGACAGATCTCCAAATGGTAACATGCTTGAACGTCTTAAGAAATATGAACCGAGGCGTACTAGGTCTTTATTGGTTGTATTTAATGCATGAGCCACTGTTTACAATCCCTATAGTTGTGCTGGGTCATGGTGTAGGAGGAGATAAGAGCTCATAGAATTAGGGAGTTATGTATGCCACCCCATGAATGGTATTAAGGAATACAATCCGTCATCCATACAATTATAACAAGTAATTAACGTGTAAAAGATATCTAGGGAGTAGTGAAGTCTAAGTAAACACAATTTCTCCAATTACTGCTCACAACCTTAGTATAATTTAGTTTATTTTCATTTTCAGTATTTTATTTTGATTATATATTAGTTTTGGGTTAGTTGAATAGCAACTAATTCCGCCTACTCTTCCAAAACCCGAGATTTTACTTGCTTCCATAAAAAACATAAAAATACAAAAATAATCATCCCTCATCTTTAGAACTAGTAATTAGGTTTTCTAATCCTAGCGACACTATTCCTAAGCTGAACGATCAATCCCCCGGTACTTGTCACTATACTATACTACAACGATCAGGTACACTGCCTGGTGGGGGTTGTAAGCTTCTCGAGATCCCTCGAGAGGTAAAGCCTGTTGCGATTCCCACGCATCAAGTTTTTGGCGCTGCTGCCGGGGATTGTCTATCTTTACATTTACTTCTCAACTTACGCAATAGAGTGCGGCGCCATCAAGTTTTTGGCGCCGCAGCCCGGGGAATAGTTATTGTCTAGGTTAGGATTTCTTTTTATTAGGTCTACTTGCTAGATTCCTTTCTAGCAAGATTTTATTTTTATTTTTAGCTCTTCTTTAGTCTATCTTATTTCTTCGTGCCTTTGTTCGTGACTCTTTATCATCCGACATCATGGAAGGTGGTAACATCTTTGAACCCGTCATCCCACCACAACAAAACCCACCACTAGAACCCCTTAGGCCCCGAACCTTAGGAGAGTATTCCCGACCTAGCCACCAAGGCTACCGAAACACCATTGAGCTCACCGGAGCCAATGTGACCCCCTTGCGATCCGACACCATCCGGTTGGTGCAAAGCGGATGTGCATTCCATGGACTTCGTTCCGAAGATCCAAACCAACACCTTAAGGACTTCCTCAAAATCGTAGATTCCATAGACCTAGGTGTTAAAACTAGAGAGACTACCCGTTTACACCTATTCCAATTCTCTCTACGGGATCAAGCTAGTCAATGGCTTGAGCGTTTACCCGCGGGATCCATCACCACATGGGATGATCTCACCACTCGTTTCCTTGCTCAATTTTTCCCACCGAGGAGAACTACTAAGCTTAGAAATGACATCTTGATGTTCCAACAACGTCAAAATGAATCTCTTTATGAAGCATGGACTCGTTTCAAGGACTTACTCCAAAAAGTCCCTCATCATGGCATAGATCTTTGGCTCCAAGTCCAAATCTTTTATGACCATATCGACATCTCCACGAGGCGAGCCATTGACCAATCGGCCGGTGGTAAGCTACGTGATCTTAATGCGGAACAATCATGGGAACTCATAGAAGATCTTGCTCTCTATGACAACGAAAGTTGGAACGATCCCCGTGATTTGAACAAAACGGTCAAGGCAATATATTTGCCTTCGAACAATTCTAGCACTCCCGACCGTAGGATCATGGAACTTGAGGACCAAGTCAAGTTTCTCATGAAATCTTACGAAGCTCCGAAGCATTCAAGCCAAGTGAACAAAATCACTTCTTCATGCGAATTATGTAGTGGTCCCCATGACACTCGTGATTGTGTGGAACTCCCCGGAACAGCTTTTGCGGACTACGCATCCACGCGTACCGACGAAGCGGGAGATAAGTGGTACACTTTCAAGCCCGAGCCAAACACATACGGTGATTCATACAACCCCTCATGGAAAAATCACCCAAACCTTAGGTGGAGACAAAACCAACCCAATTCTTCCAATCCGCCTAATCGTTATCAACCAAACGGTCCACCATCCAACCGTACTTTCAACCACAATCCTTCTAACAACTATGGTAGTACCAACAATCTTGAAGGATTGATGTCAAAATTCATGGCATCTCAAGAAGCCCGCATAGCTAGGTTCGAAACCGAATTCAACCAACAACAAACGGAGATGACCAACAAGATTGACAACTTGTTGAAAGCCCTCAACAACCAAACATTAATCACACCTAGGAAGGACACTAGGGACACCAATAGTGGAATCCAAATTAAGGACCCCTCATCATCCAAACATGTCCACTTTGTCAATGTTGTCACCATTAAGCCGATAGATAAGGAGATAGAGGAGAGTGACAAGGATGAAGTTAGAATAGAAGCCGATAGTAAGGATGAGAGTAGGGAAGTTGAGGTTAATAAGGATGAGGAATTAGAGGAGGTAGAACCTATAGAAGAATACTTTGATAAGTTGCCAACCAAGGAAGAACGGGAATACCATAAGGATTTATTCGATAGTCCCGAGAGAACTTATATCTTTGGCGACCCCCTTATCGAAATGGGAGACCCCTCTAACATTAACATCCCATGTAATATCGGGCACATGCATATATGGAAAGCTTACATCGACCTTAGATCCCCCATGAACATCATGACTAGGACTTTTTACAATTGGGTGATGAAGAAGCAACTCAATTTTAGGATGATGCCCGGTAAAAATTGGATAAGTAATTTTGTAGGGAGAGTTAAGGGATTACATGTGATTATAGGGAATCTTACCTATGAGATTGATTTTATGATAGTGGAAGACACTCGTCCGGTGATAGATGCTTGCCTAAGTCAAATAATATTTGGGAAACCATTTGTTGAGGCCACTAGGATGAGTTATGATCCGACTTTAGGGATAGTTAGATTCAAGGAAGAGAATGATGAGGTTGCTTATCAAATGCCCTACAAGATTGAGCAATACCGCCTTCTCTTTAATTTCGAAAAGGAACGCAAGCAAGCGGCTTATTATAGGAATGAGGAGGATAGACGTAGAGGAGTAGAGTATGTTAGAAATAGGATGCTTGGTTTCTACAAAGAGTGCTTGCAACTAGATCCGGAATACAAAACTGGTTTAGAAGACGACCTAGAGAATGGAACCAATGACGAGATCACGTAGTAACCCATGACTTTGAGTCTAGCTACAAGACTCGTAAATAAAGAAAAGCGCTTCTTGGGAGGCAACCCATGTTTTGTGTGATTTTATTTGTTTGATTGTTATTTGCTTCCGTATGCATGCTTAGTTTTTATTGTTGGTTGATCATGCTTCTCAATTAAAATGTGGAAATACTTTACTATGTTGTTTGCCCTAGTCTTAACTCCAACCTAAAGGTATTTTTGCAAAAGATAAGTGTAAGGGGAAACCCCAAATATGTTTTTAAGAAACAAACCGATCATGATTCTCCACAATATTAAATGAACATGTATATTCGTATTTGTTAGAGTCAAATGCTTGTATTGAGTCATAATGAAGTTTTGCAGGATTTTCCAGGAAGTAGGATGAAGTTTTTTCCAGAAATTTTTCGGAAATTTAACATAAGAATTTCTGCAGGTCCATTCTGACGGCGTCAGAGTATTACTCTTGACGGCGTCAGGAGTTAAAATCTGGAAATTTTACCGGTTTTGTTTTTCTAACGGAGTCTTATGGTTTTTGTGAATTATTAAGTTTTATAATCTCTAGGAAATCTGCAAACTTCATTCCACAAGCATTATATCTTACTTTGTTTTCTAGGATTTAGTAACTTATATAGGACGCCGCCGATTTTACGCGAGGTTGTCTTGTCTATTGTTGTCAGGATTTACAGGTTATGTTCGACAAGAAGATGATTTATATTCTGGAAGGGAAGCTTTGATTGTTCGTTTTCTTGAAGGAAGATCTAACCTGGCCAACCTATAATCCATACCGAGCGAATCAGGGGAGTATTTGATTTCATTCTCTTTACTTTTTCACTTTTACATTCTTTACTTGAATATTGGGGACAATGTTCATCTTAAGTGTAAGGGGAGGGTAAAAAGATGATACCTTACATATGCACTTTCGCTTGAGTTTGTTTTGTTTGATAGTAGATGTGTAATAAAACTATGAGAAATACTTGTTAGTGCAATTTTAGCGCCAAATTTAAATTTTTTTTACAACATTTAGGAGTGAAACTTTAGCCATAGCAAGCGTCTTATGGATAGGAGATCGTATGACTAGCACATAACCGTATATTCAGAAAAATTTTCCACCCAAATATGTGAGGTTCGCCTTTAGATTTGATAGGAAAAACATTCATTATTAGTGCTTATGAGTGTACCGGTAGCATTTAGATTCTAGAACTTGCGTTAGTGATGCATCCCGAGACCGCTAGTGAGACTACATTCGTGTGGTAGGATTTACTACATGATAAGAGGCATTAGGATCACCCTTGTGTTAAACCCGTATCATAATTACTTGACCATTTAAGTCATATTACTTGGCTAGTTAAGTCAACTAATTTTTCCCACACCCTTAGCGTTGTACTCATTTTTAGTACACGAAACCCCTAGTACACCCCTCCGAGCCTATCTTTTCGTTTCTAACTTTAAGCATTTTACTTAAAGGAAGAATTTGTTACACCTCACTTAAATGTACAACCAAATCGCCTTAGCCTTCCGTGTATGCGCTCATTTTTAGTGCATTATTGTTATTTTTTAAACCCTAAGTTAACTTTCTAATTGATTACATGGTTGCTAAGTCGAGTCATATCCTTGTACATATTGTTTTGGGACGATTGGGACTCATGGGTAAGTACTTATTTTATGAAGTAATGGGGAAGAACATCACTTATTACCCCCATATGTGCGTTAATCTTAAAAGTGCTCCAAGTGTTTTGATTTTCTTAATTCGAGTCATTAGATTAGTTGAATGTAAAGTATGTAAAGATTCAAGTGTAAGGGGAATTCTCATCCCCTATGATGTATTATTTTGGATGGTAGGGTAAGAGTGTATGCAAAAAAAAATAATAATAAAAAAAATCGAAAAAATAAAAAAAAATAAAATAAAATAAAATAAAATAATAAAATATAGAAAAAGAGAAAAAAAAAACATACGGACTACCATCCCGTTTTCATTCTATGTTCATTTTATGTTTTTTTTGTTATTTTTCATTTATTAGCTTAAGTCGAGTCTAGTCTTGGCTTAGCAACGCCATCTTGTACATGTAATTAACCAAGATTGTTAACTCGCCACCAGTAAAACTTCCTTTATCCAACAAAATCATGTAATTCATATCCCTAAACCTAACGTTACAACCCTTTAAAAGACCTCTTTGATAGTTTATCCTAAGTGCTTACGCCATGTGGTGGAGGTTTGATCCTTTCCCAAGCCTATGGTAATCTATTTTGCTATGACAGGTAGTGAGAGATATCTTCCATTTCCATAATGTTATATTACTTTATTACACCCGAGAGATGTGAGTATCTAAACACTATTTGTGAGGTGCTTATGTATGACCTCCGTGCTTGTCTATTGGTCTTTAGTGGAACGATTATTTGTTGTAATTACTTTTATATTAGTGTTAAATGATCCCTAACTTGTCTTTTGAGTAGAATAAAAGCGCATTTGCTTGAGGACAAGCAAATCTCAAGTGTAACGGTATATGATGAGGCGAAAAATGATCCGTTTTTAGGGGGTCATTTAAGCCCGAATCCGACTTTATTTGATCAAATATTGCTCTAAATCGTTCCTTTTGTGATTTTAGGTACTTGGAGAGTGAATTCTAGAAAAGAAGCCATTTTGGACGTTTTTGGAGCATAAAAGTGAAGAAAACGGCAAAGTCTCCAAATTCTATGCTGTGAACAGTGCATGAAGGCGTCAAGACTTGCTCTTGACGGCGTCAGAGTCCAAAGAATAAAATACCGTGGTTGCTGACGGCGTCACATAGGCCGTCATAAGTAGATCAAGGCTGTCCGAGGAAGTATTTGGCGGCGAGATGACGGCGTCACACCATTGCTCTTGACGCCGTCACCCCAGTTTTCCTATATATAGTTTTCTAGTTTTTTCATTAAAAGAGAGAAGTTTTGGTGAAACCCTAAAAACGAATTTGGTGCATCTTTTACAGGTTTTTCAAGGGTTCCAAACCCTTGATGCCTTGCATTGTAATTGAGATAAGTGTTCTTCTAATTCAATCAATATGTCTATGTGTTGGTTGTCTATATCTTGTTCTTGTCTCAATTCCATTATGCTAGGCTAGATCTCTTTTGTGTTTGCTTAGATCTAATGAAACCTAGATGTTGATTATGTGTTGATTACTTGTTTATTCTTGTCTTGGATGAATGATTTTATATGTTAGGCTTAAGAAAACTGGCAGATCTCCAAATGGTAACATGCTTGAACGTCTTAAGAAACATGAACCGAGGCGTACTAGGTCTTTATTGGTTGTATTTAATGCATGAGCCACTGTTTACAATCCCTATAGTTGTGTTTGGTCATGGTGTAGGAGGAGATAAGAGCTCATAGAATTGGGGAGTTATGTATGCCACCCCATGAATGGTATTAAGGAATACAATCCGTCATCCATACAATTATAACAAGTAATTAACGTGTAAAAGATATCTAGGGAGTAGTGAAGTCTAAGTAAACATAATTTCTCCAATTACTGCTCACAACCTTAGTATAATTTAGTTAATTTTCATTTTCAGTATTTTATTTTGATTATATATTAGTTTTGGGTTAGTTGAATAGCAACTAATTCCGCCCACTCTTCCAAAACCCGAGATTTTACTTGCTTTCATAAAAAACATAAAAATACAAAAATAATCATCCCTCATCTTTAGAACTAGTAATTAGGTTTTCTAATCCTAGTGACACTATTCCTAAGCTGAACGATCAATCCCCCGGTACTTGTCACTATAGTATACTACAACGATCAGGTACACTGCCTGGTGGGGGTTGTAAGCTTCTCGAGATCCCTCGAGAGGTAAAGCCTGTTGCGATTCCCACGCATCAGTTGGAATAAGAAAGCTTGTATTTAAGCGTAAGGCGGTAAACATATTACATGATCAACATCGCTCCATGGACAGGGATACCTCTGGCCATCTGCATAAAACGATGGCGTGCCGTTTTGACAAAGAATCTGGAGAAAGTAACAACTAACCATCGCCCGGTTTTCATTATTGGGTCTCACATGCCACATGTAGTCAACCCACAAGTCTATGTGCTGAAAATTTTGAGAAAGGGTGAGAGGCAAATTTTATACATAACAAATGAGTTACAATATCAATTGTATGCTCACCTGCTCAGTTAGCCAACCTTTTCTAGTCGGGTCTAAGCATACTAAGCGTATCCAGAAATTTCGGTCAACGGTGTAGTCATCGGACCATGGAAATTTACACGCCTGAGTGTATGGTGGTTGACCCAGGAATATTTCAATTTCATCGGTAAGCCATACATTTTCCACAGTATGGAACCATCAAGATAGATCCTACAAACGTTATTGACTTTATAAGATACAAGGTGAAACAAGTAACAAAAGAAAATGTCAACTAAATTTTCTTCATGCCAATACCTCAACCCAAGGTTGAACTCTTGTAAGCAATTCAGAAATAGCTGGGTGAGTAACTTTAGGACTATGTTTATTTATTCTCTGCCAAACCCGTTTAGCATTGTTTGATTCTGAAACAGGTTGCAAATAATGTCGTCTCTTGCTCGGATGTACACTAGCCAAATATCTTTGATAGTGGTCTGATTGCAAAAACTCTTTTCTTTTTTGCTTCTTCTCCTCCTCCATCTTCAACATGTTTTCTTCTTCCAATCGTAACCTCTTAGCCTCTTCTTGTCTTTTTAGGTTGTCTTCTGCCAACATCTGATCCTGTTGTATCTGCAACCTCTCTTCCTCTGCTAACGCCAAACTCAATTCCTCTTGAATAAGATACTCCTGAAACAGTATTTTGCGAATTACATATTGCGGTTTGTATATGCCGCATAAATAACATGACGGTTTATTGTATGCCTTGCAAATAACGTATTGTACCTGAGCAAGTAATCAGGCAACGTAATCATTTTACGGTATATTTTGTTAAGTGATACACAAAATTCAGGCCTCGTGTTTGGGAAATGTGCTTGAATATCAAGTTTCTCCTGTGATATAATTATATTTGTACATCATTTAAAAGTGTGTTGAAAGTATATATGCAATTGTTATAAAAAAAATTGTAATCGCCTATCTGGTGAAACTCTTGAAGATATGTTTCATTTAATCAAGTAAATAAAGGTTATGTTTCTGTTGAAGATATGTTTGTGTAAACTAGGATAACGTATTACCCAATTTACTGGCAAAGAGTACCAAACGTAACCGACCAGTACTAAGTTTTAACCTACCAGTACCAAGCGTAACCGAGCAGTAGTAAGTTTTAGCCTACCAGTACCAAATAAACGAAACAGTACACACTGTTCTTCCCACCAGTATGAACCCAAAGTGTTAGGGATAATTATATTTATACAAGAACAGTACACACTGTTCTTCCCACCAGTATGAAGCCAAAGTGTTAGGGATAATTATATTTATACAACATTAAAAAGTAGATTCAAAGTATATACTCGGTTGTTGCAAAAAAAACAGGTACCTGTAATCCACCAGCTCTGTCACGAGCAATAACCTGAAAGATGGGGAAGAAGTTTTTTTAACCAGTATATTACATCAACTACAGACTGCAGTCTTTTGATATATGATGGTGAATAAAAGGTAACCTCAATAATAATCTCACGTTTCAATACTTCGCCATTAAGCCTCTTCGTTGTCGAACTATTACTAGGCCTATGTTGCATGGAATTTACTTTCAACGACTCAGCGACTCATTTGCGTCCCTTTGCCAACCTGTTCAGATAAGCATCCACGAGGGTGCACTTGGATGTGGCTGCAGCCCTGGGAACGTAGTTTTTTTTTAAAAAAAAAAAAAAAAAAAAAAAAAAAAAAAAAAAAAAAAAAAAACTTGGCTATCTATCCACCATGAATACTCATACTCAGTTGTATTCGGTCTGAGTTCCAAACGTGCAGTCGTGTCCTACAAATAAATGGGGACAAATAACGTATGTAACCTTAAAGGTATTTCACTGTTGTATGGTAAAAAAAAATTATTACTTATAAAAAGATAAACCTTTGCAAACAGGGTGGAACGGTCACTTCTTTTGAATAATGACTTCCTAGACTAGGTTATTGCTCTAGGAATCACATTTGGCTTTTTTGTCCACCAACGTTCACAGCTCTCAAAAGACTCAAGTATCAAAATCTAAACAAATTGTAAAATACAAACATATCAATTTAACAAGCGTTCAACATGTCGAGATGAAAATTTTCATCAATAAAAATAATTTCAAACCTGGAAAGCAAATACAAAGCCAGACAAAGTATACGTCGGAACATAGGTTGGGTTTTTCTTCAATCCTAAAAGGTGTTTATCCATGTGCTTATCCATTACATTATGTAGTTGGTCATATAAATGAGTCCAAATATGTTCACCCCACGGAAATGCATTCCAAGCTTCTAGATTTTCAACCAACCTCATCAATGTATCATCAACTTCACATGTCAACAACCGACCCATAAAGATAACCTCTAGGACTAACAAAAGAGATATCCGTATTGCGTCTTGATCAGATAGCTTCCGAAACCGGTCTTCATCCTCGATGACACCAATGAGGTCTAAGTTGGTTACAATGAACCCTTGCTTGTCAGGAAACACCCTATCACGGAATTTGAGATCACCAACGTGTATACTTCAAAACTGACACTTCCAAAACGCAAGCCACTAATTAGACAAAACTCAGTACGACCAAAATGCACCCTATCACGGAACTTGATCCGTACCATGTAGCTCAAAGTATAACAGATCAAGCCATTGTCCAAAGCAAGTACTCCTAAACAAGTTTCGTCGCTTTGCATCTATTTAGTTTCGCTTCATAGTCCTAAAACAAAAAAATAAGCTCAGTCAGAACCGACAATACATAACAAATTTAGTATGCAGACATGTATACAGGCGCCATAAACACTATCACCAAGAGTTCAGCTGATACATACAAATGCATATTTAATAATCATTCAATGCCTAATTTGAACCTAAGTAAAACCACTTAGTATTAGACCATTTTAATAGACTGTTTTGTCTACGCATATATCACTGCTTGTGAAGTTATTTGATTCATGCCTGGCGTATCAACAAGTGTCGACTAAAGTGGATACAATAGGGGCTTATGAGTGATGAGACATTAAGAATCAAAAAAACAAATAAAACCGCCTTATGAGTGATTAGACATTATGAACCAACAAGTCTCAACTAAAGTGGATACAATCGGGGCTTATGCAAAACAATCCAAAACACAAATGAAATCATAAACCACATAAACGGTTAAAAATTAACAAACAAATTATAAACCAACAAAAAATAGTACAATCCAAGTAACTTCTATATAAGACACAGACTAATATAACGCCAACCTTTGACACACCATAACGACTAACGATAACATTTCAATTATTAGACATCAAATACTTTTGGTGTCAATCAGGTCAATAAAATAACACCATAAACATATAATCAATAACGATTTAAATCATTGGTAATACCATTTACATACCCTGTTATACCACATTTCTATTGATAAAATCAACAATCGTTGGTAATCTTTTTTTTGCACGATCACTGTTTCATGAACAGTTACTCATTGTGCTAATCACCGAAACATGAAAAGTAACCGGAACAGATTGAATAAGTTAAATAATACTGGATATTGAACATTGGAGATTGAAATAATAGTGAATCGATATTTTTTTCTTAGTGTAAGGGGTTAATGGTGATACAGGATAGAGTGTTTGTTTTTAAAGTTTAGGATTATTTTTCTTAGTGTAATTTTGTTTTTTGTATACGATCCTAGGAAAAGTCAATTGGTAAAATACATTATATTACGGTTGCCCAACTAGGTATAGTTGCCCATAATACAAATACGTGACACGTGTTTCTCTATGATTGAAGTTGCCCAGTCTTAAAAAGTTGCCCGGGCTAATATGAGAATTTTCAAAAAAGGGGCTAGATATGCCTAACAGTTGGGCAACAGGGCTATTGTACTATTTATCCCATAAAAAAAAGAGTTGTTTGCTAGGAAAGAAGTAGACAAAACAACACTACCTCCAGCAGGTTACACATTAACGAATGCTGAAAAAGACATCTATTGTGAAACGTTAAGCAACATCAGGGTACCACAAGGCTATTGTTCAAAATTCTCTAGTTTGGTCAGCCAAAATGATAAGAGGCTCATTGGCCTTAAATCACATGACTGTTACATGCTAATGCAAGAGTTTTTGCCCATTGCTATATGTTCAATCATGCACCCACCCACATGATTTGTTATTATCAGGTTTTGCTTTTTCTTTAAAGCTATATGTAGGAAAGAAATTGTAGGACCGAAAATACTAGTGATTCATGTGGTTCGGGGGGTCGGGGAAGCTCAAAGTAAAGAGTAAACATGATATTATTAGAATAAAGAAAGGGGAAGGTGTGTGTGTATTTTAGAGAGAAGGAGGAAGAAACACACACACCTATGAATACAAATGAGACATCCACCTTTCCTAGTTGTGACTAGGAAGGTATTTATACAAAAATACAATTTAATTTATACTCTAATGGCAAGACTAGTCCTTGTACTTAAATACTATTGCAATTCCCAACAATGACATAACTTTAAGGCTAACAATTTCTCCCCAAAGTGATGTCATATGGGAATTGCTTACAACGTTCCCTACAAGTAAAATTAAATACAAGACATAAGCGCAGCAGCTCCGAGAGTGGTCTTCAAGCTTCATTGCTTCATTCAGCTTCCTGAATCTTCTCAGCTGCCATCTCTTTACTTGCAGAAGAACAATGTGAGCAAATCTAATTAGGGATTAAATCTGGCTTTTCACTCTCCCCTAATTAGTGCTCTCCCCCAAACTAACAACCTTTCAGATGAATGCCCTAAATTTGAAAAAGTCTTTTGATAATTAAATGTAAACCGTCTTCAGTCTTCTAATACGCAGCGGAAAATGTAGAACAGACTGTAGACTCGACCTTCTTCAAGATTGTCGATTCGGAGGAACAAAATATCAACGTCTTCATCTCACCAAATGCATTCTAGTTATCTTGCATATACCAAATCAGCCCGTAACATACACATGAAATGATAACACCAAAGTAACAAGTTGAAACACTGATCATCTTGAATTTGTTGCCCGAAATTGGTGAAGGTGGATAAGGTAGAAGTACGTAGAAAAAGTTGAGAGGATAAGGATATAGAATCAACCAATCTCTAACACAAATCATTTCATAAATCATTAAAACCGATCACGTGAACTTGTTGTGCGTCCTCGATATACACATTGCTCTCCCTGATGGTTACGATTTATCGGAATCAGCATAATAATGTGTACGAGAAGCATTAACTGGAAGCACTTTGTCATAAATCATATCAGCCCATGAGAAGATGTCGATAAATCCAATCTACTAATAATACCATTGAAATTGTCTAACTCTTTACCAACCCCCTGTATCAAACAACGACTCTCTGTAGTAACCACATGTGAAGATAACCCGATATGACGAACTTGAGAGTGAAGTAAAATCCCCCAGACATGTGACTTAAGCTTGTACTATCCTGTGACTAAGAACGGTGTACCTTATACCCCTAAAGAAGTGTAATAAGCACAATCCCTCTTGACATATCCTCAACTACGTGAGAGACTGAGCACTACAACGTAACTCCTTAAAGTGATAGCTACTTTGTGAGTATAGAGAGAAAGAATCACAAAAGTAACTAGATATTCAAGTCTTCGTCACTATGCCCAAACAAGTCATCTTCGCGGAAGTGAAGAAAGAAAGAAGACGAAATAAGTGCACGCGCCCGTCAAACGTTACTTCAAACCCGAATAAATAATAACGAACCATCTCCGTAGTCACATTTGATAGTCATTGAAACTTTAGCCGTGCAATATGTATCCCCGTGAAATTTTAATAGTCCAAAATACCACTCATAATCATTTCAGCCCAAGGTCTTATTATTCAAATCAGATTCAGCGCAAGCCCAGTTCACATTTAAATTATATGGCCCTATCCAATCCATATGAAGTGATAAAACCTGGTCCACAATCACATCCACACATGTTACGGTATTAAGAGAGTATGATACCCTAATATCACTCACATTACACAACCCTAAAATACTTGTATCAGTTTCTCCGCCCCCCCCCCCCCTCCTCAACCTTTCTCCCAACTCAGTTCACATTACACGCTCCTCTTATCAAACATCTCTCAAACTCAGATCTTCTCCATCAATTAAAACCTTCATCACATCACAACTTAATTATAATCGAACACATGGTATCCTTCTGAACGGAACCCACAAGCAAAAGCATAACCGTACGCCACCTATATCTTCATTAGTTGATCAAGACGAATCAAGAAAGTGTTTTAAAGGCTTCAAGATCCTTAATTGGGTCTCGGGTAGGTTTGGTTAATACGTTGTGTTTGATTTTTTTTAAACGAACCAAGAAAGGGATAGCAAATTTGTTATTTCTCTTAACTTGTTATGTTCGGATATTGATACTAAAGCGAGGCTTCAAATTTGATCTATGATGAATTTTCTTTCGTGGTTTAGACCTTGAATAGTTTGATGTAACTTTGAATGCCACGAATTAATTAGCTGAGATCGTTTGATTTTTTCATTTACGTACGAGTCTTGAATGATTGAGAGTTGGGTAGTGATGTGAGGGTATAGATCGTGTATAGTGTAGGATTAGTGTAGTGATTGGACTTGTGATGTGGTAAACTGAAGTCACAGAGTAGTTATGTGTTTTGGTTGTGGTCGATGGTTTTCAATCTCTTCATCTTCATATCTTTATCATTAGATTTCAAAAATTTTGACATTTATCGAGAATAGTTTTTTATCGAGAAAGTGACTTAAGTTTTCGAAAACGTAAAACAATTTTTGAAAATATATATTCTCGAAAAAATAGTACATTTCAAAAACATATTCTCGAAAACTAGTACATTTCGAAAATGTATTCTCGAAAAATAGTAAATATCGAAAATTTCTTATACAAGAAATTCCGATCAGGTTCCGGCGAGTCTTTTGCAGATTCCGATGATTCCGATGAGTTTTCCGATCACTTTTTGCAGATTCCGATAACCATTTAAGCATAACCCAGAAATAAAACCCACCATTTGACCACAATTATTTCACAGAATGGTTCAAAAAATAGTCACAAATATAAAAAAAAACTACTATATGGACATTGAGACACAAAAAAGCAGTTTTTGAAAAACAGTGAATATAAAGCAAAAGACTTATTTTTTTTACCATTTTTGATACATAATATTGTATAGAAAGTGTTAATCACAACAAATACAAAAAAATTTGGTCCGAATGAAAAAGTGATAAAACAGCTTCATAAACAAGATACGAATCCACACAAATCAATATCACCATAGCTCTGATGCCAATTGTAGGACCGATAATACTATTGATTTATGTGGTTCGGGGGGTCAGGGAAGCTCAAAGTAAAGGAAAGACATGGTATTATTAATAAGAATGAAAGGGAAGATGTGTGTGTATTTTAGAGAGAAGGAGGAAGAAACACACACACACCTATGAATACAAATGAGACATCCACCTTTCCTAGTTGTGACTAGGAAGGTATTTATTCAAAAATACAATCTAATCTATACTCTAATGGCAAGACTTGTCCTTGTACTTAAATACTATTGCAATTCCCAAAAATGACATAACTTTAAGGCTAACAGAAATCATCTTGCAAGAACTAGATAAGATGCAACAAGAACTTGTTGTGACACTGTGCCTTCTCGAGAAGTTCTTTCCTCCGTCTTTTTTTGATATTATGATACACTTGACAGTGCACCTAACTAGGGAGGTAAAATTAGGTGGTCCCGTATGCTTTCGGTGGATGTATCCCTTCGAAAGATGTATGAAGGTTATTAAATGACATGTGCAAAATAGAAATAGACCAGAGGGATGCATTGCTGATGAGACTATCACGGAAGAAACAATAGAGTTTTTTAGCCAGTATCATAAAACCATGAAAACTATTGGTATCCCACCTGATAAACATGTAACCAATGAAAATGAGGATGGAAAGCCATTGTCGGCAGGCAAATCAAATGTACTTACCATAGATGTCTTTCAGAAAGCACATTTGTATGTAATATAAAATACAGATGAAATTGTGCCATATAGCGAGTAAGTATTACTAACACATGTCTATTTTGTTGCTTAAAATGTTGTATCAAATATAATAATCAAATACATTGTTTCGTTTCAAGCGACACAAGCGATTTTTGAAAACAAAATACCCGGGTAAAAAATGGCATTGCTGGAGAATGATCACATTAAATCTTTTGCTAAGTGGTTACACGAAGAGGTAATTACTCGTATGTTGTTTATACTACTTGTTTGTTTGTTGATAAATATAACTGAGTTGTTCCTGCAATTTAAAGGTAATATATACTTGTAATGAAATTCAGGTTGAGAGATAGTTTGCGATATCCAAAGATAGTGTATCAGAAACTGTGAGGTGGATATCATTTGGACCACGCGCCGACGTAGTGAAATGCGAGGCATATAACATCCATGGGTATACATTTCGTACAAAAATTAATGATGGCATAGTTTACCAGAACAGTGGGGTTAGTGTTGAGGCAGCAGATCTTCACATATCCAAAGAAGTTGCAACCACAAGAAAAGCATTTTATTATGGGATTTTGCAAGAGATATGGGTACTAGATTACCGTTTCAGGAAAATTCCTCTTTTCAAATGTGATTGGGTTAATTCAAAAAATGGTGGGGTCAAACGCGATACTCTTGGTTACACATTGGTAGACCTGAATAACTTAGGCCACAAGAATGATCCGTTCATATTAGCCTAATAAGCACGACAAGTGTTTTATGTGAAAGACCAGGAAGATAAAAAAAAATTGTCTATTGTCTTTAAAACACCCACCAAGAATTACAAAGATACGTATGACGATGTCGATGAGGAATTTAGTACAGTCATTCACGAGCAAAATGTTAACATATTGCCGCGAGTAAATCCACAAGCAAAAGATGCCTACTATTGAACCGACTGTAAAGGTATTGTTATGCAAAAATCAAAGTGAAGCACATGTCATTCTCAAGCTGTAACACTCTGTTTAGGGATTTATTTTTGTCTGCAGAACCTATTTAAGCTTTTGTTTTGCTGCAAATACTCTTTTAAAGGATTTATGTTGTTGTTGTGTTAAGTGTTTAGTTCGTACTTGCGAATACTCTTTTAAGAATTCCAGATTATACAAAACTATAACTTCTGGCAGCATAAACTGTGTACTAGCAATATTAACTATATACTAGCAGTAGTAAACACCCTGCATATTTTTGTTACAGTTGCCTTGTATATGCAGTTTTCATGTATATGGTTATGCCTTTATATAGTGCAGAGTTGAAAACAAACAGTTTTTGGTATGAAAGATTCTCAATTGCAGGCATTTTGTTGAAAAAACAGTGGTTGATAAAGTAGTCAATGTGCAGTCATGACTAATTGACTGAACTCAATTAAGTGACTATCAAATTACATAAGTTATCAGAAATGTGTGACCATATGTATCGAATTGTTACTACGCTTAAGTAATGTGTGACAAAATATGACTATGATTTAGTCACACAAAAACTCAATGTGACTAATATCAAGGTTAATGATAACTCATGACTTCACACTTTGCTATAAATAATAGTCACATGAATATTTCACAATGTGACTATTTTGAATGTATTGGTCACATATAATACCCGTATAATGTGGCCATAAACATCATTTAGATACACATTTGTGATATGGTGTGACTATTGTAAAGCCTATAGTCACATGATCGTGCTTCAATTAAGTGTGACTATACACATTAGGATTTGGCAAGCAAACACACACTAAACTTTAGACACATATTAACTTACGTGACCATATGTATCGAATTTTCGTTACACTTAATCATGTTTCTATAGTTTAGTGTGACCATATATGACATTTGGTCACACTCGTCAAGTGTGTGACATATATTTGTCACTATTAAATGCATATCGTGACTAACGCTTCAAACTGACTTTTCAGATGTCACACATTTCAAACGCTATGTGGCTAAATATTCAGCAAAGAATAGTAGTCACGTTTAAATAATGTGTGACAAACTTGACTATATAATTTAGCCACATACAGAATTACCTAATGTGACCATATATCTATTTTGATCACACTTTTCAATTGTGTGATATATATTTGTCACATATGTATATATATAGTGTGACTAATGTTTCAAGCTGAAAAGTGATAAATAAACGAAAAATATTTACCAGTTACCCTCTAGTCACATAAATTCCCAAATGTGTGACATATATTTTCCGAAATGGTCACACAAGTCGGATCAAGTGTGGCTGTTTATTTTATTCTCAAACAGTTAGTCATGTAAATATGTTAGAGTGTGACAGTTCAAAATCGAGCATGTGTGATGAAAGGCAGTTTTTGTACTAGTGTATGCCAGATCGTAGTCAAACTATCAACCTGTATCCTCCCGGGAAGATTGGTTTATACAGTCGATTCTTTGATTATCCTGATCTCCGCATGCCTTTTTTTGTGTTCTTTGTTAATGTTTTAAGACATTACCATATTAACATCTCTCAGCTTTCCCTTTTTTGTGCCTGTAAGATTTCTCATTTTGAAGTTGTTTGCCGTGCTCATAACTTTGCCCCGTCGGTTGGTCTGTTCTGTCGTCTTTATGTTAAGTCAATAAAGAACGGGTGGGTGTCATTTGGCAAGCGTACTAATACTGGCACCTGCTATGACAAGGTTTTGGATTCTGTGATAGGTTGGATGGACCGCTTTTTATGGGTTGACGCTTTTGCTTGCACTTTAGTTTCCCATGGTGCTCAGTTGATGGTGCCGAGGCGGATCCTGGTCCTAACCCTCGTGAGTATAGCGCGGAAGAATATAGGACTGTTACTGAGGGGCTTACCCAGGTCCGTAGATATCCGGAAGCTTTCCTTTGTTGGGTTAGTTTAAGCCGTGCTTATCCATTTGGGGAGGACGAGTGCCCAGTATTCCATCTTCATGGAAGAGGTTTGTGTGCTGTACTTTTACTGTCGTCATCCCTCGCTTTCGATATTTTTTTTTTCAGATATTAGTGCGCACGTCTTCATCACTCATGTTGATCCGAGTGAGGTAGATGTTGAGGCGAGGCAGTTAGCAGAGGGTGAGCCGAGGTTTGTTGATGTCACTCGTGATCATGTTGTTCCACTCTCTCCACCTCCGCATGATCATACGAAAGATGGGCCAGGGGCCCATTACGGTAGAGGTGATGGCGCAAGGCCAAGTATTACCTGTGAAGGTGGTCATGGTGACCAAAATGATAGTCATGCTGGGCGTAACCCTTCGCGGCGTCTTGTTGTTTCCAAGAAGTGGAAGCAGACGGTGAAGCCTAGTGCCGCAACTCTGCCACCCAAGAAGCTAAAGGCCGATCATGGTCTTTTGAATCGTCCTACTACCTCTTCTAAGTCTAGGGCCGCTATTAAAAGTATGATGTCTTCTTACTTTCAAGGTGATGAGTGCTCAAACACTCATCATTTTTGTCGTATTTAAACTGCCGAAACATACAAAAACAATCAAAAAGTCATCAAAATACTGAAATTATCCCAGGGATTGTGTTTTATGTGTTTTAAATGCAAAATGAGCAAAAACAAATGAAAAATGATCAAAGTTTGCAATATTGGCAGTTTTAGTCCCCCAAGTTTCAAAACTTGTCAAAAATAATCCCTATGCATTTATTTTGAAAGAAAGTCAACCTAAGTCCTTCAAAAATCAAAATTTAACAAAAATGGACTTTGGGTGAAAAGTTTGGAAAATCTACATGTTTGGTCCCCGGAGTTTGAAAATTTGCAGAAAAGGTCCCTAGGTGTTTTTTTTTTTAAATGAAAAAATTTAATTGTGGTCCTTGTATCATTGGAGTTTGGCTACTTTGGTCCTTGAAACAACTTTGGAAAACCTACATCTACAGCCCCTCATGTTTGGTAGAATTTCAATTTTGGTCCTTGTGTTTACTATAATACCAAACGGACCCTTGAAGTTATTATAAACCCAACAACAAACAAAAAACCAAATCCAAATACCAACCAATCCACCCCAAGCCCAAATCTAATACACCTTGGCCCATTCACCAACATCAGCTCACCCACAAAATATTAACTCCCCCGTTTGATACTTCCCCTCTCGATCAAACTCCAAAGTCAACCACCTCCTTTTCCCCTCCCACTTGTGCCCTACAAACACCAACTCCATGTCCTCCCCTCACCTCCAATTAATAATCCCCACTCCATGTCTCTCCCAACTCCACAAAGTTCCAATATGCATTAATTAACCTGGAAACACTCCAAGCAAAGCTAAACTGCCACTTTGACAAAATGGCGCCAAAATCAATTTGAACGGCCATGATCATTCCCACCCAATCCAATAGGTGGGATTTGCTAAGGAAGGTGCAACAAAGTCAGAAGGTCAATAATTCAGAGAAAAGAGAGGAGGAGGCAGTTTTTTTTTGTTATTAGTGTATATATATATATATATATATATATATATATATATATATATATATATATAGTACTTGTAAGCCTGAGGGCAACCCTAGACTAGTACTTAGTTTTAATTTAGATGTATTTTCTCTTAAATTGTAATCTTTTATCAAGTAATGAAAGCTTTTAAGTTTTAGTATCTTAATTTTCAATTTCAGTATTTATAAGCATTTGAAAAATCCTTCTTTAAAAAAACTCAGTATTGCTAATAAGCTATCCATAAGCTCTTCTGAGCTGCTCAGTACTTGATTAACCTAAAAAGAAAATAAAAAGTAAAGCTTTAATTCAGAAATAAAAAAATAGACAAAAAGAAAAATGCAAGAAAAATTCAAAAAGAAATTGAAGAAAGAATGAAGCAGAAGCTATAATGGAGGTGGATCATGGTTTAGAATCCCATGGGGGATATTAGGGTATGGTTTAATTCTTGGTACTGAGTTTTCTTCTAGCCTGGATTCCATGTAAGGATTTGTACTCAGTTTTTCTCACATTAGGTGTTTAGAGTAATTTGTTGTATTAGGTTATTTATTTCTGCTTATTTAAGTTTATTTGAGCTTATTATACAGTGATTAATTAAGTTCAAGGTTTAGATTGTTAATTAGTTTCATAAATCATCAAAACAGCCCATAGAAGGGGTGTTTGGATCAACTGAGTTCAAGGACTCATAGGGTTCTTTTGCTAGTGTTGTTTGTTTAAAACATGTTTCATTAGGGTATTGGTATCAAATCAGTAATAAAAACTAGTGGTCATTATATAAAAGTCAAAATTTCCTTCTCATGTGTATAACAGTCCACTGTTGGACTTTTGACTAACCAATTCCTCAATACAGCTTTAGAATCTGTTAGTATAGCTTAATTTAGGTTTAAAATAACTTCATTCAACTTATTTAGTCACTAAATCAGGGATTGAAAGTCATTTTGGTCAAAAATCACAAAATCTCAAAAAGTAAAAATTGTAGGTTTTAGAAATAAGTCAAATCTTGCAGGAATTTATTTGAATTTTGTGTTTGATATTAAGCTCTGAAATTTCTTGGGATCAAAGTCTACTAGCTTAACTACAAGAATAAGTACTTTTCTTATTTTTGGAAATTTTTCTGAAGCTTGTGTACAAGCTTAACGTAGACTGCAGGGAGAGTTACCTCCCCTGCACCCAGTTCCTGACCAACTCTTTTGGACTATCTCTAGCTTATTCAGTGGACCCCACCTTGGACTCTTAGCTTATTTGAGCAGCTCAGCAATAGAGTTTGTTAGATCATAGCTTATTTAGGAGTGTGGCTTATTTGGCCTCCTGTTTATACCCTGACCTCAAGGTGTATACTGACTCAGTCAGTGTTAAGACCAAGTTTCAAAGCATGTATCTTGCCTATTAGTGGGACCCACCTGGTAGTTTCTGGCTTATTTGTAGCCTAAATAAGCCAACTTTTCATAATTAGCACTTACTTTGACCCTGAGACCTTAATTGACCCACCAAACCTAGGCCTGTTATTGGCCTGACTCACTGAGTGGTTTATGAACTCAATCTATTGAGTTTATTTCCAAGGCTTACCCACACTTCACTAATAAGTCAATAGCCCAGCTAATTAGCTTATTGTGAAGCTGACCTATCCATCTTGAAGGTCCAAGTTCAATTTTGGACCCCTGACCCTCTTTGTGGCCCCTGCATTGGCCTTATTCTTGGTATTTTGGTCTGTGTGGCCTTTTTGATAATTAGGAGTGCTTATTCAGCTTTTCAGCTTATTCAGTGCAATTAAATGTTTGATTTCTCTTGTTTCTAGTATACATAACTTAGTTGTCACATATTTGATCTTTTGTTCCTACTGTTTGGTCTTATATAAGCTTATTTAAACACCACAAATCCTAATAAGCTTAAAAGGCTTAATTGCCTGAACAATAAGCTCCTCATTGTGCTTATTTCTGGGTTCCAATAAAAATTCCTTTGTTAAAGTTGTTAATATATAGTATATAAATAGTTTTGAAAAAGAAAAAAACACAAAAAAACCAAATTTAATTTTAGTGATAGCTTCTATTAAATAGAAACTATCTTTTTAATTTTCTTTTTAGCTTATTTATAAGCACTTTATCATTTTTATATTTTTATTAAATCTCTTTTATATTAAAGTAATTTTAGAAATTTTTCCAGATTTTTCTTTTGTCTTTTAGTGGTTTTTAGAATTAATTTTAGTTTAATTAATTATTAATTAATATTAAATAATTAAATAGCATAATTAGATTTTATAAAGTAACACTTAGTTTTTATAATTTTTCTAGCTTTTATATAAGGTAAAACATTTTTATAAATTTTTCTAGAATTTCTACTGTTCATTTTCTATTTTTTATAATATAATTAGTTTAATTGGTAATTAATTAATAATTATAATAATAATTAGTAAATTAGGTTAAAAATACATAAAATCAACTTTTTATAATTTTTTAGGATTCCTGTGATGGTTAATTAGATTTATAAAAATCTTCTTAATTATCTAAGTCTTTTTAGTAATTTTTAGTAATTTAAATTAATATAATTAGTTAAATAAATAAGTAATTAGTAATTAATTAATAATAAATAATTAAATAGTGTAAAAATAATTTTTCTTTTTCTTAATATTTTTTTTTTATTTATTAGGATTGTAAAAATAATAATTTCACATTCGTAGCCTTTTCAGTTCATCAGTTGTACTTTCTGTTACGTTCGTAAGCGTACGTTTTTAATTAAAACGTACATTTTTAGGTTTTAAATTGATTCTTCTTAATCTCAATTCCAGTAATCAATCACATAGCTTTCGTAAGCTATTTCATTCATAATTCTCAAATAATTCTCATTACAACCCTTTTCTGTGAATAATCACCCGATCACAAGCACGCTAAAGCACAATCCATACCTCGTCGGGACATAACGACCTGGTGATACTCTATATTACCCGGAAGCATTGATCTAGGTAGTTTGACCTTGTTGACCATATATTTGGTTAATTTAGGTTGAATGTTCTGAGCCAATCAAAATTTGGCGCCGCTGCCGGGGAGGTGTGCGCGTTTCTATAGCGTCAATTGAGATTAGTGTTATTTCACCACAATCACTGTACAAATACCATCACTTTTGTAAATTTTAAATCAAAACATAAAAAAATCATTAACAATTTTCCTAAAGTGTTAAAACACCAAAAAAAAATAAAAATAAAAAAATAACAAAACAGATCGTTACATTTTCTATATTGTGTTTCTTTTAAGGTGATTCTTAAAGAAATTCGATTTTGGTAAACGAAACGATACCTAAAATATTTTCCAAAAGTTTTTTAACCCATACACAAAACCCAAAAACATCCGTCTTTTCTTGTGAATAATAATAAATACATAAAAACCAACCGTCGCAAACCAAGACAGAACACCTACCAATTGGGGGTGTGAACATAATAAGTTCCCAAACCAAAGATATAAAACTTACCTTTGTATCCTTGTGAGTAGTGTACCTTTATTAAAGAAGCCACTTGCTTGTGATTATTGGTTTAAATTCATTGTGATTTGCCTCGATTTTGTTTTGATTGGTTTTTATCTCTAGTGCATGCGCACTCGTTCTTCAAGGTCCACAAGCCAATTACGTGAGCTTGTCAGGAAACCTCGAAGACCTCGTAGACGTTCAGCACCAACAGTCGGATCTGAGATCCGTACTGTTGCCACACCCACTGTCACCATGGCGGAAGACCGCCCCATGTGTGAGCTTTTCCAAGCACCCATTGAGGGTTACGGAGATGCCATTGTTGTTCCAGCCATCGTGGCTGATAATTTTGAGCTCAAAACCGGGTTACTCAATCTTGTAACCTCAAGTCAATTCTACAGTTTTGAGAGGGACGATCCTCATGCTCACATTCGATGGTTCAATAAAATCACTTCGACCATCAAGTACAAGAATGTCCCTTGTGAAGTAATAAAACTTCTTCTCTTCCCATTCTCCCTGGAGGGACAAGCCCGGATTTGGCTTGAAAAACAACCTCCTCGATTTATTGAGACATGGGAAGATCTTGTCAAAAAATTTGTGAATGAATTCTTCCCACCTTGCAAGACCACGAGTCTTAAGAACGAAATCACCAAGTTCACTCAGAAATATGATGAATCATTTGGTGAAGCGTGGGATCGTTTCAAAGAATTACTTCGCAAGTGTCCACATCATGGTTTCTCAGAGTTGATGCAACACGATACTTTTTACAATGGCGTGTGCCAAGCTGATTAGGATTCTCTCAATGCCTCCGCGGGAGGTAATTTCTTGAGTAGAACTACAAAAGAAGCTTTGCAAATCATAGAAAACAAGTCCAAGGTCCGCTCTACACGAAGCAAACCGATTGTTTCTCAAATCAATGCGGGTCCTTCCACTTCATCTTCTGTGAGTCAATCTAGCACGGATGCTAAGATTGACAAGCTCACTGAAGCGATCCAAGCTTTGGTTCTTGCCCAAACAAAGAAAGTTTCATTTCCACAACATCCTTCACCTGCTGAGGTTAAAAAAGTGGAAGTCTGTGTGACTTGTGGTGGGCTGCATGCCTACTACAATTGAACAGCTACTGATGGTACTCCATATGAAGCTCATGTTGTAGCCGGGTCCCAAAATCAAGGAGGCAATCAATATCGCCCTCCTATGGACCCTAGCTATCGTCCTCATCATCATTATCCTGGACCTCCCGGTTTTAATCAAAACCAAAATGTCCAAAACCGTGGCCAAAACCAAAATAGAGTGAACCAAGGTTTTCAAAACCAAGGTAACTTCAATCAGGGTCACGGTTTTCACAATCAAAACCAAGGTTTCCAAAATCAAGGTTTCCAACATTAAGGAAACTTTAATCGAAATCAAGGTCAGGGTAATTTCAATCCGGGATATTTTCATGGAAACAACAACCCTAATTAGGGTAATTTTCAAAATCAATGTCCCAATCCGAACAATCGAGCTCCAAATATTCCTAATCCGAATCAAGCCATTGTTCCAACTGGGCCTTCATCTGACGAGTTGTTAAAACAAGTCATGAAGTCCCAAGAAGAGTTGAACAAGTTGCTGGTCAGCCAGATTTATGATATCAAGAAGTCTTTAAACGATCAACCCTCGGGCTCAGGTACTACTTTACCGAGCAACACGATCGCTAACCCGAGGGGCGATGCTAAGGCGATCACAACACGAAGTGGTGCTTCATATGATGAACCCGCGATTCCTACTACCCCTTCTTCGTCTCCTCCAAAGGTAGTGGAACGTGAACCTGAGGTGACAAAGGACAAGGTGCAAACTCCTAGCCCACGAAGTACAGCACACGTCCAACCTCAGGTTATTCCTGAAACCAGATGTAAGCTTGGAGTTGTCTTTGAACCACCAGAAACTCCAGTGGACAACCCAAAATCCAAAACTTCTATTCCTTATCCATCATGTCTCAGTGAACAAAAGCTCTGCGAAAAAGCTAATCACCAAATGGATAAATTTTTCCAAATCTTCCAAGATTTGCATTTTGATATCAGCTTCGTGGATGCTATTCTCTTGATGCCCAAATTTGCATCAACAATCAAAAATCTGTTAATTAATAAAGAAAAAACTCTTTGAGATGGCAAGAACTCCTCTGAATGAGAACTGCTCAGCAGTTCTTTTGAAAAAGCTTCCTGAAAAGCTTGGAGACCCCGGGAAATTTCTCATTCCTTGTACTTTTCCGGGTATGGTTGAAGGCTTCGCCTTGGCCGATCTAGGTGCTAGCATTAACCTGATGCCATATTCTGTGTGGAAGAAACTCTCTCTTCCCGAACTTACTCCCACGTGCATGACTTTAGAGCTTGCCGATCGTTCGATTTCTCGTCCTCTTGACATTGCCGAGGATATATTCGTTAAAGTGGGAAAGTTCCATTTTCTGACAGATTTTGTGATTGTTGACTTTGATGCCGATTCTAGGGTCCCTCTCATTCTTGGAGGGGGATTTCTTAGAACTGGGCGTGCTCTTATCGATGTATTTGAGCATGAGATCACATTACGTGTTGGAACGGAAGCCATCACCTTCAACCTAAATGAAACTTCGAGATACTCCTCCAATTATGACTGTGAATCGGTGAATCAAATAGATGTCATCGATGTTGCTGCTGAGGAGTATGCTCAAGAGATTTTAGGTTTCATTGATGATTCTTCGAGTGAAAATCTCACTCAATCTTCTCATCCCATCATAGCCAATTCTTCTCCTTCCCTCACTCCATTTGAGGGAAGTGACTTCATCTTAGAAGAAATTGAGGCCTTTCTCAAAAGTGACTCGATTCCTGATGGAATCGATAACCAAGAGATTGACCCCGAGAGGGATATTCTCTTACTTGAGAAATTATTAAACGAAGATCCCTCTCCTCTTCCTGTTCTACCACAAACACTTCATAAAGAGGAAGTCAAAAATGTTGAGAAAACTGATGACTTCCCTGAGGTTGAACTTAAGGACTTGCCGCCTCATCTTGAATATGCATTTTTGGAGGGTGATGATAAATTACCCGTCATAATTGCTAAAGACTTAAGTGTTGAGGAAAAGGCTGCTCTCATAAAGGTTTTGATGTCACATAAACAAGCAATTGCTTGGCGACTCTCCGACATCAAGGGCATTGACCGTGAATTTTGTACTCACAAGATTTTAATAGAGGACGACTTCAAACCTGCAGTCCAACAACAAAGAAGGGTGAATCCAAAAATTCATGAGGTAATCAAACAAGAAGTTTTAAAACTTCTTGATGCCGGATTGATTTACCCTATCTCGGACAGTCCTTGGGTTAGCCCAATTCATTGTGTTCCAAAAAAGGGTGGCATCACTGTTGTCACAAATGAGGAGAGTGAGTTGATTCCAACTCGATTGATTACGGGATGGCGTGTCTGCATTGACTATCGCAAGTTAAATGACGCCACCCATAAAGATCATTTTCCTCTGCCCTTTATGGATCAGATGCTCGAGAGATTAGCGGGGAATGAGTACTATTGCTTCCTCGATGGTTTCTCGGGTTACTTTCAGATTCCCATTGATCCGCAAGATCAGGAAAAGACCACTTTCACGTGCCCCTATGGAACTTTTGGATATAAACGTATGCCATTTGGCTTATGTAATGCTCCGGGCACGTTTCAAAGATGTATGATGGCCATATTTTCCGACATGATCGGGAAAACTATGGAGGTCTTTATGGACGATTTTTCAGTCATTGGGGATTCGTTCCAATCATGTCTCTCCCATTTAGACAGCATGCTAAAATGTTGTTAAGACACAAAGTTATGTCTAAATTGGGAGAAGAGTCACTTTATGGTCAAAGAGGGCATTGTCCTAGGCCATAAAATTTCAAAGAACGGGATTGAGGTTGACAAAGCCAAAGTGGATGTCATTGCAACATTACCTCATCCCACAACCGTAAAAGGTGTTAGGAGCTTTTTGGGTTATGCCGGTTTCTATCGTAGGTTCATTCAAGATTTTTCAAAAATCGCCCGGCCTATGACCCATCTCCTCGAAAAGGATGCTCCATTTATCTTCTCCCCCGAGTGCATCGAAGCTTTTGAAACATTGAAGAAAAAGCTTACTGAGGCACCGATTCTTGTTGCCCCCGATTAGGACTTGCCCTTCGAGCTCATGTGTGATGCTAGTGATTATGCGATAGGGGCAGTCTGGGGGCAACGAAAAACAAAACATTTTCCGCCTATACACTATGCAAGCAAAACTATGACTGAGGCTCAAAGCCATTACACCACCACCGAAAAAGAATTATTAGCTGTGGTGTATGCTTTTGAAAAATTCCGGCCATACTTGATACTGACCAAAAGCATAGTGTATACGGATCACTCGGCTTTGAAGTACCTCTTTGCAAAACAAGATGCAAAGCCGAGACTACTCCGTTGGGTTCTACTTCTACAGGAATTTGATATCATTATTCGTGATAAAAAAGGAGCTGAGAACCTAGCTGCTGATCATCTCTCCTGATTGGAAAACCCCGACCAAGATGTCTTAGAGAGGAAAGAAATTAATGAAACATTCCCTCTCGAGACACTCAATGCGGTTACCTTTCGTGGAGATTCTATTACCCCATGGTTTGCCGACTTCGCAAACTACCTTGCGGGTAACTTTGTGGTGAAAGGGATGTCGTCCCAACAGAAAAATAAATTCTTCAAAGATGTAAAACATTACTTCTGGGACGACCCCTATCTTTTAAAAATCTGTGTGGATCAAGTCATCCGGCGGTGTGTTTATGGCCAAGAAGCCACTGAAATTCTAAAGGCTTGCCATGCTGGTCCCACGGGGGGCCACCACAATCCAAACTACACCGCTAAAAAGGTGTTTGACTCCGGTTTCTTTTGGCCCTCGATTTACAAGGATGCCCAGGAATTAGTCAAATCCTGTGACACTTGTCAACGTCACGGGAATATTTCACAAAAGAATGAAATACCTCAAAATGCAATTCAAGTTTGTGAAATCTTTGATGTTTGGGGCATCGATTTTATGGGGCCATTTTCGTCTTCTCATGGCAACAAATACATACTCGTGGCAGTTGACTATTTGTCAAAATGGGTTGAAGCGAAAGCTTTACCCACTAATGATGCCCGAGTTGTTGTGAAATTCTTGAAAGCTCTTTTCGCTTGATTTGGAACTCCACGTGCTATTATCAGTGATCGTGGTACGCATTTTTGCAATGACAAATTCGATAAAGTCATGCATGTTGAATTATAAGACCTTGATAGATCTTCTTGAGCACTCTAGAATCGTTAGTTATGTTACTGTAATCAATAACACACTAATAGACAATCTTTGTAACTTGTATTTTAAAGCGGAAACAAACACAGTGTAATACTAAGAACTCTTGATCCTCTATGGATCTTTTAATAATAATGAAAGTGTTTTCTAAAACGTAATTCAATACATAATCGTGTGTTCCTTTTATACACAAGGAACCCTAAACCGTTTCCCAAGAAACGTATATTCTAAACTTCTAAAAGATATGCATTATCACTTCCTAAATAAACTCATGCATACATAAAATATGGAAATACTATATCCGCAGAAACTAATAATGCTGAAACTAGTCTTCAGCAGATACACTACTTCAGCAGGAACCAGCTCTTCAGCAGTAACCTTCAGCAGTAACAGTCAGCAGAATTCTTACTTAACAGAATTCCCAACAATCCTCCCCTAATCTTCAATTTGACCTGGTTAAGTTCAAGATTCTTGATAGATCTTCGAAATAACAGACCAAGAGGATTGTAATAATACAGCACCAGCAAAGAATCATCAGTAGCAGAATCTCGATGATCAGCAAATATTTGAAATCTCCATTCTTTGCAGCAACAAATGACTAAATGCACATCAAAACAAATTAGTTTCATACTATTCTCATCACTTCCAGGTGTGTTAACTCCTGTGAGAGGTAAATCATTGAAAATAATGGATTTGATGTCTCTTTACCAATAGCCATCACTACTGGAGTAGCCAAGTGTTCTAAGGTACACTGATAACCACATGATTTTTAGCAAATCATCAGCTATAAACGGATTTGAGATGTCTTTACCTGTAGCCGCTCAGGACTAGCCAATTATTTTGATGAAAATCATCTTGGTTAACTGATTACCAAATATGGTTTTCCACTGTCTTTACCACAAGCCATATACATGTGGGCTAGCCAATTATTCAGAATCCATAAAGGAAAAATCCATGGTCAATTGACAACCATTTCAACTACTCAGGAATAAAGCATGGGTGAGTTGAAAACCCTATAGTTTTGAGCAAACCATTACAGCTATCAACAGATTTGATATGTCTTTACCAAAGCTGTACCCTTTGGACTAGCCAACTTTTTGATGGAATAGTCAACATAAGGTAATAGACACAATACTATACAACAAAATTGTTAGTTTTTTTTTTTTTTTTTTTTTTTTTTTTAAGAAAATAATAAAACAAATATACAACATTATTCCCTTAAACAGAAGCTGCTCTAGAAGTCTTAATCCTTTGTTTGAAGATCTTCACCAAAGATTCAGCAAACAACCTTGCATTCCCAACTGGATCAGGAGGAATCTCCAACTTTTGTTGTAGCATGTTCTCTATCAGAGACACTTTCAGAGGATATCTTTTGCCAATATCTATAATAAGCCTTAGACCAGTTGTAGTTTCCAACACATGAACATAAGGCATAGGATAGAACTTCCAACTCTGAACTTTCCATCTCTTATTCTTTTTCCATATGTCATAGCTAGCACCAGTGGGAAGAAGAATCAAACAACACTCTAAGATCACCCAATAAATACAATCCAGACCCTGTAGGAGTATGATTTGCATAATACTTGTGAACCAACTCATTTAGAGTGACTAAATCCTGATGATCAACAAGATGTAGAATCTCTTGAAGAAATGTAAAAGATATAGAAGTTTTATCCAATCTGTAAATGGTATTAACTTGACCATTTTCAGTTAACTCCCAGTGAACCAAAACATCTCTAGTTGCCTCAGGCCAATCATCAGGGGATCCTTCTCTTATAAATGAAGCATCAGAAGCATTCACATTGATTAAGCTTTGTGTGGAATGTGAAGTTCTGACTTTAGCCATCCTCTTTGCTCTTCTTCCAGGAACATAAATAGCAGCATGAGGTAGAGAAGATGCATCAGGAACTTCATCTTCAGCAGACACACCTTCAGCAGCATCAGTTTCCACTGATGGATTATCCATATGTTCATCAGTAGAATCCTGAGAAGATTCAAGTGCAGCAAATGCATATTGTTCATCCATAGCATGTCTCATCTGTTTGGCTCTAGCAGCTTAAAGTTCAGCTTCTCTTACCTTAAGCTCATGAAATCTTGCAAGTTCAGCTTTTTGTTCCTCATCTAACTTCTTAGCAGCCTCTTCACCCAATCTTTCCTCCTCCAGTTGTCTTCTGGTTCTCTTTCTAGATGGAGGATCTTCTGCTATCACTTGAGCTTTACCTTTATCCACATAAGATGAAGCAGCAACATGTGGTACATCAGCAGAAGTATCAGGTAAAGATACCTTTTCAGCAGCAATAGGAATATCCACATAAGGAATATTCTTAGAAGCACCCATTCCAGCTTTATCATTTCTAGCCTTGATCCTGTTATACATCTGAACCAATTTGTCAAATGGAAGTGCCCACACTTGTTTCTTAGACCAAGCATTATTATACAATGAACTGCTTTGACTTTTCACATATGTTCTCATATAATCCCTCTGCTGTGCTTGAGTCATAGGTTTATCTCTTTTAGCTTTGGCTTTTAACTCATCTGCTACTCTTTTCCTCAACTTCAGCACTTTCACAATTTCAGAAGCCCAGTCCTGCTTCTCCACCCTTTTTCCAAGAATGTCTGTAGCTAAATCAGGAGTAGCAATCACTTGTTGTCCAATATGCTGCCAATCTGACTCATCAAACTCTTGAACAGCAGCATCCAATTCTCTTTGTCTTTCAATAGGCAAAGTAGAAACATATCTTTGGGTGGCAGACTTATATGCTGCATCAAACTTGGCTTGCTGTGCCTCAGCCATATTAGAACTCTGCTTATAATCTTCCCATTCTTTGAAGAGTTGTTCTTGTGCAGCTCTGTCTTCAGCTGTAACAAGCTCATCCTCAGCCACATATGTTCCTTCAGCAAGATCATCATGAGGAACATTCAAATATTCCATAGGTTCATCATGTAATTCTTGAACCTCTCTATCAGGAGAAACTTGATGATTCTTAGATAAATTATGAACAGGGGAATTCAAATACACTTTCCCTGCTACAAAGAATGCTTCTCCTGATGTATTACCTTTATCAGCAGATTTGTCAGCAGCAACACCACTTGGTGATTGTTTCTCCTGAAGTATATCAGTAGCTTCAGCCATGAGCACATCATCATCACCACTAGACACTTTGGAAGATTCAGCAGCTTTCCTTGCCAAATAATGTCTTGTACTTCTTCTTCTGCTGAATAGAATTTGTGGTTTAGATTTAGGTACTTCAGCAGCTTTAGGAGGAACAACATGAGACTGTCTAGCAACTTCAGCTAGAATCTCAAGAGAATCCAAATTTGCCTCCTGAGCAACTTCAATAGTATCCAATCCACCCTCACTTTGCTACTGCTGATTCAACTGTGCCTCCAAATCTTGAACCTTACTTTTCAACCTTTCAATTTCATTACCAAGAGTAGTCTTGGTATCTGCAAGCTCTTTTTGGAGATCATCAGTCATTTTCATGTACCTGCAAAGTGGATCATATACAGAAGTGAGAGTAATAGGGTCCTCTGCTCTATCAGCTGATTGCTCAGTGGTAAGAGGAGCTTCATTGAACCCAGCAGGAGAAACAGACTCATGTACAACATTAGGAAAGCCTTCCTCAATTGGCTCTCTCATAGGGCTAGGTGTAGGTAGTCTAGTGAACTCAGGTTCAAGAGGCTGAAAGTTATCTTCAAACTCATGAATTTGCTCAGCTGGAGCATCCTGAGATGGTGAAATGGTAGGACTAGGTGACATATGTACAGGGGTAGGTGGTGGTAAGTCAATAGAAATAGGTAATGGTTCAGCAGTTGTAGCTGGCTCTTCCTCCATTACCACTGAAGGATTACCATCAACAGCAACACCAGAAGATGATGGATTACCATCATCAGTAGTATTATGAGCAAGCACATTACCAGCATCATCACCCTCAACTACATTATCATTGCCATGTGGCAACATAGCTTCTAACATAGGGCGATGTTTCGCATTATAATTTGTTTTCATTGAGGCAAACAACTTAGAACCAAGACTTTTAATAGGCATATGGGTTGTATCTTCAGTGGTTATATCTAAAATAATTTGTAAGAACCTAGGGTACATTAAAAACTTATGCTGTTGTTTATCAATGTTTTCTAGCATATTATCAAAAATAAACTTAGAAAAATTATAAGTTAGACCCTTAGAAAGACAAACAATACCACAACCCAATTGCAGAGAGAATTGGTTCCATCCACCACACTTGTTGCTTATACATTGGAGCAGCAAATGCACCAAATATCTCCACTTAGGACAAAATTGATTCTTGTGCCACTTAGATGTATCAATACTTTGATATCCAGCTTCCCTTAGCCCAGCAAGAATCTCTGCAGTATTGGAATGATACACACCATTCTCATCATCTAACTGAAGCTTTGTCCTAATCAAACCTTCTGTCACCACATACTCTACTCCATCAATCTCAGCTACAATCTCTGTGTCAGATCTCTTAGTAGGAGATGCCCAAAATTGCTTCACCAATGATTCACAAATCAAATTGGGACTATGTGTCAAAGCATAATGAATCTTTGACCTTTGTAGAAACTCCACCATTAAATCAAATTCTTCATGTCCCTTTGCCTTTTTCAGAATAGCATACTTGTTATGATCGCCTTTCAATTCAATTTGTGCCATTGGAATAAACTTGCGTGAGACGGTTATGAATTACACAGAGAATAATGGGTTTAAATGGAGTGATAAGCGAATAATTTTGTTTAGGTGGAGATATGCAAAGTGGGTTATATTTGGAAGTTCCCCAATCGTGGTCAAAATTATCAAAACTAATTATTGACCGAGTCTGACGTGTAATTCAAAAACTTCCAATTTCAAAATTACCCTTCAGCAGAAATGAAAGTCAAATCTGCTGAAGAATGGTCAACATCAGCAGAAACCAAGCAAATGTAAAAATATCTTCGGTGAATATCTTGATTTTACTTTGCCACCCAACTCGCATTAATTATTGTAACGCCTAAACTTGGCTTATTTAATCACCCCAAATAACACATCTCAGTCATCAATTTACCCTAAATCATCTTTCAAACCCTAATTTCCCAATTAAAACCCAATTCACCACCAAAACCATGTCATCAAACCCAGAAACCTCATATCAAAATTCCTCTTCTTCATCATCAGAAGAAGATTTACCACTATATCCATGAGAGCTTGATGATTCTGACTATGAAAGAGAAATGGAGAGACGATGGGATGCACATGAAAGACAATGGAATGCACATAGGAAGGGTGAACCAAGCCATGTACCCATTCCTGCTGAGAGAGAGCTTGTCTCTGCCTTCATCTGTACCTCTGATGAAGACTCTTTAGAGGAAGAAAATGAAGATCCAACCTTTCTTCCTCCTTCCACACCAAAGAGATCCCAACCAATATCAAGTAAGAGAGATCCATCTCTTCCAACATCACAAAATGAGGTGTTGGATCTTCCTGCTCCAGGACCTGATCTTTCTTCACAAGAGCACATTGGAGAGAGCAAGAAGGCAGAGATTATACGTAAGGGAAAGGAGAAGCTGAAGTAGATGATTGAGGAATGTTGCCATGGACCAAAGTTCTTGAGTATTTTCTTGACTTTGGTACTTGAGCATCTTCACAGTCTTCCTTATCTTCTTTTTCCATTTTCATCTTCAGCTTCATCATTGTACTTGTCATAGCCTCAAGTATTTTGTAATAAGTGATAGAAGCTAGTAGTACTCAATTAGGCAAATGTTTATGAATGATCATTGTAATCCAGTTGGAACTTTGAATGTAAGCTATAACTTGTTTATTTGAATGAATGAAAAGATCTTCTTTATTAATCAACTTTGTAAGACCTTCAGCATAATCAACTAATCAAAAGAAACCATGTTCAGCATACTTGACCACATTCCCTTGAATACATCTCTTGGTGACTTTAACATACACCTTACAATCTCATAACATCTGTAAAACAGACATAAAACACGCAAATACACCAAACAACTTGCAAAAATATTAGTGGGTTAGTGTTAAAACTCAAAAAGTATACAAATTATACAAATCTACAAAGTTTACACTCACAATCCTCCCCTGAGGCATATGCCTCCCCTGAGGCTTATGCCTCCCCTTAAACTTTGCAGTTAAGGGTTAAGCATTCCAATATGGACCACCAAATATTGAAACCTTGGTCCATCAAATGCTTTGGTTAACAAATCTGCCACATTCTCATCTGTGTGAATTTTTACCACTTTAATTAAATGTTTCTCATAAGCATCCCTGATAAAGTGGTGCCTGATTTCAATATGTTTGGTTCTATTATGAAAAATTAGATTGTTAACAATGCAAATTGTACTTTGATTGTCAATGAAAATGGTAGTATTCATAAAGTTATACCCATAATCCAGCAATTGATTCTGAATCCATAGAACCTGTTCACAACAATTGGCAACAGCAACATACTCTGCTTCAGTAGTAGAGGTAGCAACAATGGTCTATTTCTTGCATTGCCAAGAAATCAGTCTCCTTCCAAGGAATTGGCAACCTCCAGTTGTGGATCTTCTATCCAAATTTGCACCAGCATAGTCACTATCACTATAAGCTGCTAGCTGAAATGGAGACTCTTTGGGATACCAAAGACCTAATTTGGGTTGGCCTTTTAGGTACTTAAAAATCTTTTTGACAGCATTCAAGTGAGAGATAAGTGGAGTGACTTGGTGCCTTGAACATGCACTCACAGCAAATGTAATATTAGGTCTTGAAACAGTCAAATACATCAAAGAACCAATCATTGACCTGTATAAATGAACATTCATAGGGAGATCACGATCAATATTGTTCTTTGGTTTGGGAGCCTCATAGGGAGTAGTGGCAGTCCTGACATTCTCCATATCAAACTTGGACAACATATCCTTTACATATTTCTCCTGATGTATGAAAATACCATCAGGTTTCTGCCGAACCTGTAAACCCAAAAAGAAAGTGAGTTCTCCCATAGCACTCATTTGAAATTCTCCCTTCATCAGATCCTCAAACTCTCTACACCATGCTTCTTTGGTGGAACCAAAGATAATATCATCCACATACACCTGCACAAGAATAATATCCCTAGAATCTTTCATGAGGAATAGAGTCTTGTCAATGGCACCTCTTCTGTAGCCATGCTTCAGCAGAAATGTGGAAAGTCTAGCATACCAAGCTCTGGGAGCTTGATTAAGTCCATAGAGAGCTTTGACAACCTTGTACATATACTCAGGATGATCAGGGTCTTCAAATCCTTTGGGTTGAGTCACCTATACCTCCTCTTCAATCTCACCATATAAGAAATCACCTTTAACATCCATCTGATAAACCATGAAGCCCATATAAGAGGCATAGGCCAAAAATATCCTAATTGCTTCAACTCTGGCCACTGGTGTAAAGACTTCATCATAGTCAATGCCTTCCTCTTGTCTAAACCCTTGAGCCACTAGTCTAGCTTTGTTCTTCACCACAATCCCCCTGGCATCTCTTTTATTCTTCAAAATCCATTTAGTCCCAATGGCATATTTACCATCAGGAAGAGGAACCAAAATCCAAACCTGCTGATTCTTAAATTGCAGCATCTCTTCTTGCATAGCTTCAAGCCAACTTGAATCTGCCAGTGCTTGAGGAACACTAGTTGGCTCTATCTGAGAAAGAAAGCATGCAAATAGACAATGTTTGAAGTCTGTGTGATTGTCCCTCTTTTGATTGTAGACATAAGAGATGAAAGCAACTTCACCATATTTTGTATTCTTTACAGTGCTTCTAGTTCTAATAGGATCTTTAGGATCTCCAATAATCTTTGATAAGAGATGAGCATTATGAATCCTTTTTGTTGCTGTAGGGTGAACATCAATTGTGGCATCAAGGTTGTTGACTGTAGGCCCAAACTCAGTATCATAAGAAGCTGAGTTAAATAGGCCAGGCTTTAGCTGATAATTCCCAAGATCAGAAGGACTTGGAAATCTTGTAAAGGGCTTCTCCAAGTTTGTAGATGCTTCAGTAGAAATGGGAGAGTTGGCATCATTGGTATCAGTATCTTTGACCTTATCAGTAGGAATAGGTGTGCCTTCAGTAGAATCATCAGCAGTATCCTTGTTTCCACTGACTGCTTGTGCTGATTGATGTAGGATAGCTTCAGTCTCTAGTGTAACTTTTTCATTGAGTTTCTGAGCTTCCTGAGTAGCAGCATGTTCTTGCTTCTTCAGTCTTGCAAGATCCTCTACATAATGTGACTCATCATCTTGTTCAGCAGCAGAATGATTACCTACAAAATGGTTAGGTAGAAAAGATGGTACAAAAATGGTGTGTTCATCTGGCTCAGATTCACATTCTGAGTCATCATCCATGGAACCTGCAAGGTTAGAATTTGGATCTTTGGTACCTGCATTAGGATTAGAAGCATGTCTAGTAAAACCCAAATAGTTAGTCAAATAATCTAGGTCAAAATACCAAGAATGGCCTTGCCCCTAAGTATTAGGCTGATCTTCAAGAAATCTTAGGTTAAGGGTCTCTTCTATCCTTTTGGCATTCAGATTATAAACCCTATAGGCCTTGCTATGAGCTGAATAACCCACAATATATCCCTCATCAGCTTTCCCATCAAACTTACCCAGTATATTAGCAGTATTTAAAATGCTCACTTTGCATCCGAAAGGCTTAAGGTAATGTATGTCTGGAACTTTCCCAGTGAGAAGTTCATAAGGTGTCTTGACATGATGTCTAGTGATGGATACCCTATTCAAGACATAGCAAGCAGTACTTACTGCATCAGTCCAAAACGTTATGGGTAATTTGGCGTCTGCAAGCATTGATCTTGCTGCCTCAATGAGGGTTCTATTTTTCCTTTCAGCAACCCCATTTTGTTGTGGGGTCCTTGGAGTACTATAGTCCCTTCTAATCCCCTTAGACTTACAGAATTCTATGAAAACGACATTTTTGAATTCTGTCCCATTGTCACACCTAATTCCTTTAACCTTTTTATTAAGCTGATTTTCAATTAAAATGATGAATTCTTTCAGAATAGGAGTTGTTTCATCTTTAGTTTTAAGAAAGAATACCCAGCAAAACCTGCTAAAATCATCTGTGATAACCAGGCAGAAGTACTTGTGATCAATACTTCTGATAGGAGTTGGACCAAAGAGATCCATGTGCAACAACTGAAGAGGTTCTGAAATGGTGCTCACAGCTTTGATGGCTTTGTAAGAGGCTCTGTGTTGCTTTCCCTTGTTGCAAGCAATACAATTATGTTCATTGGTGAAGAGTTTAGAAGGAAGGCCCTGAACAAGACCAAGTTTAGACAACTTGTTGATAGTCTTGTAATTCACATGAGCCATTCTCCTATGCCACTTGGTAGATTCATCCTGGGAAGCTTTGGCCACCAAACATGTTAGATCACCTTCTGGTTTGACATCATTCAGATTGAATGTGTACAAGTTGAAGGTTCTAGGAACTCTCAGCAAAACAGTTGTGTCTTCTGGAAGTTTGAAGTCCTTGGAGAGTACAAGACACTCATCTTCAGAGAAGAAAACCTTATTCTTAGTGTCACAAATTTGTGATAAAGAGAATAGATTAAAATGCTCCAGTTCCTTCACATAATAAACATTTTCAAAGTCTAACAAAGGTGTCTTAATTGTTCCTTTCCCAGTAATTTTGCCATCTCCACCACCAAAAGTTACACTGCCTCCTCCTTCTATGGGTACAAAGTCATGCATCTTGTCGTTGTTCCCTGACATACTTCTAGAACAACCACTATCAACTATACCTACTTCAGTACTTTTCAAAGGATGATCCTACAACAACAACAAAAATATACAAAAGTTAGTACACATTAGAGACTCAAGTCATTGCTGACTTGAGCCTGCCTTGTGGATCATTAGTGATAGGCCATGTAGATGTTTTAGATCCACCATTGTTCTTGGGCCTGTACTGCAAATTAGGTCCCTTCTTTGCCCAAGAACAACCTGCTGAGGGCTTCACAGCAGTATTCCAATACCCACCACCATAATACATTGAGTCAAAGTGATTAGGCCAATAACCATTAGAAAAGAAAGAACTAGTGGGTCGAACATAAGGTCTAGTACTGGTTCTTCTCCATGAGGAATGTGGTTCAGCAGAATTGTATTTCTGCTGATGTGGAACAAAAGAGGATATGTCACTAACATTCTTCTACATTTGCCTAGGTTTCCTTTGACATACACCCATTCTTTGCTCATGAAAGGTACAATCCTTAATCAGATGAGATTTACTTCCACACACAAAACATTTCTTCTTCTAAGAAGATTTATTCAAACTAAAAGAAGTTCCACAACATGAAAAGGTATTCAAACCACCATGATAAATAGAATTGTTTTTAATAGAACCAAAAGTATTATGTTGCAAAGAATTTAAAAACAAGTCTTCAGTAGAAACTGTATTGGTATCAGCAGCAACTCTAGAAGGCTTGTGGGGAGTCTTGGGTGATGTCTTTGGTGTGGTCTTGGGCAGGTCAGACTTCTCACTTGAATCACAGCTGGCAAATGAGATAGACCCTTTATCAGAAGACTTGTCACTGTCACAACAAGAGACAAAGTCAGTAGATTTAATAATAGGGTCAGGCAAGTCAGTTGATTTTTTTCCATAGAGATGGTGTGATCCATCAAAGTCACTAGGTATGGACAGGTCTATAGGCATATGTTCCCCTCTTATAGGTCCAGGGACAGCATTCATTCCCCCTTCCTTAACAAATTTAACAGGTGTTTGATAAGCTAAGGCTGGTTCAGGGTCAAAAACACTAGACATATCAGGATTTGTTAACTCTTCAGGGTCAATATATTTCTCATATCCTAATGCTTTTCTAGACCTAACAGATTGGCGACCATCAATCAATTTACTCAAATTAGATGCTCCTTCCTGCCATTTCAAACGACCATCTATCTCTTTATCTAACTTAGCTTGTAATTCTTGTTTTTCCTTTTCTATATCAGATTTCTCTTTTTCAGTACGTCTTAAATCTATCTTAGCAATTTCTAAATCACTTTCTAGAACTCTTATTTTTTCATCATATTTAACTTGATTCTTTTGAAACCAAACCTTTTGTTTCTCTAAAGTTTTTAAAGCCATTTTATAGGACTCTACTTCAATATAACACTCATTGTACTTTGGTTTCAATTCATCATATTCTTGTTTAAGCTCATTGTATCTTACACTACATCCAAACACACAGTTGTGTACCTGAGAGATTCCCATCAAGGAGACTTGCTCCTTCTTGTCCTCTGAAGGTGAGTATGCCAGCACATTCACTTGTGTAGAAGTAGAAGCTTCCTCTCTAGCAGGTTCATGTTCAGCCCAATCAATCTGGTGATCCAGAGTCACCATAGCTTTTGAAGGTACAGCCTTAGTAGTCCCTGCTTCCAATGGATAAGAGCCATATCTAACTTCATCACCAGACTTCCTCTCCTTGCATTCTCTTGAAAAATGTCCCACTTGACCATAAGTGTAGCATTTAACCTTCCTTCTATTAAACCTTACTGCCTCTCTTCCATTAAAGCCAAACTTCCTTCCAGATTTGGTTTCAAACCTCTTAATGTTCATAGAGATCATTGCAAGCTGCCATTTCAAGTGCATCTCCTCCATCTCCAATGGATCCACCTGTTCAAAATCCTCATAAGCAAGAAACTGCTGATGTTCATATTCAGCCACAAATGAATGAACAATATCATCCAACACAGTACTGGATTTTGGTTTAGGAGCAGATTGAGTTTAGGTTTGAGAAGATGCTCCTGATGAATAAGAACTTGAGGTATGATGCACAGGTTTTGTAGTGGTGCCAACAAATGCGGAGTGAGTGGATGGACGAATGGGACTTCTAACATCAGGCTCAAGTGATTTAGGTCTGTTGTAGAGGTCATCAAAGGACATCATGTCCAACCTACCCTTGGTCTTGAGAGCAATACAGACTTGCAACCAAGATGGTGGCAAAGATCTCAGAAATTTAGCATTACAGTCCTCATTGTCTGGTCTAGCCTTCAGCTGATTAAGTTGACTTAAAATCTTGTGGAACCTGTCATAGCCTTTGTAAATGCCTTCTTCCTCAGATATTTGAAACTCTTGAAACTGCTGCTTCAACATAGACTTCTTCAACCTTCTTGATTCCTCATTCCCACCAAATCTAGCCTTTATTGCCATCTAAATATCCTTGGCATCCTCCATGAAGTGGAAGTCACCCATGTGGTCATCCGGTATAGCTTGGAGCATAATTGTTCTTATTTTATTCTCCCTTTGCACGGCTAGAACCTCTTCAGCAGTTTTGGGGCCTACAATTGTAACTACCCCATCAGCATCTTTAACATGCTTTTTCAGGCTGTTTCCCTTTTGAACAATCTCCCAAAGATTCCAATCTATGTTTGTGATCCAGTTCTGCATCTTCATAGACCACAAATCATAGTCTTCAGCATTCTTCAAGTATGGAAACTTAGCATTACTGTTGGAGAGGTTGAGTTGTTAGAGAGAAGTGGTGTTAAGGTTTTGGGTTGTATCAATTTCATTGTCTGACTCAGGCATTTTCTTTGATTGGTTTTGTTTTGATGGTGTAAGATTTGTGTTTCTTAGCATAACAGAGACTCTCTCGAGGCTCTGATACCACTTGTTGAATTATAAGACCTTGATAGATCTTCTTGAGCACTCTAGAATCGTTAGTTATGTTACTGTAATCAATAACACACTAATAGACAATCTCTATAACTTGTATTTTAAAGTGGAAACAAACACAGTGTAATACTAAGAACTCTTGATCCTCTATGGATCTTTTAATAATAATGAAAGTGTTTTCTAAAATGTAATTCAATACATAATCGTGTGTTCCTTTTATACACAAGGAACCCTAAATCGTTTCCCAAGAAACGTATATTCTAAAACTTCTAAAAGATATGCATTATCACTTCCTAAATAAACTCATGCATATCCAAACTATAATACATAAAATACGGAAATACTATATCCACAGAAACTAATAATGCTGAAACGAGTCTTTAGCAGATACACTGCTTCAGCAGGAACCAGCTCTTCAGCAGTAACCTTCAGCAGTAACAGTCTGCAGAATTCTTACTTAACAGAATTCCCAACAATGCAAAAGTATGGTGTAACTCACCGTCTTTCTACTGCGTACCACCCACAAACAAGTGGACAAGTAGAAGTTTCCAATCGAGGAATTAAGAGAATTTTAGAAAGAACCGTAGGTGAAAATCGTGCATCGTGGTCGGATAAATTAGATGATGCAATTTGGGCTTTCCGTACGGCTTACAAAACACCCATTGGGTGTACGCCTTACAAACTCGTGTACGGGAAAGCGTGCCATTTTCCGATCGAGCTTGAGCACAAAGCCTATTGGGCTCTCAAGCATGCAAATTTTGACCTAAAAACTGTGGGTGATCATAGGAAAGTTCAACTAAATGAATTAAATGAACTTCGTGATCAAGCTTACGAGAACTCTTTGATCTGTAAAGAAAAAATAAAGAAGATTCATGACTCCAAAATCAAGAACCGCGTTTTTAACGTTGGTGATCGAGTCCTTCTTTTCAACTCTAGACTCAAGATCTTCTCGGGAAAGCTAAAAACCCTATGGACTGGTCCATTCACTATCGCTAAGGTTTATCCTTATGGCACCGTCGAATTATCTCAAAATGACGGTCCAAATTTCAAAGTGAATGGGCATCGGTTAAAACATTACTTTGGAGAGGATATACCATAAATGGTTGTCCCGGATCTCCAAACTTTCCCCAAGGACAATTGAATTCGGGGATCGAGTCAAGCTAGCGACTCGATGAACAAAAACAATAGCACAATACGGGTTTTCACCCGTATCTCTGATTTCTTTCTACTTTTTACCATCTAAGTGTGGGGGAATGGCCAACCCCCCACTGTTTGAAAATGTATATATGTATATAAGTTCCAAAAAAAATTAAAATAATAAAAATAAAAATAAAAAAAATAATGTATGTTTGTACATAAATATAAATAAAGTGAAAAATAACATTTCCACAGTTAGCTTCGAATATTATCTTTTTACATTCATAGATTCGGCATAATAGCCGGAACTTTGAATATTGAGGACAATATTCATTTCCAAGTGTGGGGGGGGGGGGGGAAATTCTATCGAATTTTATCAAAATATATCTTCTAGTACCCCCGTTTTTGGCCAAAATTTTCAAAAATTTTTCACTTTATTTCAAAAATTTTGTGGTTATCAGTCCGCCATGTCTAAACGATAAAAGGATTGGCTAATCCAGGAGCAAACGGCTCTTGGTAAAGATATATCAAATCCGTTGGTGGCTTGCAATTTGCCCAAAATTGTATGGTATATCAACTCGTCATATCCTAAAAAGTGAATGAGTTGACTAGCCCGCAAGATTATGGCTTGTGGTAAAGGCAGTGGAAAAACCATAATTGGTAATCAGCTCACCAAGATGTTGACTAGGTCCATCAAGAGTTGGCTAGTCCAGGAGCAAACGGCTCTTGGGAAAGACAAATCAAAACCTTTGAAAGCTGGTGGTTTGCTAAAAATCATATGGTTATCAAGTGGACCTTAGTTCTTATTTGAATCGAAACATTTGGCAACTCCAGAAGTGATGGATTTTGGTAAAGAGATTTCAAATCCATCAAGTTTTCTAAAAAGATTGCTAGGGACTAGCAATAGTTTAGTGTGGGGGATTGATGAGTGCTCAAACACTCATCATTTTTGTCGTATTTAAACTGCCGAAACATACAAAAACAATCAAAAAGTCATTAAAATACTGAAATTATCCCAGGGATTGTGTTTTATGTGTTTTAAATGCAAAATGAGCAAAAACAAATGAAAAATGATCAAAGTTTGCAATATTGGCAGTTTCAGTCCCCCAAGTTTCAAAACTTGTCAAAAATAGTCCCTACGCATTTATTTTGAAAGAAAAGTCAACCCAAGTCCTTCAAAAATCAAAAGTTAACAAAAATGGACTTTGGGTGAAAAGTTTGGAAAATCTACATGTTTGGTCCCTGGAGTTTGAAAATTTGCAGAAAAGGTCCCTAGGTGTTTTTTTTTTTTAAATGGAAAAATTTAATTGTGGTCCTTGTATCATTGGAGTTTAGCTACTTTGGTCCTTGAAACAACTTTGGAAAACCTACATCTATAGCCCCTCATGTTTGGTAGAATTTCAATTTTGGTCCTTGTGTTTACTATAATACCAAACGGACCCTTGAAGTTATTATAAACCCAACAACAAACAAAAAACCAAATCCAAATACCAACCAATCCACCCCAAGCCCAAATCTAATACACCTTGGCCCATTCACCAACATCAGCCCACCCACAAAATATTAACTCCCCCGTTTGATACTTCCCCCCTCGGTCAAACTCCAAAGTCAACCACCTCCTTTTCCCCTCCCACTTGTGCCCTGCAAACACCAACTCCATGTCCTCCCCTCACTTCCAATTAATAATCCCCACTCCATGTCCCCCCCAACTCCACAAAGTTCCAATATGCATTAATTAACCTGGAAACACTCCAAGCAAAGCTAAACTGCCACTTTGACAAAATGGCGCCAAAATCAATTTGAATGGCCATGATCATTCCCACCCAATCCAATGGGTGGGATTTGCTAAGGAAGGTGCAACAAAGTCAGAAGGTCAATAATTCAGAGAAAAGAGAGGTGGAGGCAGTTTTTTTTTTGTTATTAGTATATTTATATATAGTACTTGTAAGCCTGAGGGCAACCCTAGACTAGTACTTAGTTTTAATTTAGATGTATTTTCACTTAAATTGTAATCTTTTATCAAGTAATGAAAGCTTTTAAGTTTTAGTATCTTAATTTTCAACTTTAGTATTTATAAGCATTTGAAAAATCCTTCTTTAAAAAAACTCAGTATTGCTAATAAGCTATCCATAAGCTCTTCTGAGCTGCTCAGTACTTGATTAACCTAAAAAGAAAATAAAAAGTAAAGCTTCAATTCAGAAATAAAAAAAAAAAAAATAGACAAAAAGAAAAATGCAAGAAAAATTCAAAAAGAAATTGAAGAAAGAATGAAGCAGAAGCTATAATGGAGGTGGATCATGGTTTAGAATCCCATGGGGGATATTAGGGTATGGTTTAATTCCTGGTACTGAGTTTTCTTCTAGTCTGGATTCCAAGTAAGTATTTGTACTCAGTTTTTCTCACATTAGGTGTTTAGAGTAATATGTTGTATTAGGTTGTTTATTTTTGCTTATTTAAGTTTATTTGAGCTTATTATATAGTGATTAATTAAGTTCATGGTTTAGATTGTTAATTAGTTTCATAAATCATCAAAACAGACCATAAAAGGGGTGTTTGGATCAACTAAGTTCAAGGACTCAGAGGGTTCTTTTGCTAGTGTTGTTTGTTTAAAACATGTTTCATTAGGGTATTAGTATCAAAGCAGTAATAAAACTAGTGGTCATTATATAAAAGTCAAAATTTCCTTCTCATGTGTATAACAGTCCACTGTTGGACTTTTGAGTAACCAATTCCTCACTACAGCTTTAGAATCTGTTAGTATAGCTTAATTTAGGTTTAAAATAACTTCATTCAACTTATTTAGTCACTAAATCAGGGATTGAAAGTCATTTTGGACAAAAATCACAAAATCTCAAAAAGTCAAAATTGTAGGTTTTAGAAATAAGTCAAATCTTGCAGAAATTTATTTGAATTTTGTGTTTGATATTAAGCTCTGAAATTTCTTGGGATCAAATTCTACTAGCTTAACTAAAAGAATAAGTACTTTTCTTATTTTTGGAAATTTTTTTGTAGCTTGTGTATAAGCTTAAAGTAGACTGCAGGGAGAGTTACCTCCCCTGCACCCAGTTCCTGGCCAACTCTTTTGGACCATCTCTAGCTTATTCAGTGGACCCCACCTTGGACTCTTAGCTTATTTGAGCAGTTCAGGAATAGAGTTTGTTAGATCATAGCTTATTTAGGAGTGTGGCCTATTGGATTTGGCTTATTTGGCCTCCTGTTTATACCCTCACCTCAAGGTGTATACTGACTCAGTCAGTGTTAAGACCAAGTTTCAAAGCATGTATCTTGCCTATTAGTGGGACCCAACTGGTAGTTTCTGGCTTATTTGTAGCCTAAATAAGCCAACTTTTCATAAATAGCACTTACTTTGACCCTGATACCTTAATTAACCCACCAAACCTAGGCATGTTATTGGCCTGACTCACTGAGTGGTTTATGAACTCAGTCTATTGAGTTTATTTCCAAGGCTTACCCACACTTTACTAATAAGTCAATAGCCCAACTAATTAGCTTATTGTGAAGCTGACCTATCCATCTTGAAGGTCCAAGTTCAATTTTGGACCCCTGACCCTCTTTGTGGCCCCTGCATTGGCCTTATTCTTGGTATTTTGGTCTGTGTGGCCTTTTTTATAATTAGGAGTGCTTATTCAGCTTATTCAGTGCAAATAAATGTTTGATTTCTCTTGTTTCTAGTATACATAACTTAGTTGTCACATATTTGATCTTTTGTTCCTACTGTTTGGTCTTATATAAGCTTATTCAAACACCACAAATCCTAATAAGCTTAAAAGGCTTAACTGCCTGAACAATAAGCTCCTCATTGTGCTTATTTCTGGGTTCCAATAAAAATTCCTTTGTTAAAGTTGTTAATATATAGTATATAAATAGTTTTGAAAAAGAAAAAAACACAAAAAAACCAAATTTAATTTTAGTGATAGCTTCTATTTAATAGAAACTATCTTTTTAACTTTCTTTTTAGCTTATTTATAAGCACTTTATCATTTTTATATTTTTATTAAATCTCTTTTATATTAAAGTAATTTTAGAAATTTTTCCAGATTTTTCTTTTGTCTTTTAGTGGTTTTTAGAATTAATTTTAGTTTAATTAATTATTAATTAATATTAAATAATTAAATAGCATAATTAGATTTTATAAAGTAACACTTAGTTTTTATAATTTTTCTAGCTTTTATATAAGGTAAAACATTTTTAAAAATTTTTCTAGAATTTCTACTGTTCATTTTCTATTTTTTATAATATAATTAGTTTAATTGGTAATTAATTAATAATTATAATAATAATTTGTAAATTAGGTTAAAAATACATAAAATAAACTTTTTATAATTTTTTAGGATTCCTGTGATGGTTAATTAGATTTATAAAAATCTTCTTAATTATCTAAGTCTTTTTAGCAATTTTTAGTAATTTTAATTAATATAATTAGTTAAATAAATAAGTAATTAGTAATTAATTAATAATAAATAATTAAATAGTGTAAAAATAATTTTTCTTTTTCTTAAAATTTTGTTTATTTATTAGGATTGTAAAAATAATAATTTTACATTCGTAGCCTTTTCAGTTCATCAGTTATACTTTCTGTTACGTTCGTAAGCGTACGTTTTTAATTAAAACGTACATTTTTAGGTTTTAAATCGATTCTTCTTAATCACAATTCCAGTAATCAATCACATAGCTTTCCTCAGCTATTTCATTTCATAATTCTCAGATAATTCTCATTACAACCCTTTTCTGTGAATAATCACCCGATCACAAGCACGCTAAAGCACAATCCACACCTCGTCGGGACATATCGACCTGGTGATACCCTATATTACCCGGAAGCATTGGTCAAGGTAGTTTGACCTTGTTGACCATATATTTGGTTAATTTAGGTTGACTGTTCTGAGCCAATCACAAGGTTCACGTCATTTTCTGAGGTCATTACTCCCTGTGTCTTTGGGATCTTTTGTTTCAGAATGAGAAGTTGTTGTCCATCTTGATGATTTGATTGACTCTCTCCTCCGTACTGTGCGTCCTGCGGAGAGGTTCGTTGTTTCTTCTGACTCTTCATCTTTTTCGGGTACTTTTGGTATTGAGGTTGATTCTTTTGCCAGGTCTTCTGTTCCTTCGTCGTCAGTTGCTACTAAGGCTGTTGAGTCTTCCACCCGTCCTTCGTTGAGGAGGAAAAAGAAGAAGGCTGCTGCTCGGTCATCTCCTCTTTTGCCTACTTCCGTATCTGTTGGTGGTTCTAAATTAGATGTTGGTGATAAAGAAGATTTTTCCGAAGGTGAACCTCTCTTTGGTCGTGTTCGTTCTGTTGCAGATTTTGACCACAATATTTTCGGGGAGGTTTATATTACGAAATGGAATGTGCCTTGCGGTACTCGGTTGGAGACCGCTGCGGATTGCCGCAAGATGGTCGATGGTTTTGCTCCGCCTAGGTTTTTCTCTAAAATCCGTGAGATGGATGATAAGGATTTCTTTGATGAGTTTAATTATTTGACTGCACGCCAGACCTCTTTTTGTGCTGAGTCGCGGGCGCGTGCTGAAAGGAACATTGCTTTGAAGCGGAAATATATATCCCGTTATTGCCGTTTAGATGGGTAATTTGAGGAGAAGGATGCAGAGATTAAGGCTTTAAAGACGCAAGTTTCTGGTCTGAGTATAGAGGTTTCTTCTTTGAAGTCCGCTACCCATCCTTTTAAAGCTGACACTTCTTTGACAGAAGAGAATTTGAAGTTGAAGAGTGAGCTTGATCTGCTCAAAGCTAAATTGGCTATGTCGTGTTCCCCTACTGTTGACCATATTGCAGAACATGTCGCGCCTCCTCAGCGATCAACAGACTTTCATTCCTCCTAGGAGGGTAATGGTCGTGATCCCGCTGGTTTGGTTGCTGAAGTTGAGGAGTTAAAGTGTCAGCTTAAGTGGTCTACAAATCAGGTACATGTTTTGCCTTTTTTATTTTTTTTCTTCTTCCTCCCTTTGCTGTCTCTTTTTTATTCTTATCCTCCTCTTTTTTACAGGCTCGTTCGCTTCAGGATTTCCTTGATAATTTGGATGTTCTTTTCAAGGAGTATCAGGATGCCAAGGTGAAGGGTCTTACCGACAAACTGGTTCTGTTGGAATCGCGTCTCGTGGAGGCGGTTGTTAATGTTCATGAGGTTTTTTACCCCCGCTTCCTTACCGCTATTGCTAGCCGTAGGTGGTTGCTTGGCGATGGTATGAAGTTATTTCTTGCTAAGTGTTTGAATTCTCAGGACTATCACTCATCACTTCAGAAGTTACTGAGTTGTGCCGTTAGGAAAGGGATGCAAGAAGTTTTGGTGGCTGGTTTTAAGCATGCTGGAGAGGGTAGATAACTTGCGGACATAGATGACAATGACCCTTCCACTGGCGCTGATTTTAATTCTCATCTGAAGGCTTTCCGTAATCTTGACTTCTCTTCGTTGTGAGATTTGTCTATGCATAAGGATTCTAACTTTGAAGATGTTATGCCATTCTTTCATCTGGATGCCAGGGTTGCGGAATTCCTTGGTTTAGCCGATTTGCAGCCTAGTCTTGAGCAATTGTTCGTTCCTAAGCTTAATTGCGGCTTAGTTGTGGGTCAAGCTCCTTTGTCTTTGTTCTTAAGTGCTTCTCGTCAAAAGGCTAGGAATAATTAAGAGAATGTTGCCATGGGCCAGTTTGCCTTGACGGATATGTTTGCTCTTGTGTCCAGTCCTTTTCCCCCACGGTCTTTGTTTGATTCAGAAGTCATTCCTTCGTGTGAACTAGCTTCTATGAGTATTGACGTACCATCAACGTCTTTCGACCCACCCATAGTTTCTGAACCTTCTTCCACAGATGACTTAGCTGTTTCGGATGTCAGGGAAGATGGGGGCTTTTTAACTATTGTTCCCGCTTTGCAATCTTTCGGGGAGGAGATTGGTATTACTTCGGAGCATGATCATGCGGAGTGATTTGTGTCTCCCTTTATCTTTTTTTTTTGCCATGGTCGCATGTGACCTTTGAGCGGCTTTTTGTATCTGAATGGTTGATTTTGATAAATATTATTTTTATGAACATATATTGCATTTTTGTTTTGCGCATGTGTATATGTTTTATGTAACATTCTAGCTTATGCCATGCATGTATAGCTTTTACGAATGTGGGTGTTAGTTGCGCTGAAGTTACGTCTAACTTTATGCGTCTTTGTTTGCATTTGATCGTTTGTGCTTTGCTAGTTTTAAAAATACGTACGGATACGTAATTTATTGTTAGTCTTAATTGGATATTTGTGGGTTATCCTCCCAGTACTGGGTTTGCAATACCTCTTACGTACCTGCGGTTTATTTATGAGGTTCCGCACCCTTTTAGTTATACGGAATAATGTTTTTCGGGACGTGCCCTTTCTGTGCGTGTCTAACTCACATGTGTGTGCGTTTGTAAAGCAAATGTTAAAAACTTTCTAAGTGTAAACTAGTGAAGGTAGCTAGGCTTCACATTGTATTTTATTAAAATTCTTGTGGAAATACAAATAATAAGTTATGTCTTTAAAAACGTCTAAGGACGGATCCACCGGAGTGGCCCGTTACAATTTATGATTTAACACGGATGTTTCATATTCGCGGATATGGATATCCGTCTTTGTTTCTTTGCCTTCGGCTTGCACTTTTGATTCCATGTAGGTTTTTAGCTTTCGCGTTCTTTTTTTTGCTTTTAGGCTTAGCTAGTAATGGAGTTTGCGTTATGCTTCCTTTTTTTCTTGAGTACATGCGCGGCCCAGAGGCTGATTCGTGGCATCCCTCCCCGATTGATTTTGTGTTGCTTCTCTTGGTACCTCTTTCTTAGGCAAGCATGCTAAGTAGCTATAGATCGTCCGTCGTTGTAATTTGCAAATTTACACCATGCTATTGGGCGCGGCCCGTTATGTTTCTGCATGGTGTCTTTATTCATTGTTTCGCTTGTGCGCTTGGCTGCAACATAGGATCGGAAGTACTTTGACTCCCTCCTCGACCGCCATGGGGTGCAGCCTCTTGATGCTTGGATGTCCGTTTTCCTAACGGTATGTCCATTTGATGCATATCTACCTCATCCTAGATAAGCGCACATACATCCACCTTCCATCCCCTTTGTCCTTGGTTCCTTATGATACCTCCTTGCCCATTGAGCTTATCAGCCCTGCGTATCGTTGCTCGTGTTCTACCACCAACGGACGGATACGAGGCGGAGGCCTCGGTCCGGAGCCAGGTCATTGCTGATTACGCGATCCTCGTTATACATCTAGACGCGTTCTCTCAGCATACCTGTCATATGTCCACGGTGCTCGACCCTTTCATTCATTTTTTGGGCGATCGAGTTGGTAGGTGTGCATGCGATTGGGGGAGTCAGGGCTTATCCTCCGTGCATCAGCGGTGTGGCAGGGCCCGCAACAATTAAAAGATGTGATGGAGAATAAAGTTCAGTGGAACTTGGATGAATGGGACGAGGAAAGTGTTGTGGATTGGTGTTATTAGTCGTCATTTAAGAACAACTAAGTTTTATTATTAGCCATTTAAGAACATAACTGGAGTCAGGGGTCCTTCCCGGTTATTGGTTTTTGGCTTTAAACGCCCAGTTGGAATGGGTCATGAGCTGATAGAAGATTATCAGGATCACATGACGTTTCGTCAATGATTTGATGGTTCCCTTTGTTTGCGATTATGGGCATGACCCGTTCAACGTTGTTTTTATGGGGGCTCCCTTGTAACCTTGTTTTGAATCTTTGGGTGTTTTTGGTGTGGTGTTGTGCTTTTCCTTTTCTGAGGGCTATTTATAGCGAATGGTTGGAGGGTTTCGAAGTGTTTTCGCGTAAGCATTTATGGCCCCCTGGTCACGTGCCTAAGCCTGTGGCTAGGACGTCTTTTCGACTTACCAGTTCTGACATGGAGTCAATGGTTAGAGCGTATCCATACCTCGGGAAGGGACATGTATGCGTACCCTCGGTAATCTTTTAGCTTCTTTGTCCGTAGGCTGCGTAGTTAATAACGGGTTTCCTTATAGCCCTCCAAGTCATTTAGCCGCGCCGAAGATTGTATTCTTATTTACTGTTTTGTTTACGGACTTCGGCGTTTCCCTGTGTGGGTATTTCTCTAGCCTTGTGTCCGACATTTTTTCCTTAAACTTGATAACCTTCACGGTCTCCGATATGTTTGCAGTTATTCTGTTTACTGCCGAGGATGCCCTTGCAAGGTCTTCTATTGATTTATTCCTTCCTTTCTTGACACGGCAGACCTTCTTATTCTTGTTCTTGGGCCTTTCTGTGCCAATAATAAGTTCGGATAACGCGCTTATTAACTTGCGGAAATTACATGTTGACTCTCGGCCTCTCGGGGGAGATGTCCGAACTATAGGCCGGCTGTGTTTCTGAGTCCGCGCTCGAACGTGCGGCATTCGGTCTTTGAGTCCCAATTGCGTATCCGCACTGCTATTCGGAGTACTCCCGTGCGGTCCACGGGGTATTCGTCCTTATCGTAAGATCGCATATTGCCTTCCGTGTAGGTCTTGTTGGGTGATTTCGTATTATAGACATTTTTCATGAGTAGGTTAGTTATTTTCGTTGCGTATGACTGCCTTTGGCCATTTTTCTTTTTTTGTTCGCCTTAGAGACTCCTGTGTCACTTCCCGCTTCTACGTCCTCTCCGTAAGGCATCATTCCTTGGGGATGTCCGTAGTTAGCCTTGCCACAATGCATTTGTGTAAGCGTAGAGCTTTTTTCTTTGGAGTCTTTTGGCTTGTCGCTTTATCCTGAGCTTGACGCTGGGTCGCTTTTATGTCTAGACGAGTTCGGGCCTCGTTAGACTTTTCCCGCAGCGTTGTCGACGGATGAGCTTCCTCACTCCGGTCAGTAGATGACCCTATCATGATCGTTATCAGGCCCTAATAAGGCTCCATTCGTGTTCGTCCGATTCGTTTACAGCCCTAATAAATAAAGAGCTTTGGTATAATCTCCTACTAAATTCTACTACAAATTCTCTTACACACATAATAATATTAAATAGTTTTTTTCATTCATTCTCTTTCTGCATTTAAACTGTCAGTTCTGTCACTTGACAGTATCCTGTGAGTAATCAGTTTTATAGAAATATTTAGTAAGGTGTTGTTTGTTTATTAATAGGCTCTGAATCTGAATCTGATTCGCACATCTGAATTTGAATCTGAATCTAAAGCGTAAATGTCTGAATATGAATAAAATAAATTATTTATTTATTTATTTATTTATTTATTTATTTTTTTTGTAAAAAACTATCTAAATGATATGAATATGATGCAATTTTATTCTTACGAAACATAAACATTAAAAGACATTAAAAGTCAACAATACATCCTTTACACATCTTATTGGTTAAGAGGTTTGAGCCTCTAATTGACTCCGAACGAGAAGAAAAAAACAAACACACTTAATGATCAAATGTCTTATCGCGTCTGAACAATTCAAATTAAAAAGCTATTAAGAAGCAATTTTTAAAAAACAAACACCATCTAAGAGTCTTCAGCATTTTTGATAAATACTACCTCCGTCCCATAATTATTGTCCACGTTTGACTTTTGAAGTCTTTATTTTGCAACTTTGAACTTAAATATTTTTATTTGTGTTATATAATACTTGATGAAAATTATACGAATGAAAATACATTTAAAACTCAATCCATTTATATATTTTGCATCAAGTAATATATATCACAAAGAAAAATATTTACGGTCAAAGTTGAAAGTTAAAGACTAAAAAAATCAAATGTGGACAATAATTATGGGACGGAGGGAGTATATAAATAATACGTAGTTTCAATTATTTTTGTAGCTTAATCGTGCTTTGCTGATCACGATAATCACGTGGGACACAAAAGAATCCTTTAGTTACTATTATAGTATTATATATTACTCCGTACGCATCCAATCAATAATAAATCAGGAAAAAGTACGTATCGAAAAACTAAAAAGAATGATTTCGTTGTCATGCGTAATAATCATGTTCAAAAATGATTGTGTGTCGGTGGTTGAAATTTGATAAGGGTTTGTGTTATTTGTATCTCCTTTGCTCATCGATTTTTACTCAAATATATTACTGTAGTAAAGTTTCACAAGAATTTGTTTTTAGTTATTAAAGTTTTTTTTTTTTTTTTTTTTTTTTTTTTTTTTTTTTTTTTTTAAGGTTAGTCATGTAAACGAGTTTGTTAATTAGGTTACTCATGTGAATAGGTTCGGTTAATTAGGTTACTCCCAGGGTGGGATACCGGGTGTATCGGTTTACCACTATCTTTAATTTACATTTTTGGTCCCTGTGGCATGGCGGGTATAACTAATTTAGTCCTTAGGAAGTCATTAATGTTTTCAAACTTAGTACTTCGCGGTTAATGTATAGAACCCGATATTAGTACTTCGCGGATAATGTTTTCAAACTTAGTACTTCGCGGATAATGTTTTCAAACTTAGTACTTCGTAGAAAATATTTGTTTTTGGTATGAGACAATCTTTTTGTTGATACGTATAGTGTATATACTCACACATTGTTGGTGTGTATGTATTAGTTTTACACAAAATCTTAACAATAGTATTTGTAAAGTTAAAGACTCGTGATTTAAAAATCTTAAATTTGTATTTTAACCATAAACAACCAACTAATTTAAGTTACTTTTATAACCACTAACCATTTTATGTTTGAATTTTTAATAACTAATCACCGTTTATAAAATAGTTTTTGCGTATCAAAGACTAACAATTTTTGTTATTATAAAGTGGTTTTTCCGTCCCGAATTTATTTTCAAAATGCACACGGTGTTGGAAAAATGATCACTACAATGTGCACTAATATCACGTTGTGTTTACTTTTTTAAAAACGTTTTGGGTAGTTGCATTGTCATTGTTTTAAAACAAAACAAAATACAAAAGTTACACATTCCAATGTAAATAATTCTTTTTCTTTTTCGAACACAAATTTTGTATTAAAAACACACCTGCAAGAAGCTAGGAGGAGGGAATGTAATTAAGTAGTAATAGAAAGTGAGATTTGAGGATTGTTAAAATACAACAACCCGTTACGGGCAAAGTAAAAACATATGAAAACGGATGAAAATATAAGAAAAACGGACGGAAACGTAAGAAAAACGGGTGAACACGTATAAACATGGACAAGAACAGATAAAAACGTAAGGAAACCTCGTTACGGGTAGCCCACAGGAAAGGATTCGAGAAAAAAAAATCTAAGGACTAAATTTGTTAAACCCGACAACCCACAAGGACCATTTAGTAACTTTTTACCTGCTATCCTAAGTTGTAATATTGGAGTAACGTAAACAACCGGTCACGTAAACATGAGTAACCTCTTTGAACCAAAATAAAATAACTATATTAACTAAAAGCAAATTTTTGTGAAACTTTAGTAATATATTTGAGTAATAACGCTTTCTTCATCTATTTATAGTATAACACGGTTTTTTTTGTTACTTTTTGTTCCATATTTTTTGTCAGTTTAATACTTTTAGCATAGTATATTTTTTATTTCGTTTTATTTGTTTCATAGTTTTATAATATAAACAAAATTATAAAAATTATTTAAAAAAAAAAAAAGTATCACTTGTATTTTTGGGGGGAGTCTTTATATATATCCAATTGGATCACTTAAAACTAAGATTAATATTTACTGTTTTATAATTTTTGCACCAAAAATTATTTTGTGTTATTTCTTTTAGAATTTATTATTATATAGAATAATAAAAAGATTTTTTCTAACTTATACCATCAGATATATAATAAGTAGTCATAGACCCACAAAAAAGAACTTAAAGACTCCAAATAAATAAATAAATAAATAAATAAAACATTTTATTGTTTGAAAAAGTGATAGAGACTCAAATAAAGAACATAATTAATGATTTCTTATCATATGCCTAAATGCACAAGCTAGAATTTTATTTATTTATTAATTACAAAAATGAAGAAGAAAAAAAATAAATAAATAAAACTTATGTAAAGCAGAATTGGAACTACACTTTATATTATTTAATTTTTTGACAATTGCGTCATATGTTTAGAGAAAGAGAAAAAACACTTCTTTGAGAGTATTTATAGTGCTAGATTTTTTGGAAGGGTAAAGCATTATTCGGTTTAGGTAAAACTAGTTATAATACCCGTGCACGCACGGGGTTTTTCCAGAAAAATTTAATTATATAGCATTATCGTTTAAAAACAGAAAATTTTATGTGTGTTTTAAAAAGTTAGAGTATCAACATATGCGAAAGTAAGAAATAGTTAGCAGAAATTGTAAATACAACCGTGGCATCGACCTTGTATTTGATTCTTGAGCGTGTCTCCTTATAATGTTATTGGGTCAATAGTTCTTTGATCACATGGGTTTACACATAAATCAAATTTATTTTAAATTTTTTGTTTACTATATAGATATATAAAAATTTACCCGTTAAAATTATGATATAAGGACAACTAATAAGTATCCATGAGTTTTTCATTATGTATTAATATCAATTAATATTTTGTAAAAATTTTATTGGATGAAAGATTAACTGTTGGGATATGAAATATCAAAGTACTTCTGGATGTCAAAGTACTGCTGCATGAAGAATAAAGTCAAAGTACTGCTGAAGAATAAAGTCAAAGTACTGCTGATATTGAAGAATGCTTAAAGTACTTCGAAGGAAACAAGGACTGATATGCAATATTAGATAAGGATTAATGTGTAATATTAGATGAATATTCTAGAATTAGTTAGGGATAATTACTTGTCGTTCAAGGATTATATGTTGTAAACCGACTTAAGGTTATCTATATAAAGAGCCTTAAGAGGTATTGGTCGATAGAAGTTTTATAAGTTTTACAAGTTAGATACGTTTAGAAGTCGATCAAAGTTAATAGTTAGGGATTGTTAGTGAGTCTGTGTAACAAAGCAGGTTCAATGTTTGGTTAATATAAAAGTTCTTCTTAAGCTTTGTGTTAGTAGATTCCGCATACTTTACAAGGTCAAACAGTGTTTCAATATTAATAGTGTTGAGTTTACTCAATATTGTTAAACCCTTACAAGCTACAAAGTAGTTTGATCAGAGTATATCGATCCAACAAGTGGTATCAGAGCTTGTGTTGGAAACTCTGATTAAGAAGACAAACCTTTAAAACCTTTAAACCAATCTCACTACAAACCCTTCAAGATGTCGACAGATGCTGCACCTGCTCCCTCAATCACTGGTGTAAGAATCCCTATTGTTAAGAAGGGAGAATACAACCTATGGGCCATGAAGATGAGGCAGTACATTGCCATCACAGACCATGCTTTGTGGGATGTGATTGTCAATGGTAACATGCAAATTGATGAACCAGTTGAGGTACCTGGACAACCAACACCACCAAAACCTACTGTACCTGCTGCTACCAAAAGAAATCAAGACAAAGCCCTCAACATACTGCTTTCTGCTATTCCTGATGGTCACCTATTAAAGTTTCATGATGCCAAAGATGCCAAACAACTATGGGCTGCAATAAAGAAGAAGTTTGGAGGTAATGATGCTTCCAAGAAGATGCATAGGAATTTGCTGAAGCAACAATTTGAAACTTTCACTGTTGGTAAAAGAGAAGGTCTTGATTCTGCTTATGAAAGATTTCAACATCTTTTGAGTATGCTAGAACTATATGATGCTGAGGCATCAGTTGAAGATGCTAATTTAAAGTTTCTAAGGAGTTTGCCATCAGCATGGCATGTAGTTGCTACTATGATCAGAGGACAATCAGGGCTAGATACTATGGACTTTGATGATCTTTACAACAATCTGAAGGTGTATGAGCATGAGATGAATGGTACTATAGGTTCAAGCACACAACAGAACATTGCTTTTGTCTCTTCTGAAAAGAGAAGCAGTACTTCCAACAAAGGTACTGCTTACCCTGCTCAAAGTACTGTGACCGAAACACAGGTTCCATGCACAACAATGGTCACCACCAATTCATCACAACCAGTTACCCCAACCTCAGATGATGTTCTATGTTCATTCTTTGCTCAACACGCATCTATGCCAGTCACCTATCAAGAAGATGTATTGCAAATTGATGATGATGCCTTGGAAGAAATCGATATCAGATGGCAAGTTGCTATGCTCACTTCAAGGATCAAGAAGTATGTGAACAAGACAGGTAAAGGCATCAACTTCAGAGCTAAACAAGGAATAACATTTGACAAGTCCAAGATTGAGTGTTTCAACTATCAAAGGACTGGTCACTTTGCAAGAGAATGTAAGTTTGCAAAGTATCAAGCAAACAAGATGATTGAACCACCCAAACCTGAGAGAAAAGAGATTCCAATAACTGAACCAAAACCAAAAGCTTTGGTTGCTCAAGAGAATCGTTCAGAGATTGATTGGTCCAATGAGTTTGATGATGAACCTGTAACCTATTCAATGGTTGCATTGGAAGATTGGAGCACAGCATTTGATGAAGAGCCTGGATATGCTGCTTTGGAGTCAAGAGATGAGTTAGGAAGTTTTGATTGGAGCATGGAGTTTGAAGAAGTACCTGTTCAGCTTGCAATGGTAGCTGCTTCACCAAGTTCATCCACTAACTCTGAGGTATGCCCTAAGTGTAATGATATGTATCAAAAGTTACTTACTGAGTATGTAGCTGAAAGAGATAAATTTCAAAAAGCTAGGGCTGAGATAACAGGTTATCAACTTACTTTAGGGTCAATGGAAGCCAAAATTCTTACACATGAAAACAATGAAGTAGCATGGATTGAAAATTATAAACAACAAGATTACCTAGTTAAGTTAAATGAATGGAAACTAGGTTGCAAGATGTCTGAACTAGAAAAGGTTACTGCTGAAAGAGATAAGTTGTTAGAAAAACTTGCTGTATGGAATGAAGCAGGTGTGTCACATGTTCAATTTGTTGAAAAGCAAAGAACATCTAATATTAAGACAGGCCTAGGCTATGATAGTAATGAAGGTATTCCATTTAAGAGCAAGGAACTTAATCTTACTGTTGATACCTCTACTAGTGATGAAGAGTTCATAAGTCTAGATGAAAACACTTCTAGTGATGAGGAATCCCCTAGTCCCACACCTCCTGTATTTCAGAAAGAAAAAGGTTATAATGCAGTTCCACATCCCCCAGGTAGCTTTCAACCACCTAGAAAAGATGTTGATTGTTATGGTGTTGATAATCTGGAGTTTAGGAAAAAGCTTAAATCTAAAACTTTAGAAAGATCTGTTGAAGCTCCTAAGGTAGAAGAGACCAAGTTTTCAAAACAAGCAGTACCTTCAAACTCTTTTTGAAGTACTGCTGATCACTCAGCAGTACCTCAAAGAAAACTCTTTCAAAATACTGCTAATTTTAGAAACTCTTATGGAAGGGGATTTGGAGATATTGGTCCAAAGGTCTGCTATGTGTGTTACAGTCCTCATCATTTGATTAAAGATTGTGATTATCATTCAGACTACTTAAGCAAATATCCAAAGACCAGAATTGCACAATCAAGTTATAGGGAGAATAAGCCAAGAGATAACAAACCAGTTTGGAATTACACAAATAGGGTTAACCATAATAACTTCTCAAAAAACTATAGGAACCCTCATCAGAAAAGGCCATACTCCAAACCATCAGTACCTTCACAAAGTACTGATAGAAAGTTCCCTAATGTTTCTAGCAAACACTCAAGTGTAAGACCTAGGAGTTACAGTCATTACAACCCTAGAAAGACTTACAACACAAGAAAAGATGCTAGGACACAGAACCCAACTCCTAAAGTTACAACTAAATGGGTTAAGAAAGAAAGTACTGCTGGGGAAAAACCAGTACTTTCAGAAGTTAAGGGTTAAAAGGGGACAAGTGATCTTGAAAAATCAACAGTTTTGGAATCAAAAACCTTAATTCTTGATCATGCTTTCAAAGACAGTGGTGATTACATACTCAAAACCTTTGAGTATGTCACTCCACAAGGGGAACACAAGTTAGTAATGGCTTGGGTTCTTAAAAATAACTAACCTTTTCATGTAAATGCAGGGCAACCCAGAGGAGGAGCTTAAAGATCATCTTATTGTAGATAGTGGTTGCTCTGGCAGTATGACAGGAGAAAAGGAGCTCTTGTCAGATTTTAAAGCTTATTATGGAGGAAAAGTTGCATTTGGGAATGCTCCTGATAGAGGAAGAATAACTGGCAAAGGAACTATCAAGGCTGGAAACATTGATTTTGAAGATGTTAGATATGTGAAGGAGCTAAAATTCAATCTTTTGTCAGTCTCTCAGATTTGTGATAAGAAGTACCCTATGTTATTCTTTGACACAGAATGTCTCATACTTTCTCCTGATTTTAAGTTAGAAGACAGAAATTTGGTGTTACTGAGAGCACCAAGAACTAATGATGTGTACAGCATAGATTTGAAGAATGTAAATTCTGCTGAAAAAGCAACATGTTTGATTGCAAGAGCATCGATGGAGGAAGCACATCAATGGTACAGAAGATTGGGACATGTTAATTTCAAGAATATCAATAAGCTGGTCAGAGGAAATTTAGTTAGAGGTTTACCTTCTAAGACATTCAAGAATGATCACACATGTCTTGCTTGTAAGAAGGGTAAACAGCACAAGGCCTCTTGTAAGAAAATTGATGACAAGACTATTAGAGAGCCTTTGGAATTGCTGCATATGGACTTGTTTGGACCTGTTTCAGTTGTCAGTCTGAACAAGAAGAAGTATTGTTTGGTTGTAACAGATGACTGCAGTAGATTTAGCTGGGTCTTTTTCTTATGTTTTAAAGATGAAACTTTTGATGCTATTCATGACCTAATTATAGCATTAGAAAATCAGTTAAGGCTCAAGGTAAGAGGCACTAGATGTGATAATGGAACTGAGTTCAAGAATCAGCTTATGGATGAATTTTGTGCCAAGAAAGGAATTAAAAGAGAATTCAGTATTGCTAGAACTCCTCAACAAAATGGAGTTGCAGAAAAAAAGAATAGAACTCTTATAGAAGCATCAAGGACTATGCTTGCAGACTCTCAACTACCTGTTCCATTCTGGGCTGAAGCTGTAAGTGCTGCTTGCTATATATTGAATAGAGTATCAGTGACTAAACCTCAAATGAAGACACCTTATGAGTTACTCATGGGAAAGAAGCCAAGCATCAAGTTTATGAAACCTTTTGGATGTCCCCTAACCATCTTAAATACTGCTGATAATTTGGAAAAATTTGATGGGAAGTCAGATGAAGGATATTTATTGGGATATTGTACAAATAGCAAAGGATTCAGAGTGTACAATAGGGCTACCAAGAAGGTTCAAGAATGTCTTCATGTTGATTTTTTGGAAGAACAAGAGAATTCTAAAGGTAAAGGTCCTGATTGGATGTTTGATCTTGATTTAATGTCTTCATCAATGAATTATGTACCTGTAAGGGAAGAAAATCAAGTTGCTCCCACTGAAGAAGAAGCACAGTACATTGTTCATGATGTTAATTTAAGATCTGAAGATGAGCCAAAAGATAATGCCAATGATGAGAAGAAAGATACTTCTCAACCTAACATTACTGTTGATCCACAAAGTACTGTTCCACCACAAATACCAGTATCTGCAGAAGATCAGGCTATTCAAGAAGAACACTCTAGGATGCTTTTTCAAGAAACAATGGCTAAGTTGTATGATGATGAACAAATGAGAGCTTATGAAGCAGAAAAGAAGAAGGCAAAAGAAACAGCTAGTACTTTAACCCAAAGTACTGTCAATCCTTTTGAAAGTACTTTTCAGCCATTGAATACTTCAAATTGGCTAAATACTGATGCTGTTCATGATCCTAATATGCCTGACTTAGAAGATACTGCTGATCCAAACACCATTACTTTAGAAGATACTGATGATGAATTAGATCAAGAAGGCATTTTCTCAGATTCTAATGAAGATCCAAATATCACTAATTTGGAAGATAATCTTGAAGTTCCACCAACTCCAACTCTCAGAATTCATAAAACTCATCCTGCTACCAATATCATTGGACCCTCATCATCAGGGGTGCTCACAAGGACTAAGGCAGAGAATATGTCTCAACAACATACTTCTTTACTTAGTTTTATCTATAAGCAAAATAGTGTGAATCACAAGGATCAGAAGGTGTGTTTATTTGCTTGTTTTCTATCTCAGGAAGAGCCCAAGAATATCAAACAAGCACTAGCCAAAGAAAGCTGGGTGGAAGCTATGCAAGAAGAACTTCTACAGTTTAAACTTCAAGAAGTTTGGGTATTATGTGATCTACCTGATGGAAAGAAACTTATTGGAACTAAATGGATTTTCAGAGTAAAAAGAGATGAAAGAGGAAATGTGATTAAGAACAAGGCAAGGTTAGTGGCTCAAGGATATAGACAAGAAGAAGGAGTAGACTATGATGAAGTTTTTGCTCCTGTGGCAAGACTTGAAGCCATTAGGCTATTTTTGGCTTTTGCATCTTATATGGGATTCCCTGTATATCAGATGGATGTTAAAAGTGCTTTTCTATATGGCAAAATTACAGAAGAAGTTTATGTCAAACAGACTCCTGGTTTTGAAGATCCTGCACATCCAAACAAAGTTTACAAGGTAATAAATGCTCTTTATGGTGTTCATCAAGCTCCAAGGGCTTGGTATGAAGGGCTTTCCAACTTTCTACTGCAACATGGTTACAGAAGAGGAGCTATTGACAAAACTTTGTTTATTAAGAGAGATAAGAAGGATATTATGCTTGTTCAAGTATATGTAGATGATATTATTTTTGGAGCTACCAAGCAATCTTTGGTGAAGGAATTTGAAGATCTTATGCAGAAAGAATTTTAGATGAGTTCCATGGGAGAATTAACATTTTTCCTAGGCCTTCAAGTACAACAGTCAAGCAGTGGGATTTATATTTGTCAAGATAAGTATGTTGCAGATATTCTTAAGAGATTCACTTTTACAACTGTTAGGCCTACATCTACAGCAGTGGATACTACAAACCTTTGGGAAAAGATGAAGATGGAGAAGATGTTGATGTCACACTATACAGATCTATGATTGGATGTCTTATGTACTTAACTGCATCAAGACCTGATATTACTTTTGCTGTGAGCTTATGTGCAAGACATCATGTTAATCCAAAAGTATCTCATTTGAATGCTGTCAAGAGGATTTTCAGGTATCTTAGGCAACAACCTAAGCTAGGATTATGGTGTCCTAGGGATTCACCTTTCCATCTCCATGCCTTCTCAGATGGTGATTATGCTGGAGATAATTATGACAGAAGGTCCGCAACTGGAGGATGCCAGTACCTTGGAAGCAGATTAGTGTCATGGCAATGTAAGAAGCAAACAATTGCAGCAACTTCTTCCACAGAAGCAGAGTATGTACCTGCTGCAAGTTGTTGTGCACAAGTACTTTGGTTGCAGAATCAGCTTTTGGATTATGGATTCAATTTTAAGAATACTCCTATCAATATTGATAATGAGAGTACCATCTGTATTGTTAAGAATCCAGTCTATCATTCCAAGACCAAGCACATTCAGATTAGACATCACTTCATAAGAGATTGCTATGAACAAAGGCTTATCAATGTGGTTAAAGTTCATACTGATGATAATGTAGCAGATCTACTCACAAAAGGCTTTGATGTTTCAAGATTTACTTTCTTAGTTGTGAGTATTGGTATGATTAATATGTAAGCTATTTTTGAGGGGAGGCATAAATAGTTATTAGTTAGTCATTATTTGAGGGGAGGCTACATGTATCATTCCAAAGAAAGGATTTTATTGATTCATGATTCTTACAACTACCATTCAGAAGTACAAACACCATTCTTGTTTTCAAGTACCAGACAAAGACACAACAAACACAACAAAAACACAAGACTCCATCAACCTACTACCAAGTTCCACATCCTACTCCATAGGCCTTTTACCCTTGCCCTCATAGCTTTGCTTTCCCTTTTGAGCAGTCCTTCTCTTGTCATCAAAAGAAGTCTGTTTTCTTGGGCAGGCCAGGCCAAGTACCTGTTTGGGAGGTCTTTCTTTTCTTGGATCAGGCCACTTCATATTCTGGATAGCTGTTTCCAGGGCCTGAGTCAATGCATGTGGAAGCTCTTTAGCCAAAGTTGAACCAGAACCAACTCTCTTTTTGGGCTTTTTGATGGTAGTACTGCCTGCATCAGTTATGGTAGAGTTGCCTGCACTCATTGTTGATGAAGCTTCTTGGTGTCTCATCCATTGCACATGAGGAGGAAAATAATCTGTCCATCCTGGATCTTCAAACTTAGAATCAGAGTAGTACCTTATCTCTGAGTCTGTGGTACCTTCTGAGTCTGAAGAGATGTTAACAATGGGTATGTCACTCATTCTGCTTACTTGTTTGTGTTTAGAGAAGATTTGGTGTTTCCAAAGTATTGGTGAAGTTGCTTTTATAAGCAAGATGAAGGTTAATGGGTATTTAATGAAGTGTATTGAAGTTTACTTACCCTGGTTGTTTTGGAATTTAATTTGGTACTAGTCTTTAATGAAGTGTTGACTTTCTATGATATTTTGGTCAAATGGTCAATCTTAGAGATTTTTAACGGGAAAGTACTTTGGTTTGAGTTTTTGGGGAAAGTACTTCTCCATTCTTTATGGAAAGTACTGCTTGGTGTAATTAAGAGGGTTCGCTGACGTGTCAGATACTGTTCCAACGGTCAAATTTGTGGCTAACAACCTTTTGAAAGATATGAGATATTTACTTCCAAAAATAACGGTAAAGTCATTAATTCACCGTAATTTTTTGTAATTTTATCCGTATATAACCCTCATATCTTTTCCTTTTATTCACCTTACACATTCATATAAACTCATACCTACTTTTCAATCGCTCATCACTTTTCGCACTCTAACCCTAATCATCATGGCTCATCGACCAACCAACACCAAACACAATATGATTGCAAACCTTGAGAAAACCCAAGCAAACATTGATTTTCATGGAATTATTGATTTTCTCACTGGTACAAACATCTGTTACTCCATTCTTGTCAACCCGGAGATTATTGGACCCTGGATTCAAGCTTTTTGGGATACAGCTCAGTCACACGTTGAAGATGGAGAGGATGTTATTACTGCTACAGTTGCAGGGAGAGCTATACGTGTTACAGAAGCTTCAATTAGGGAGGTTTTGCTATTTGATGATGAAGGAGGCTCTGTTTTATTTGGGAAACAAGAAGTTTGGAATACACTCAGAGATATTGCGTATGAAGGTTCTTTGATTAAGCTTACTTTTCAGAAGGCTATGGTTAGTCCTCATTGGAAATTTCTTATTCATGTTTTGCTACATTGTTTAAGTCCAAAGAGTACTGCTTGGGATCAATTCAGTCATTCCATAGCTTCTGCTTTTGTTTGTCTTATTACCAATCAACCTTTTAACTTTTCATACATGATTCTTGAGGGTATGCTTACTCATATTAAGGTTGGCAAACCGTTTCTTATGTATCCTAGGTTTGTTCAATTGCTTTTAGAAAATCCATTAGATGGTGTACCCAAACCTCAGGATTATGTACCTACCAATAGGATGCCACCTAAAGTTTTCACTTTTATGTCACATAAGGGAGTTAATTTTTCGGGTAGGAATACACCTCTTAATTCTTATATGTTAGAGGTAGCTCATGATGTTAGGAATGAAGAAGACAATAGTGGTTCTGCACACTCTGATGATGCTGCTCCATCTGATTCTGTTGAGCATTCTGCTTCAGTACATACTCCCACACCACCTATTGTTTCTCCTCAACATGATGTTTCAGATGAAAGAACTCCCTCAGTTACAGCCTCTTTCAATAAATTTGTTTCTGCTCAAGATACTTCTCCACAAAGTACTGATCCACAAGGTACTGCTTCAGAGGATTCCATAATACCTAATCCCAATGATTATACTTTCACAGGTGGGCTTCAAACACCTGGAGAAGATGAGGGAATTCCAAGTACTGAGGGTCATTCTGATTTGGCTAAGGAATTGGAGAATCTCAAGTCCACTATTCATACTTAAGCTGCAGAAATCCAAAAGTTAAGGAAGAAGTTCAGAAGATTGAAGAAATTTGTCTGGCCTCTTATTAAGCATTTTAGGCTTTTTGTGAAAGAAAAGAAGCAGTCTCAGAAGCAACAATCTAAACAGAAAAAGTCTAAGTCTAAGAAGAGGCATAGGAAATCATCATTTACCAAATTGGGGAGGAATCAAGATGAGAATTTGAATAAAGATAATGTTTCAGAAGATGCTCATTTGTGGAAATATCCAGAAAGTCCAAAGACTCTTATACCAGAAAGCTATGTTGAAGAGGATATGAATATTGCACAAGAAGATGAAAATATTGAGCAAAAGAAAGAGAATGAGCAAAAAGAGAATGAGCAAGAGATTGTTAAGCAGGATGAAGATGCACAGAACATTCAAAGTGCTGGTATTCAAAGTACTGCTGCAGAAAATATGAGTCTGCAAGGTACTGCTGAGCAAGGTACTTCTTCCAGAAATATTGATGAAAGTGAAGTCACTGCAGCTGGACCTTCTACAATGAATTATGCAGATGAAGCTGGTCCTTCTACTTTTATATAGCAAGAAGAAGAAAGAGTACATACTGCTAGTGATGATGAAACAATTGCTCAGGTTATGATGAATTTAAGAAGACCTACTGGAGGAATACATATATCTGAGCCTGCACAAAAGGATGATGAAAGTACTTCTGAATCAGAGAAACTAGATCCAAAAGATAAAGGGAAAGGTATAATGGTTCAGAAAGATACTAAGAAGAAGAAGAAGAAATTTTCTATTGCTCAGATTAGAGAATTAGAGATTGCAAAAGATTTAGAGCTTGCTAGAAAGCAACAAGCTGAATATGATGCTAAGTATTTGGAAGAAGTTAGCAGGCCAATTACAAAGAAGCCAATGACCATAGCTCAGGAAAGGAATTGGATGATGCAATTCTTAAGAAAGAAGGGATACAAGAATTTACATAAACAAAGGTATCCAGAAATAAAAGCTTTATGGGAAAAAGTACAAGAAGATATCAGAAGAGAGATAGAAAGTTTTGTACCCATGGAAGTTGATAGAAAGAAGAATTTAGAAGATGTCAGAAAGGAAGAAGCTGAGCAAAGGAGATTAAAAAGGAAGAAATTAGCTGAAGATGATCAACTGACAAAAAAGGCTGAAGTTAGTTTATGATGATACAGTTGATGAACTCAGAAATTATTTAAGAGTTGTTGATTTTGAGAACAAAAGGATTGATGATTCTGAAAAGAAGTCCAAGATAATCTCATTTTCAGTGGTTGAATCTAAAGAGGGAAATTATTTTATGATTCACAGAGAAGATGAAAGCTTCACAACATTCTATATGCTATGGGATTTGTTGCACTTTATTTCAAGAGCAGATCTTTATGATTTGTATATGCAAGTGCAGACTTATTATTCAGTGAATAAAGCTTCAGAAGTGGGATTAGTTTTGCTTGGAGATTTATTTACCATCTGGGATACTGAAGAAACAAGTGTTGATCCTCTCTGGAATGATCAAGAGAATTGGGAAATAACAAGATGGAGATTCTTTGAGTCATCAGGAGTTCATACACTAGAGATGGAAGATGGTACCATGATTTACATGTTGGCTGAGAGAAGATATCCATTGATCAGAGAAATAATGCTCAGAATGCTGGATCATGGAATGGAACTTGAAGAGGAATCTGAAGTAGCTTTGGATGTTATCAAGCTATTTATCAGATGGGTTAAGTCTGAAGAGTAATATTGCATAATACTGGTATGATCTGTTTTGTAAAGTTAAAGTATTTTTCTAAGTATTGCAAAAACAAACAAGTACTTTATCAAAGTACTGCTTGCTGATATAAACCGGTATAAGTTCTTTAAAATAAAAAATAAATGTTTTTGATGTTTAAAAGAAAAGGAAAGAGGATTTGAAAAAAAAAACACATGGTGTTAGTATTTATACTACACAACAAATGGTAATCAACTCACCATGTTTAACAAACAAGAAAGAGTTTGACTCATCATGAGGGTACGACTCTGATGTGATAATCAAATCCGTTGATGGTTGATAGTTTACCAAAAACTAGGTTATCAACTCACCATACATCCAAGTGATCAAGAGTTGGCTAGTCCATAGCAAACGGCTAATGGTAAAGACATATCAAATCCGTTGATAGCTGATGATTTGCTAAAAATCATAATTTTCAATGATTCACCTCCCACAGGAGTTAACACACCTGGAAGTGATGAGAATAGTATGAAACTTTTAAGATTTGATGATCTTTGTACCTAAAAGTTGCTGAGTTGCTGAAAAGATGCTGTGGAAGATATGATGCTGATGAAGAGTACTTTGACAGATGACAGATAGAAGAAAAGGAATAAAGAAACAATCTCAATGTATGATTAAAGATTTGAAGATTTTAAATAACAAAGAAACTTGAAATCAAGCAAGTAGAGTTCAAGTTAGGGGAGGATTGTTGGGATATGAAATATCAAAGTACTTCTGGATGTCAAAGTACTGCTGCATGAAGAATAAAGTCAAAGTACTACTGAAGAATAAAGTCAAAGTACTGCTGATATTGAAGAATGCTTAAAGTACTTCGAAGGAAACAAGGACTGATATGCAATATTAGATAAGGATTAATGTGTAATATTAGATGAATATTCTAGAATTAGTTAGGGATAATTACTTGTCGTTCAAGGATTATATGTTGTAAACCGACTTAAGGTTATATATATAAAGAGCCTTAAGAGGTATTGGTCGATAGAAGTTTTATAAGTTTTACAAGTTAGATACGTTTAGAAGTCGATCAAAGTTAATAGTTAGGGATTGTTAGTGAATCTGTGTAACAAAGCAGGTTCAAAGTTTGGTTAATATAAAAGTTCTTCTTAAGCTTTGTGTTAGTAGATTCCGCATACTTTACAAGGTCAAACAGTGTTTCAATATTAATAGTGTTGAGTTTACTCAATATTGTTAAACCCTTACAAGCTACAAAGTAGTTTGATCAGAGTATATCGATCCAACATTAACTTTGTTTAGCTGACATAGATGTTAATGTTGAGGTTGATGTTGTTGTTTAACTTTAACTATTGATATCATGTTGTACAAAATGTGCGAGTTTAGTAGCACATAATGAGCGTTGATAGAGTTAAAATATACTCCGTAAAGTTTTTTAAAAATGTTTTTCCGGATATCCGTATATAAACTTTAAATAACAAAAGCTGAAACCACATCAGCATAAGTAGTAACAGACCAGTGATCCTGTAAGATTTCGTGACCACTATTTCTATGCACACCCCTACTCTTAGTTCGCACATCTAAATAGGAAATACAACAAACATCAAAAGACAACTAAACAACAAACAACGTACACGTATAACACGGCGCGACACGATTTACAAAAACATATAGATGAAACTGAATAGATGCACAAAACACATAGACGACAACCAATAGATGCAAACACAAACACGATTCCAATAAAAGAAAGCAATAAAACGAAGGTGAAGCAAAAGACAACCTATTTTTAGCTACAGGTAAGAAGATTCCGGCAAAAGGTCGAGAAAAGGCAGAGGAAGAAGATAAGTATAAGGAAAGCGGTGACCTCGTGAATGTAAAAACCAAAAAGAAGAAGGCGGCTTAGATCATGGGCCTGGACAACACGCATGGGGCAAGCCGAAAAACCGGAAAAACCTAAATGACATGGTGTGCATCGTTTTGCGACGCTGCGTTATATATATAGTAATAATTACATGAGTCGTTATAAGTACAATCGCGTATATTTATTTTCATATCACAGTAACTCGTACTTACCATTTAATATTGATATTACCGTTAATATAGATAGAATTTGACGTATATTTATATTTAACGTACATAGTAAAAAAATATTTTAATAGATGAAAATTTAAAACTAATATTTATTTTAAAAGTATTTAACGTATATTAAAACTAATTCGTACATTTATAAAATTTTGTAAGTTTAATGGATAGAAGTCTCAAACCAATACTAATACTCATGTATTGTAAACAATGTTTATATTATAAAGTGTAGTGGGTATTAAGTGTAAGGGGTTATTTGTTTATTATCTAAAGTTATCAAAAAACATGAAGATTTATAATTTTACACTCAACTCCATATAATATATTTAAAATTCAACCACTAATGTTTTATTAATTGCCTTTTTTTTTTTAAGTTTTAATTTTTATAAATTTAATACCTATATTTTTATGTGTTTTTTTTCCTTTAATTAAATTCTCCACCAAATTTATTAAAGTTTGACCAAAACTAATTCATACATTTATAAAATTGTGTAAGTTTAATGGATGGATCTCTCAAACTAATACTAATACTCATGTAATTGTAAACAAACTTTATATTATAAAGTATAAGGGGTATAAAGTGTAATGGGTTATTTGTTTATTATTTAAAGTTATCAAAAAAATAGAAATTTATAATTTTACACTTAACTCTATATAATATATTTAAAATTCAACCACTAACGTTTTATTAATTACATCATCTTTTTTTAAGTTTTTATTTTCATAAAGTTGACAATTATATTTTTTTGTGTTTTTTTTCTTTAATCAAATTCTCTATCAAATTTATTAAAGTTTGACCAAAATTAATTCAATTTTAATTTTTTATTAGCCAATCATATTGCTCGATTTCGCCTATGTATCAAAATCTAGCATTCCTATTGGTCTAATTTTTTTTTCACTAAGATTGTTTTGTCAAAAAAACTTCGAAATGATGTAATTCCTTTATTAAATAAAAGATTCTTTTCCAAAACCGAAAGCGAACCAAAGTATTCAATTTTTACAAACAAACTGAAGAACAGTTTTCTTTCGGTTTTTAGTATTTGACTTTCTCTCTTGTTGTGTATGAAGTTTGTGAAGCAGAAATAGACAAACATCACCATAAATTAACTCTATGAGTAGCTGATACTAATGATGCCATAAAATACTACAAAAGAAAAACCACCTTTAGTGACAAAACAACTTTCGTCAGTATAAAAAATCATCACTAAATCTGTTCGTGACCAAGACTAGAGTCGTCACCACGCGTCACTTAGCCCCGTCACTAATTTAGATAGTGACGCAAATAGAATTCGTCATAGTAGTGACCAAAAATGTCATCACTCGTCACTTATGGGTTAGTGACAACTTCTTTAATACCATGAGTAACGAATATTTGGTCAGTATTTCTTCATTTTAGAGACCAAAATGGTGATCAATGGTATTTACTCTAGTGACGAGATAATGGTCACAGACTACTGACTGTTATAGACCAAATACGTGGTCGCTAATTATGATCATATAACAAGAAAAAAAAAAGGTTTAGTTTTCATTTTACTGCTTACTTATTTTTACAAACTAGAATCTAAAATCCGTAATAGTGAAAATCTAACATATCAACTTCATTCAGAGGTGCTAATTTATTCACAAAACACAATAGTATAGCCGAAGCTCGACACAAACTAACCAATAACTAATCAATTTCATCGGTTATGCGATTTACACTAATCATCACAAACATTGTTGATACAAAAGTTGGGCGTTCCTTATTTGGACTCCTGTTCTCGTACCAATTGGATATTAATGCTTGAGACCTGCGCGCTAAGAAAGCAAACAACACCGTTAGGCTTATCGTGGGATTGTCTCCCACGATTATCCTCCGGCGTGAGAGTAAGTAATCGGTTTTAGGATTATAGTGAAGAGTTAGGGTTTTTAGATGATACATCAATGAGAGCCGTGATATTTTTTATATACACACGAAATCCTTGTTGGTTTCGTGTTCCTTACTCTTCGGCGTATCTCGCCTTATACGGTCCATTGATCTTTATCCCATAAATAAGAGATCATTATCAAGACCATAAATAATTTATTTGAGTTTGGGCTTTCGTGAGCCCAGATCGTTATTATGTTAGCCCACGCGTGATGAGCTTTGGTATTAGTAGTTTCCATTGGTCGAGCTCGTGACCCGAGTGCGGTCTATACATCATCAAACATGCCTTCAACACTTGTAATATTTAAACATTATGAGCAGCAAACAAGTATTTGCTTCAAAGCAAAGATGTATGTTCATGACTACATGTAGCCATCGGTCCCGACCTACAATGGAAACATATCTTAAGTTAAGACACAAACACGTCTACTTTATTAGAATGTTTGAGTATTACGAGCAAATACAAATAAGCTACCATGAATATCTTTGTGGTTGAACTTACGCGCGTATTCAAAAACGTACAATACGAGTAATAATTAATTTCGTAATGCTATATATCACCTGAAGTAAAAGCATCTTTTAGTTGGTACAGGTAGCTAGAAGCTACTATTAGTTGTTGAAACCATCCAATTCATTGGTGATTTTTTATTTTTTATTTTTTTATTTTTTTTTAATGTGTGTTTTGTTATAAAAAATAAGTGATTTTTTTGTTTTTTTTTTTTTTTTTTTTCAGATATTATGTAAGGAATTATACATGCTGAAGTCTTTCAAGGTTCAAAACAAACTTGAAGTGTCTCTAGTTAATATGTGGAGCAACTGGATTTTCCAGTGGTGGCACGGAAAGGAATCCAACTTTTAGATAGGGTAAAGGAAGCTGCAAAGCAATTTATATGAGTTTATACATATAAGACCACAAGGTGCAACAACTAGCTACATCCCTTCATTTGAGGTTCACGAGTGTCACATCATCTTAAATCCTCTTCACAACTAAACCCTCATTACAAACAACTAACCTCAACTTACTCATTTGAGACCCACCACTTATAACTTTATTTTTTTTATTCGTTTCATTTAATAATCTAAATTTATTTCATTAAAAATAAAAATACATTACATTCAAATAATATTTTTTATTAAAATAAACAAAAATACTTTAAAGATAGCCCAAGCAAAATTCGGATATTACAAATATAGGGAGTATCATTAAACAAAGAACTCCTAAACTTAGCCCAAACAAATATAGAAGCCCAAACACACCCTTATCAATATTAGGTCTTAGTCATTTTTTTTTTTTTTTTTTTTTTTTATTATTATTTTTTTTTTAACAGCAGTCTTCCTTCACCTGTAAAAAAAAAAAAAAAAAAAAAAAAAAAATCATAGATTAGAAAAAAGAAAAAAATAATAAGAAACCTGACACGGTTGTCAGAAGAAGACCTCGTCGTGCAGATGAGTAAGGAGCTTGTGGCGAGGCGTGATGAGGGGTAGCGGTGCAACAACGAGCTCGGCAAGCTGCCAGTGTGGAATGATGAGAGAGAACGACGAGTTGCACCTTGTGCTCTAAGATAGAACATAAAATCTATATTATTAAAGTTGTGTACTAACCATGCTTCAAGGCACTAGTGTACACTTGTAATCAACAAAAACTCCATTAGATTTTACTTATTTCGAAGCTTTATATGAAAGAACAGAGGACATAAGTTATATATTAAGTTATTAACTGAATAACTTTGTTTCAAGGCATATGCAGCAGCTATATAGACAGTAGATTGACTATATATTTCATAAGAGGAAATCTTGTTTCCAATAACTAGTACTCCAGTTCTTGAAGTGTCATCTGCTAATTCGTACTGTAGAACCATGATTAATGAGCATACAACATTTTTTTCATATCAAATAATGTGAAGAGATATTGTAAACTGTCCAGAACAGTGCTGAGGCTGTAAATTGCTCTTTGGAAGTCAAATTGCAACTGTACTGCGCGCTGCACGAAACCTTAAACAAGGTGACATTTAATAAGATAGCGGAACTGCACTCGCAAAGGCCAAGTGATATTATTAGCACACCTTACATATTAGTAAAAGTACAATTATAGAACTTGTAGCACACTAGCACCACATGAAATATTGGTTTAAAGTTTTAACCTGGTTTCCCTCGTACGCTGTTGAAGTAAAACTTTGCTTCTACTTCAGACAAACGAGGTGAATCCTTCGGACTCTGATTGGTCCTTCGGATTCGGGGTGATCCTTGGTGGTAATGGGTTACTTCGGATATCTGCAAAACAGGTACGTCCGTTAGTCTCGCCCCGGGAATGTATCCCAGGACCAACCTCCGGCGTGAGAGTAAGTATATGTTCTTAGAGAAAGAAAGTATAAATGAATTTAGAGAGTGAGAGAATTAGTTAATCTTTAAGTGAAGTTTTCCTCTCTATTTATAGACTCTCAATATGGAGTGCCAGGCTGGTTTGTACTTAGTTCCTTAATGTTCGCTAGTTTATGCTCCATTATCATATACTTGGAGTACTTACTTGTACTTTGATTCATGTACTTATTGGTTTATCCGAACAGTTATGACCTCCGGAGGGCTGAGATCATGCGGACGTTCCCAACTCTTCGGATATTGGTCCATCCTGCTTGAATACATTTGGGCACGCTTTGCTTGATATAGATCCGGAGGGTATGTATTGTGTATGGCGTTCATTCGGAGGGTACATACGCCAACATGTCCCCCCAGTATCATAGTATTGGTTATGCCAATGGTGTGATACTCAGTTTACTTTTGTAGTTTTCCGGAGGGTAAGTCATAGCTTCGTCGTTGTTAGAGTCGTGTACAAAGTGCCAAAAGTAATTAATGTGTCGTTTAAGGTGCGCCGTCGTTTTTTACCGCGCCTTCTGGATTGGGACACGTGTACGTTTTTCACGATACACGGTTTGGATGGTGACACGTTTGCCCTACGGGTGACATGTCGTTTCGCGCCCAATTTTTACCGCCTATAAATAGTTTTCTTTTTCTCATTTACACCACTGTAATTTTTCTTCTCCACACACACAGACTTCTGACACGTTCTATCTCTTCCGTATTCCGAACGATTGTTCTCATCGTCTTTGAGGTACGTCCTAGTCCGTTTTGTTTTTTGTTGTTTGGCTATACCCTTCTCCTTTTCGGATTCGTTATGTCAAAATCAACCACATCGTTTAAGTATGAAGACGTATCTATGCCGGAGGGTTCTCACGTTAAAAAGGATATACATCTAAGGCAGTCTGTGATGGACGAAGGCGAAGTACTCGCCGTAGTGGAGACTTTCGGGATACCGAAGGATTTACATCCGAGGGTACCCCCGACGGGTATGACGATGGATCAATTGCCTGAGGACGCCATTGGTTTATACGCAGAGTATTTCTTTGACGGCGGCCTCACCGTTCCTTTTTCTACTTTTCTTTTAGATGTTATCAAGTATTTTAAGGTCCATATTTCCCAGTTGGTTCCACTGGGCATGCATCGTGCCACTCTTTTTGAGGTGTACTGCCGGAGCATGCACATTCCTCCTACCACTCCCTTGTTTCGCGTCTTTTATAAACTCAGTAAGCAGGGTTGTTGGTTTTCTTTTGAAAAACGTGTGCATAAGGATAGGAAAGTTTGCTTCGGGGATTTTCCTTCCTATCTGAAGGTTTGGAAATACCACTTTTTCTTCATTGATAGGAGGGCTATTCCATTCGCTATGCCTTGGAGGGATTCGGATTCGGATGTGTCTGATCCGTTTCCCAAGAGGAATGAGTATGATACTACTCATGCCGAAAGGCTGGCCGAGACGATTATTGAGCCATGCCAAGTTCCACAGGCGTTCCTATATGCTTTGGGCTTATCGGATCATTGGGAATTTACCGGTTACTGTCTGGCTTTGAGGGATGAGCAGGGGAGGGTTATAGCCTTTGTTATAAATATGAATTTTTAAGATGTGTATCTTTGTTTATGTTTAATGATGGGTTCTGTTTATCCGCAGGTGTAACCATGTCGAGCTATCTAAAGAAACCTCCTCTACGCAAGACTGTGAATGTGGTAAAAGGGGATCAACTTCCGGAAGGGCAGGGAGGTGAGATGCACGTTACTCGCCCCTTGGCCTCCAACAGTGAGATGCCGGAGAAGAGTGAGGAGCTGAAGAGGGTTGAAGTTCTGGACGACAAGGTGCTGGCTGCTAAGGATAAGAAAAAGGAGCAGGCCGCAAAGCTGGGCTCGAAGAAACCCCCATTGAAGAGAGCCGGAGGGAGCGTTTCTTCCAAACTTCATAAGAGGAGCAAGCTGTCTGCTGATGACCATGTCATTGATTTGGACGCTGCTGAGAGGGTTGAGGAGCTGGAGCCCATTCGTTCGGTGCACCCAAAAGATCTTTCATCTGGTATGTCCTTGTGAACAATCTTTTTGCTCATAATTATTTCTCTTTGATTTGTTTTTACCATTTGTTGACGAAGGTTCTTTATTTTCAGGGGGTTCGAAGGGTGCTTCCCAGCATCCGGGGAAGGAGGTTTTGATGGAGGAGGAGGATATTGAGGTTGATATAGAGGGGGATGATGAGGATGATGTCACCTTCGTACCTGCGTGGTCGGTGAAGAGGGGGACTTGTATGAATAATGCGAATGTCTGCCGGGATATGATGATCAACTTGGCCACCCCTGGTGAGGAGAAGTATTTGGATGGTCAAGATGATAGTGATGCCATCCGAAGGTCTTGGTTGCTACTGGGAAAAAATGCTACGGCTCAAGCGGATCTCATCTTCCGTTTTGAGTCTCTTTTTCGTGAGCACCAGAAGCTGTCCGAAACTCATAAGGTGTGTGACAAGACCTTTGATGATAATTGGAAGAGGTTCGGGGAGATGGCCGAGGAGTTGAAGAATCTGAAGGATAAGCATGCAGAATGTGCTAAGGTGAATCCGGAGGGGATAGAGAAGTTGCGTGCAGAGAATGCTAGTTTGGAGGATCAGGTTTCTCAGCTTGAGGTGGAGAAGGAAGAGTGGAGGAAGGTTTCCGGTGAGCAAGCTTAGCGGATTAAGTTGTTGGACGGTCAGTTGTTTGATGCCAAGCTGAAGTTAAATGACGAAGAGAAGGCTTACAAAGAGCTTTATCAGGAGAAGCAAGACATTGCTATAGCCACTGGTAACACCGAGATGGAAAGGAACCACATAATCAATGAATTCATTCCAGAGGTTATCCATTGTTTTCTTAGCAGTCATGAGTTTCGGACGGCATTGGCAGAACCATTCAACTTGTACTATCAGTCGGGGTTAATAGATGGAGCTGGCCTGTTTGATGAGCCGGAGAAGGCGGCCAAGTTATTGGGAGAGGTTGAAGGGATGGATATGGAGGCCGATGAAAAGTATCGTTCATTGTATGATCAGGCTCTTTCCCAAGATTATCCCTTCATCCAGATGATCCGTCAGACCATCTACCGTAAGTTTGATGAACTGCTATCCTTGGTTCCTGATCCTGCTCCTACTCCAGAAATTGAAAGACCGGAGGTCGAATCTCATATCGAGAATCCCTCCGATAACCAATCTTTGGATCAGGATACTTCGGCCTTTGTTTGAAGTTGTGTTTTAAGGGTTCGCATACCTCCATTTTGACTATGGATACAGGTATTGCGGATCCTTTGTGAAGCTGCTAATCTTACTTCTTTTTGTTTGGGCACCGTGTGTTGGAGTCCGGTACTTCCATTTTGACTATGGATACAAGTACCCTGGATTCCTTGTGAAGCTTTTATTTATCTTCTTGACCGTAATTGATGCAATAGTGTGGGTTATCGATGTTCCGTTATTTTGTAGAACAGGTCTTACGGAACAATTGCTGTACTTTAGCAACATCATGTAATAGAGTAGGTTATTAGTGTTTCGTCTTTTTGTTGTTCCATTATTCCAGAACATTGGATGTAACAGATTTTGATTATATGAATACATATCATTTCCCTTCTTTGCTATTGTGTCATTTGTCTATGTTGTTTTTAAGTTATGTATGCGTATGTTCCGCAGGGTATGATTTAACTATCGTGGGGTGTTTTATTTTACCGGGCCACTTGTGCCTTTCGGATCTTGGCCTTAGATTATACCCATTTGGGTTTAATTTACCAGACAACTTGTGTCCTACGGCTATTGGCCTACCCACTTGGGGTTTTCTTATTTTGGACAACTTGTGTCTTTCGGCTCTTGGCCTTAGATTATACCCACTTAGGGTTTGGTTATATCGGACAACTTATGTCTTTCGGCTCTTGGCCTTAGATTATAACCACTTGGGGCTTTGTTATACTGGACAACTTGTGTGCTACGGCTCTTGGCCTACCCACTTGGGGTTTTATTATATCGGACAACTTGTGTCTTTCGGCTCTTGGCCTTAGATTATACCCATTTGGGTTTAATTTACCATACAACTTGTGTCCTACGGCTCTTGGCCTACCCACTTGGGGTTTTATTATTTTGGACAACTTGTGTCTTTCGGCTCTTGGCCTTAGATTATACCCACTTGGGGTTTTCCCTTACTAGGTAATTTGATGTTAGATAAAAACAACTTTTCTTACGGCCCAACTGCATAGGATGTTTTATTGATGATAGGAAAATGGCTCATGCCTTACAATAAGTCTATCGGAATAATTGATTACATAAAACACTTTTTTAAATTAATTGCATGCCAGGTTTGAGGTACTTCTATGTCGTCCATGGTTTGCAGCTTGTACGTACCATGTTGGTAGGCTTCTGTTATCCAGTAGGGACCTTCCCAGTTTGGTCCTAATTTTCCTTGATCTTCCACCCTGCTAGCTTCATTCTTCCGATACACGAAGTCTCCCACCTTGAATGCTTCAGGTCTAACCCTTCGGTTGTAATATTGCTCCACCTTCTTTTTGTATTTGGCTTCTCTTATTGCTGCCATTTCTCGTCGTTCTTCCAACAAGTTTAGGTTTAAACCGATTTCATCGCCGTTGTCTTCTGCGTTTGCCATCATGGTCCGAAACTTCGGTTGTAATATTGCTCCACCTTCTTTTTGTATTTGGCTTCTCTTATTGCTGCCATTTCTCGTCGTTCTTCCAACAAGTTTAGGTTTAAACCGATTTCATCGCCGTTGTCTTCTACATTTGCCATCATTGTCCGAAAGGTGGGCATACCGATTTCCGCTGGGATGACTGCCTCGCTTCTGTAGGTCAGACTAAAGGGAGTTTCTCCATTTCTACTTTTTAGGGTGGTACGGAATGCCCATAATATGTTTGGTAATTCATCTACCCATCCGGATCTCTCTCTTCTGAGTCGTGACTTGAATCCTTTCATTAGGCTTTTATTTGCTCTTTCCACCAATCTGTTGGCTTGAGGATGAGTTACGGCCGTGTTGATTTGTGTGATATTCAATCTTTCGCACCAACTTTTGAACGGATCCCCCACAAAGTTGCTTCCATTGTCCGTGACGACTATCTTAGGTAATCCGAACCTGCAGACGATGTTGTCCCACACGAATTTTTTCACTTCTTTTCCGGTTGTTTTGGCTAGGGGCTTTGCGTCCATCCACTTGGTAAAGTAGTCAATGGCCACAATTACATATTTGACCTTCCCTGGAGCTTCGGGTAAAGGTCCTAACACGTTTATTGCCCACGGGAAGAACGGCCATGGAGCCATGACGGAAGTTAACATTGTTTTTGGCAACTTAGGGACTGGAGCATGTATTTGACATGAGTCACATTTTTGGATAACTTCCCTAGCGTCCCGGTGCATGGTTGGCCAGTAATAGCCTTGCCTCATCAGTTTAGCTACTACGGATCGTGGTCCGGAATGCATACCACATGCTCCTTCATGTACCTCCCGGATGACATAATTGGCTTGGAGAGGTCCCACGCACCGCAGCATTGGTCTTAGATAGGATTTTTTGAATAGTACGTCATCAATTAGTGTGTAATGACTTATTTTCATACGAAGGGTTCGGGCTTCGTTTTGATCCTCAGGTCATATCCCTTCTTTTAAGCACCGGAGTATGGGTGTCATCCAGTTTTCCTCTTCTTCTTCTTCTTCTACTATTGCGTTGACTACCTCTTCCTCAGTGGATGGTTTCTGCAATACTTCCACTAAGATTTCTATTGTTAAGTGGTTGAATGCTACGGATGCTAACTTGCTTAGTACGTCTGCTTTTTGGTTTTGTGCTCTTGGGATATTCTTTATCTTAAAGTGTTTGAAGCAAGCGATATATTCCTTGGCTTTGGCGAGATATTTGGTCATGCTTTCCGTGTATGCAGTAAACTCTCCATTAATTTGGCTTGCCACAAGGTTTGAGTCCACTCGTACGTCCAGCGCTTCTATATGCATTTCCCTTGCGATTCTCAGTCCAGCCAGGAGTGCTTCGTATTCTGCTCCGTTATTAGTAGCTTCAAAGTTCAATCTGAGAGCATAAGTATAATCTTCTTTTTCTGGACTGATCAGTACTAACCCTGCTCCAGAACCCTTTTTACTAGAAGCTCCGTCAGTGTATAAAATCCATTCTCCAGTCCGGGAGATGTTGCATATCTCCTTGCCCCTTCTTTTTGGATCTGGATAGACGGTGCCGATGGGTACTTCGTTGATGAAATCGGCAAGTACCTGTCCCTTGATGGCATTTCTGGGTACATAGGTAATGTTGTAGTCTCCTAGTTCTACCGTATACTTGGCTAATCGTCCGGAAGATTCTGCTCGGTTTAACACTTGCTTGATAGGATGGTCGGTTATGACTTTGATGGGGTGAGCTTCGAAATATCGCCTAAGCCTTCTGGACAGATGTAGCAGAGCTAAAGCCAATTTTTCGACCGGAGCATACCTTTTTTCGCCCTCATGCAATGTTCGGCTTATGTAATGAACTAGGATCTGCCGTCCTTCCCTTTCGACCAACATTACCCCACTTATTGCCTCCATCGCTGCTGATAGATATAGGTACATGTCTTCTTTTGGTTTCGGCGTCGTTAGGCGTGGTAGCTCCAGAATCATCTTCTTCATTTCTTGAAATGCTTTTTCAGCTGCCTCCGTCCATTGCTATTTCTCCTTATTATCTTTGGTGATGTTCTTTAATGTTTCAAAGAAAGGCAGGGATCTTTCGGCAGATTTTGATAAGAAACGGTTTAGTGCCGCGAGCTTACCACATAAACTTTGTATTTCCTTCAATGACTTTGGCGATTGCATATCAGCAATTCCCCTAGTTTTCTTGGGGTTAGCTCTGATCCCCTCAGAAGTCACCATATATCCGAGGAATTTACCTTCTTCCACTCCGATGGAACACTTCTTAGGATTTAGTTTCATATTGATCCCTCGGAGATTGTCAAATGTTTCTGCTATATCGGCTAAAAGTTCTTTCTCTGTTTGGCTTTTGATGACCATGTCGTCCACATATACTTCCAAGTTTCGGCCAATTTACGTCCGAAAGGCAAAGTCTACTAGTTTCTGATAGGTTGCTCCGGCATTTTTCAATCCGAACGGCATTTTGACGTAACAGTATGTTCCATGGTCGGTATAGAAGGCCGTTTTCTCCTCGTCTTCCTTTGCCATTTGTACTTGGTGATATCCTTTGTAAGCATCTAGGAAACATTTGTATCGGAATCCCATTACTGATTCGATCTTCCAATCTATTTCGGGCAACGGATAGTAGTCTTTGGGACATGATGAGTTGAGGTTCTTGAAATCAATGCACATCCTCCAACTATCGTCCGGCTTTTTTACTAACACAGGGTTAGATATCCAGGTTGGATATCGGACGGATCTGATTATTCCGGCCTTTAACCACTCTTCTACGTCGTTGTTTATAGCTTGATTCTTTTCTTCCGAGAAGAATCTCTTCTTTTGTGCAATAGGTTTGTCTTGGACGTTAACATTAAGTTTGTGCTCGGCTGCCCATCGGGGGACGCCAGTCATGTCCGATGGTTCCCATGCGAAAACGTCTCGGCTATTCTTGAGTAACGTTATTAGCTGCCTTCTTCCTTCTTTTGAGAAATTTTTTCCTATTGTCACCAATTGTTCTGGGTATGCCGGATGAACCAGTATTTCTTTGGTTTCCGTTGTCCTTTATTCTATTATGGGCGTCGGGGGACTTTCAGCTTTAGTTTCTTTTTCCAGTAAGAATTTTTCTTCCAGCTTTCTACATTCCGATATAATGACTGATCGGGTGACCAAAGTGGCGATACCTCTTGGTGTTGGGAATTTCATCATGGCATATATTATCGAAGGGATAGCTCTTAGCTTCTTAATCCCGGAACGTCCCAGTATTACGTTGTAGGGGGGAGAGGATCTTACTACTGCGAATTTCATAGTCGTTCGGCGATATAGTCCTTCATTTTCGAAGCACACTTCAAATTCGATCTTACCCAACGGATTTATGGCTTCTCCGGCGAACCCAACTAGTGGTGTGTTTGTTTTCGTCAATCGGGATTGGATGGAGGGATCAAGGTTTAAAAAGCAGTGTTCATACATCACTTCTATCGAAGCACCTTGGTCAACATATACCCTGCGCACGGTATATCCCTCGATATCTGCTTCAATTATTAGTGGTTCTTCGGAAGCATCTCCGGGAAGTATCGGAGGGAAACTTATAGGAGTATTCATCCATTCTTTTTCTTGGTCCATGACTTTACGTTTATGTTTTCTTTCCGGATATTGGATCATATTGATGATTCGACCTTGGTTGGTGTGATTATTATTTCTTGGAGGTACCCTCTCTCTTTGCCGGACATCCCTGATTAGGTGGTCCAACTTGCCTGTCTCCATAGCTTTTTTAAGTTGTTCCTTCAGGTTGTGACAGTCGTTGGTGAGGTGACCCTTTTCTCCGTGGTAGTCGCAGTACTTATCCATGTTTTCTCTGGCAGGTCTTCCTCTCAATGGGGGTGGTGCCGGAAGTCTGAGATGGTGTTCAGTTTCGAGGATTTCTTTGGGAGCTTTGGTGAGCACATTTAAATCTATGGGCCTGACATCCCTACAATTTCCATCGTTGCGGCGGTTGTCCATTCTATAGTCATTCCTGTTGGGGTTTTCGTTTCTAGCTTGGCCGTAGGGTGCGTAGTGGTCATTCCGTAGGGGCCTGAACTCCTCTCGATGGATATCTCTCCTGCGATTCCCCCTGAACGAGGATCGTTGTGCATTTTGATCATTTCGGTTATACGAGTTGGGGAGATAATCTCTTCGGTAGTTATCCGTCCGTTCTCCCCTTGGTACTTCGGTCAACTGATAAGCTCTTTCGGACCGGATGAAGTCGTCCACCCTTATCATCATTTCGGTCACTGTTCTGGGAATTTTTTCAGAGAACCTCTTCGCTAGCTCCGGACACTTACACCCATCCATGAAAGAGGATATTTGCATTACCTCTGGAACCCCTGAAATACGGCTAGCTTCGTCTGCCCATCGTTCTTTGAATTCTGAAAGAGCTTCATTAGCCCTCCTGACAATCTTAGTTATTTCCATGGTGTATCTGATACATTTTCTGCGAAGTGCAAATCTTTGCACAAATTGTTCACACAGAGTGTCCCAATTGTCGATACTTCCCCGTAGAAGGCTATCGAACCATCCTCTGGCTGCATCATCCAAAGTTTGCTGAAACATCATACACCATATGGGCATAGGCCAAGCGCCCTGGTTGGCAGCTCCTTCAAATCTTGTGACATGGTCATCCGGATCTGTGGATCAGTCGTATAACTTTATGTGGGATAGCATCAGATATTTTGCGCTTTTAGGTCCGGAGAAATCAATTATCCTTCGGGTGAATGGACTTTTGGATGCTGCTTTGAACGGCTTGGAAAGATCATCCGTTGTTTCCTCTTCTGCTTTCTGAGCCTCGGCCTCTTGAGGTCCTTCCTCTTCGAAGTTGAGCCGGATAGGTTTGATTGGTGTTTCCCCTGCAGCGTTGTATTGTTGGATGAGGGCTTTCAGGGTGGTGATGTGATGTTGTATTTGCTCTATGCTGTTATGATTGGTGTTGGCATTTGAATTTTTTCCACTTCCTTCAGGTGTTGTAGGAGTAGGACCTGTCATCTCTTAGTTCAGGTAGAGTGAATGACGTGTCCCACGGATGGCGCCAATTTGTTGAAGTAAAACTTTGCTTCTACTTCAGACAAGCGAGGTGAATCTTTCGAACTCTGATTGGTCCTTCGGATTCGGGGTGATCCTTGGTGGTAGTGGGTTACTTCGGATATCTGCAAAACAGGTACGTCCGTTAGTCTCGCCCCGGGAAAGTATCCCAAGACCAACCTCTGGCTTGAGAGTAAGTATATGTTCTTAGAGAAAGAAAGTATAAATGAATTTAGAGAGTGAGAGAATTAGTTAACCTTTAAGTGAAGATTTCCTCTCTATTTATAGACTCTCAATATGGAGTGTCAGACTGGTTTGTACTTAGTTCCTTAATGTTTGCTAGTTTATGCTCCATTATCATATGCTTGGTGTACTTACTTGTACTTTGATTCATGTACTTATTGGTTTATCCGAACAGTTATGACCTCCGGAGGGCTGAGATCATGCGGACGTTCCCAACCCTTCGGATATTGGTCCGTACTGCTTGAATACATTTGGGCACGCTTTGCTTGATATTGATCCAGAGGGTATGTATTGTGTACGGCATTCATCCGGAGGGTACATACGCCAACATACGCCCATGCAGTTTAGCACGGTCAGATATGGCTACAACCCAATTATAATAAGCGTGTAATTGGGCAACACTAACGGTAATTGGGCAACATTAACGGTAATTTTTTTTATGTATTATAGTTCATTCTTGGAGACACATAGAACATGCAAATAACCTTACAAGCTATAGCCTATAGGTCCTAAGTACATCAAGATCGATATAATACTGAATAAGGATATAGATGCATACATCATGAAGTGCAGAATTGGGTAGCCTCATCATACTTTTTACAAGCCTCATTAAGCAAGCACCTTTGGGTGATGAACTCGTATCTAAACTAATATTATCTACCCTTTCCTATACATGAACCAAGTTATAGCACATAACTGAATAATCAAGGATTTAGCACTGTTACTACAATAACTGCAAATATAGAAATAGAACTGAAGAACGAGTGACCAGTTATAAAGCGGGTCATAAACAAATTCGGTGCAAGCTTCATGAAAGATAACTAAAGTTGTGCACGATCAATGTTGAAGTAAAACCTTGCTGATGGTCCGACTTCTTTGATTATTCTTCAGAAGTGTCCTCCGGATGTGGTATTGCACCTAAACACACGAAACACGCACGTTAGACTTGTCTTGGGTTTTATCCCAAGGCCAACCTCCGGCGTGAGAGTAAGTATATGATAGTACGAAGGGTTAAGTAATAAATAGGAGTAAATGCAATAAGTGTGTGTTACTTGTTCACATTAAATGAGGTGAGGGTATTTATACTACCCACACCTCATTACCTGTGTAGCTTGGGGACTGTGCGAGCCGACCTAGGCCTAACCTAGTTCGTAGGTGGCAGGCTGTACAGGGGATATAATCCCGTGAAACCTGGGATGAAGGCGGTCCATACTATTATCCACAAGGTATAGCACGTTACCTGGGTAAAAGGGGTTACTCTTTGAAGTGATTCGGATGTGCCCCCCTGATCTGTTATCCGGAGGCGGGTAATAAGTCCGGAGGGTACGAACCTTCCAGGCACATACGCAACATGTCCCCCCCCCCCGGTATTGTAGCATCGGTTGTAGACTGATGGTGCAATACTTAGAAAACTTGTCTTGCCATAGTCGGAGGGTGGATTCTTTTTGGAGGTCAAAAAATTGCTGAAGTAACCTTCTTTGGGCTGGGCTCATCAGGCCCATGGGCCGAGTTAAATAATATTATTTCCGCGACAGCTGGATGCCATTAACACCACGTCACAGATATCCGACGTCCCTTGTTCTGCCACGTAGGCCATCTACTTTGTGACATGACGTTTCACGTTCTTATAGGTTTTTTATTCCCTATATATAGAACTTTACCCCTTTCATTTTTTACCTTTCACTGTACATTCTTCAGAACTTTATTCTCGATCTTACATCTTGCCTTTGCCGGACGTCTTGTTCAACATTCTTTCGAGGTGCGTTTCATATTTCCTTTTGTAGTTACTTTGCACATACATACTCCTCCCCATCCTTTTAGTAATGGCCGGTAGTGAACCGGGGGAAATGAGTGTAGCCGAAGGGCGAATGCTAGGTGGGAAGGCCGGACCTTCACGAACTTCCCCACTTGGGAAATTTGATATGCATGTTCAGACTTCTAAGTTATCCCTGGGTGACTTAGATAAAATTATTTTAGAATATGGCATTCCTGAAGACTTAAATCCTATGCTTCCGCCGGCAGGTATGCCCATGAATCAGTTGCCGGGCGACAAAATAGGAATTTACGAACATCAATTGAAAATCGGGGGTGTCAGGATTCCTTTCTCTACTTTTTTGTTGGCCATGATATTATACTTTAGGGTACACATCTCCCAGCTAGTACCGATAGGTTTGAATAGGGTGATGCTTTTTGAGCTCCGTTGCTACAGCTTGGACATTCGTCCTTCAGTATCGTTGTTTAGAGTGTTCTATCGACTTTGCAAGCAAGGTAATTGGTTTTCGTTTGAGAGCCGGACAGGAAGAAGGGCTAAGAAATGCTTCGAAGAAGTGTTGTCCAGTTTAAAACACTGGAAGGATCGTTTCTTTCTGATAGACCGAAGAGCAATTCCTGTTCCTATGCCATGGAGACACAAGGATTCTAAAATCAGTGATTACTTCCCCGAGACTCATTTGGATACGAAGGCCAGAAAGATTTCCAGGAAACCCATTCTGCTTCGCAAACCACTGACGAGTCTTCTTTCGATTACCGGACTTTCCCCGGTCTTCAAGAATCCGGGACACGAGGTCGTTCTAAAGGATGCCAAAGGGCATGGTAATACAGTGTTTCCTGTTATGCAATATTTTTCCTTCTTGTTCCTCCCTTTGTAGATCTAACTCTTATTATTCCTATTTTCCTGTAGTTCTTAGCATGTCAGAATATTTGGAGCTTCCTGAGTTAGAGGGAACCGTGGTTAGTAATGGAGC